>CM052900.1:4372474-4422884 GCA_028534135.1 Potos flavus | reverse complement strand
GCTGCCGTTCAACACACCAGGTGTGGCCGGTGGAGTGATCCTGTGCGAGCGAGCCTCGGGCGCAGGCGGGGCCCCTGTCCAGCGGTGCCGGCTGCTGTGCCGCCGGGGCTATCGGAGCGCCTTCCTGCCGGGGCCGCTGGTCTGCAGCCTTGAAGAGCGACGCTGGGTGTCCCAGCCGCCCCAGCCCCACGCCTGCCAGCGTGAGTGTCCGCCCGGCACCGGGCTTTCTCTCGGGGCTCGGGGCTGAGCACCTGCATTCCCCACCCCCCTCTGAGTGCAGCGTTTCCACAGTAAGCCAGGTAGCATCAGGAGCAGGAGAGAGGGCCGCACGAAGCATGTTCTAGAAGGAGCAGATGTGTTTCACAGACTCCTAGGGTTAAGCTTTATTTGGGGCTTCTCTGGAGCAATCTTCCCCTTGGGAGAACCGCCAGCATCTCGGGCTCTCCTGGGATGTCTTGGACACAGGACTGTAGTTAGGAGGTAGGTGTTCCGATGGCCGTATTGCTTACCACGGTGTTGACAAGCTCAGAGCTGTGTGGCCTCTGAAAGCAACGCTGACTCACCAGCCTCTCTCCTGGGTCCGTCTGGGGCTCCACGGCTGAAGCCTGGCAGAGCTGGGGCCTGGACCCTCCAGGGAGGCATCAGTTCTGATCGCCGTGGGGCCGGGCCCTCGGAATATCAGCAGAGGTCCTCTCTCCTGCTCTCCCAGCGAGCCTGTTGGCCCACGCGGCTGTGAGGCCACAGTGGGCTCTGACTGCAGCTGCCTTGGCTGAGGCCGGGCATGGTTACTCACAGGCTGGCAGGGCTGGGGAGGGTGCTGGGACCTCACTGGGTCCACCCAGGGCACTGGGAGGGGTGTCTGAGACAGAGGCCCAGATCCTGGGGCTGTCACAAGGCTCCGGATGGCTGTCAGAAGACAGTATCTATGGCAAAGCTCTCTGGGATCAAAACAAACAAACAAACAAACAAAAACAAATATGCTATCCAGAAGAGCATCTGGGTGGCTCAGTTTGTTAAGTGTCTGAATCTTGATCTTGGCTCAGGTCATGAGCTCAGGGTGGTGGGATCAAGCCCTGTGTTGGACTTTGCACTGAGCATAGCATCTACTTAGGATTCTCTCTCTTCCTTTACCTCTCTCCCCCCTAAAGAAATGTTGTCCAGGAAAAGGTCAATATGATTTGGAGAAATAAATGGTCTGTCCCCCTGACGGTGACAAAGTGGCCTGAGCTGAAATTAAGACCAGGCTAGTCAAGACTGGATCTAGAGCAAGGCACTTGAGAGAAGAGGGGAGTGGGTCTTGAGCTCTTAACGTTGTACGCAGGGCCGTTGTGTATGACTGTGTAGGTTGTGCACTGAACAATCTTAGAGTAGGTCTTTCATATGGTCTATGGTATCCCATCTTAACTGGAAAAATCATATGTAGCAGCCCTGTGTGAATGCAAGATAACATGGAAGATTTTCTAAGAAGAATGTTCCGGATGCCCAAAATGTAGAGCAGCCTGCTTTAGAAGCCAAGGCAGGACTGAGCACGCTGTGAGCGGGCTAAGTAATTTCAGAGACGAGCCATCATGCTAGGAAGTGTTCAGACTCTGAGGACGAGAGTGCAAGATGGCAGTGCTTGTGTGTTCTCAGCTAAATGAAGAAGGGTGATTTTGGGCAGAGAAAAAACCAAAGAAAGGAAAGGCATCCCACGGGTGTGTTGCCTGCGTCTGCTGAGCTCCGCTGCTTGCGTGCAGGGCCCCAGCTGTGGCAGACCCTCCAGACCCAAGGGCAGTTCCAGCTCCGGCTCCCGCCCGGCAAGATGTGCAGTGCTGACTACGCGGGCTTGCTGCTGGCTTTCCAGGTCTTCATACTAGATGAGCTGGTGGCCCGTGGCTTCTGTCAGGTCCAGGTATGTGCCTGACCTTCCGCACGAGCAGGGGCTTGGACTGGGCTCCGGGTCACTGTGGCAGAGGACCTCGGGCTCAAACGAACCTAGGGTCCCACTCTCACTCACTTTACCAATAGGCCAAGCGAGGTTCGGGATGAGAAAGTCCTCTGGCCAAGGCTAATCCCAGAGTGGCGGGGGTGGAATCCGTACTCCTCACTGGCCATTCTTCATGAGTAAAGATGTCAAACCGACGTGTGCTGAGCGCTCACGATGTGCCAAGCACGGCGCGCTGTTGGCTGGATTAGCGATTCTCGTGGGGACCCTATTATTACCTCCGCTTTGTGGATGAGGGGCACGAAGCCTGGAGGGTTGGCATAATTGTCCAGAGCCACACAGCTGGGGATGGTGGAGCCAGGCAGATGACATGGGGACAGATCTGTGAATGCCGACGGAGTATTACCACCACCCGTGGAGGGAGGGCTGTAGGAAAGTGGAAACGCCAGGATGCACTCCCTGAACCACTGTGCCAGACGTGTCCTTAACAAACCCGCCAGAAGGCATTATGGACCCGCCCTGGAAGGACGATGACAGCATGCCAGCAGACAGACCTAGTACTGTGAATAATGAATGTCAGGGTTTTTAGCTATGTAATAAGCAAAGGCTTCTGTGACCTGAAGTCACAAGTATTCATAGAGGGAGTCTCTAAAAATTGCTCAATTTGGGATACCTGGGTGGCTCAGTCAATGAAGCTTCCGATGGATTTCCACTCAGGGCTTGATCTCAGGATCCTGGGATCCAGCCTCATTCGGGCTCTGCACTCGGCAGGGAGTCTGCTCGAGGATTCTCTCCCTCCCCCTCTGCTCCTCCCCCTGCTCATATGCACACTCTCTCTCTTGCAAATAAATAAATCTTAAAAAATAGAAGTCATTCAATTAAATAAGTTCTTGTTCTGTTCAAAGCTTCTTAACTCATAGTTAAGAAGTTAAGCATAGTTAAGCAGCTCAGTTTTAACCCCTTATGCTAAGAATTTTGGAGAACATACTTTTTCACAAAACCAAATACAGGGAGTCGTAATTCTAAGACAAGGGAAACATAGATTGCCCCCTTTTATCCAAAGAAATGTACTTGACAACACGAGCAGTCATATGTATTGATTACTGAGCCCAGGTTGTGTTCTTGGCACTGGGCCGGAAACTCTACATTCCTTATCTCTGCTTACTCCAGCACCCAACTCAGCGAGCACCCGCATCCCTTGAGTTGTAAGTGTGTTAACTAAAGCCCACTGAAAGTAAGTAAGTTGCCCAGGATTTCACACTTAAGTCCAGGTCTGTGTAGATTCTTTCATTACATCAAATTTGTTCGTTCGTTCGTTCCTTCCTTCCTTCCTTCCTTCTCCCATTTAACAAATGTTTGCGTGCCTGTTACAGGCTGGGCGTGGTTTCAGGCACTGAGGACTGACAGAGATAAAACAAAGCCAGGCACTAGTTCAAGCGGTCAGGGCAGACTTTAATCAGTAATATACTAATGCAATAGGGAAAAGGAGTCCAATCTGATCAGGACTCAACTTTGATTTGTGCCGAGGGGCCTGAAACCTCATGTTCCTCAGAGGGGAAAGGGGGTTAGTGGCGCCTTGCCCCCTGGGGTTGGGTTGAAGGGAGGGTGGAAGGAAGTAACATAAGGCACGTTCTGACACCTGGTGTGGGCTCAGCAAGGTTGGCTCCTGACTCTGTGTTTTGTTTTTTTTTGGCAGGGAGGGCACCTGGGTTGCTCAGTCTGTTAAGTGACCGCCTTTGGCTCAGGTTATGATCCTGGGGTCCTGGGATCGAGTCCCACGCCAGGCTCCCTGCTCAGCAAGGAGTCTGTTTCTCTCTCTCCCTCACTCTCTGCCCCTCCCCGCCCTGCTTATGCTTGCTCTTTCTCTCTTTCTCAAATAAATAAATAAAATCTTAAAAAATATAAATATATATGTACATATATATATTTTTTTTTTGAGAGAGAGAGCGTGAGTGAGGAGGGGCAGAGGGAGAGAGAGAATCTTAAGCAGACTCCATGCCCAGCACAGAGCCCAACTTGGGGCTCGATCTCATGACCCCAAGGTCATGACCTGAGCCAAAATCAAGAGTCGGTCAATTAACCGACTGAGCCACCCAGGCGCCCCAGCGACTCTGTGTTCTTGAACTAAAGGTGTCTCTGTCCACGTAGGCAAAGACTTTCGGGACTGCCGTTTCCATTCCTGTCTGCGACGGGTCCACGGTGCAGGTGGAGTGTGTGACTGCGGAGCGTTTAGGAGTGAATGTCACGTGGAAGCTGCCGCTGAAGGATGCCCCGCCGGCTTCTCTTCCTGATCTGCGTGACATTGGTATGTTTGGCTCTGCCGTGGCCTTGACCTTATGCAGCTTCTCGGAAGCTCAGTTTCTCCATCCGTCACATGGAGAGAGCAGAGCCTATGATGCCCTCCCGTGAGGCTCTAACGAGCCAATTATGCCCTGGACCTTGGAGGAACCAATTATTAAAAAGTATATAAAAATCAATAGTGTCCTGCTGGTAGCTTCCTAGAGTTAAATAATATCACCCAATTACACTTCCGTGGATGGTTTCTAATTCTTGTTTTGATTTTCTGGACACAGAGAGGGAGACAGTTGTGAAGAAGGGGAGAGTGGGAGGTGCCAGATCTGAATGGGTTTATAATTTATGTTCTGCACACTTGTGATTATAACACCTCTCGGACCACTTACGCTCCTTAAGCCCAGTATTGCACTGTGTCAAGCGGGGCAGGCGTGTGGATGAATTGAGAGAGTGGAAGGATGCAAGGAGGAGGAGCAGAGTGGATTGTGTGATGGTGCTGTGAGCCAGTGTGGATATAATCCGTATTGTGACGGGGGTGGGGGAGCCCCCTTTGCTCTCCCACCATCCAGTGGCCAGACACCCAGGGTTGGTCCCGGCTGCAGCTTGAGCTCTGTCCTACGAGGGGGAGCTTCTGGAAAATGCTGCCGGAGTGTGGCCCCGGGGGGCAGACTGAGCCTCTCTCATTGTGCCATCCTCGTGGCAGTAATATCCCCCAAACAGCATTAGGAATCAGGGGTCCTTTTCTTCTGCTGCTGGAAAGAGCTTGGAAGATTCAGGTGTGTTCGAAGCTGCAAAAGGAGGGGGTGTTTATTCCTGGCGTCCATGCTGACGACTGTGGTTTCAGGCCGTGGCTGGCTTTCCCGTAGCCTGCCGTAGCATGATGCTGATTGCATGCGGGAATCTGTCCCTGCGCCAGATGTGACACTCGTCTGCTTTTTTCCTGGGAAATACTTGCGGATCAACAGCTGGGGGCCTTTTCAGTGTTCAACTAAGTACCGAGGTGGACAGCTGCGTTGCCTCCCAGAGGCCAGGCCTTCTCTTTGAGTGGTCCCATCATACACATTTGCTCTTAGCATCTTCACCGACTGCAAGAGAGGCATTGCCAGCCCCATTTTGCAGATGGGGAGATGGAGGCTCAGAGATCGTGGCTTGCCAAAGGTTGGGAGAGTTGTGTACCCATATAGAACACGTTATATTAGTGACTGAAGATAGGATATCTTGTACTGATGGGGCTCACGTTGATGCCACCGAAAAGACAGGATCCAGAGACCTGGGTTAAAGTCCTAGTTGCATTTCTGCCTCCTGAGTAAGCTCGGGTCAGTCTGTCCCCTTCTAAGGGCCTCAGTTTCTCGCTCTGTAAGATGAGAAACCAGGTAATGCTTACATGTCATTTCTATGTGGATAGTCTGGGTGACTCTGCCCCTCGGTCTCCCCTGGCCCTTGCAGAGAGCAGTGGTGACACTCCTGCCTCATCCCGTGTCTTACAGAGGAGGCCTTAGTCGGCAAGGATCTCATTGGACGCTTCACAGATCTGATCCAGAGCGGAGGGTTCCAGCTTCGTCTGGATTCCAAGACATTCCGCGCAGACACCTCCGTCTACTTCCTTCAAGGAGACCGCTTTGGCAACTCTCCCAGGACATGGTTTGGCTGCTTGGAAGGATTCCGCCGAGTCTTGACTACCAGCGATGCCACTCGGGACCCGCTGGGGTGCGGTAGGTCCACCCCCTCCCCTGGGACTGCTGTTTTCAGACACGTGAGGCTGTGGAAAAGGCCACCAGAGCCCTGGAGACAGAGCGAGGAATCACTCATTTAATTGTCCGGCTAAAGCCTCTCAATCATCCGCTCTGCGCGGGCCTGTGGTCATTACCCCATCAGGTAGTAGCCGACACTAGAGGCGCAGGTGACGTGACTGAAGTGATCGTTCTCACTTTTTGCCAGCCTTGGACCCTGGGATCTGGGACCTTGGACCAGACCTTGGTCTGGACCTTGGACCTTGGACCTTGCTGTCTTCGTGGAGAAGGCTGATGTCCATCCTGCGTGCCCGCTGGCATTTCTTAGTCTGGTTATGGCAATGTGGTGCTCATCGCCACGTCCAAATGGCCATTGACCCCAGCGCTTCAGCCCTCGGGGGAGGTGATTCCTAGAGAAGGGTAGCTGGCCTCGTCCTTCCTTGCCCTTCCCCTGTGTAGCTTTGGAAGTGGTTTTTTCAAGAACGCAGCTGCATATTTCTTGAATGGCAGCTATTTGAGTCTCCTTGGCCACCATCGCGAGTCACCTCAAACTCTGTGCCCTAAGATAATCCATATTTATCATCATCCAGCTCTGTAGGTTTGAATTCCTAGTCGAGTCTCATGGGGCTAAAACCTGCCAGAGGAGATCTGTTTCCTTGACTTTTCCGGGGTCTACACATTGTCCCTATGTCTTGGCTTGTGGCTTCCTTCCTTCATCTTTGAAGCCACAGTGCTGTGGCTCTCTGGACACTCCCATAGTCACACCTCCTTCGGACTCTGTCTTTCCCTTCTCGGGACCCTGGTGCTCACACATAGCTGGGCAATCGAGGACACTGTCCCCATCTTTGGGTCAGCTGGTTAGACCCAGTTTCCCTTTGCCAGTAACCTACTGTGTTTGTGGCTCCCGAAGATCAGGATGTGGCCGTCTTTTCTGCCTCCTACTTCCAAGGGCTCGTGATGAGAAGCCTTCCTCCCCTGTGGCATGAGACAGAGGAGCATTGTTGCTGAGCTGCAGAAAGGGAAGATGCTTCTCAGTTATTTATTTTTCCATTATTTATATTGGTTGCAACACAAGAACTACATGGCCTCTCTTCTTGTGAAATCCAGGCCAAGTTCAAAACCCCACATTGGATTTAAGAGGCAGCTGACTCTTAACACAGAAACCCAGATACGCACCCAGCACCCCCACTGCCCACTAATATCTATAGAAGATGTTGCGGTTTACAATGCACTTTCGCAAATATTTACCACTCGTGATGGGCCCTGGTGGCACGTCATTCCCCCATTTGACAGATGAGGAGTTTGAGTCTCAGATGAAATGAAACAGTGGGTCCATCATGTCCAGAGCAGGGCTGACTCAAAGGAGGGACTCAGCTTCATAAAACCAATCATCTGTGGGTGCGTAACCCAAGGTCCTCTGGGACCAGAGCGCGGGCTCTTTCTACCCCACAGAGATGCCCAAATGAAGAGGTAAGAAGTAGGAGCAGGAGTGGAAGGTGCCACCTGCCAGGGTGGGTGAGACAGGGTCAGAGTGATGGGGGTGTTTAGAACACCCACCACTGCGATCTTACAGTTACTGGGAAGAGCCCTGGACTCTACTGCCAAGTGTGTGTGTGTCTGTGTGTGTGTGTGTGTGTGTGTGTGTGTGTGTGTGTGTGTGTGTGTGTTGGGGAAGGGTAGTGTGTTGGGGGGTGTATTTGGAGGAGCAGCAGCAAGAATCTGCTTTTATAGTCACCCCAGGTGGTGCTGCGAAGGGAGTCCAGGAACCCCACTGG
Source organism: Potos flavus (assembly GCA_028534135.1). NCBI lineage: Eukaryota > Metazoa > Chordata > Mammalia > Carnivora > Procyonidae > Potos > Potos flavus. The sequence continues at coordinate 4,415,163 of CM052900.1, read as the reverse complement.
GGGGCACTCCCTGGAGCGTGGAGCCCAGAGGAGGAGGGTCAGGAGATGGAGTCCGGTGCTAGTCAGGGGCCAAGTGAGAGACCCTTTACTGGCTCTGCCTTTGCATTTCCTCCCACGACCCAGCTCCTGCCTATAAAATCAGGCCCTGGTCTAGAAATCTGATCCGGAGTTTCCTTCTAGGGAACTCCATTGGTGATTAGATTATCATTTCATGTCTAATGAGATGGGTAGCCCAGCTCGACAGGGAAGAGGGAGGGAGAAGCCGGGCCGGGAGCACAGCAGTCTTGTCTGAAGGATGGTAAGCGGCGGGGTCACTGGTGGCCAGAACTGAGGGTGGCGGGGTTTCAGAGCGAGCGGGAACCACAAGGTGGCCTGGAAATGGGACCCAGTAAAAGGCTTTGCCTGGGCTACTCTTGCCGCAGGACAGGAGCTGGCGATCTTGTTCCACAAAGGGGCAGAACGCAAGTATTTTAGGCTTCCTAGACCATACGGCTTTTGTCTCAATGACTTAACTCATCCATTGTAGGGACAAGAACATGGCTGTGTTCTAATAAAACTTTATTTGCCGAGCCGAAGGGGAGTCACCATTGGCCCACGGGCTGGAATCTGCCAATCCTAGCTCTAGATAAACCTCCGTTCTGTTTTGCAGCTGCTATAGTTCTCATTGACTCCAAAGAATCATTGATCGTGTCATTCAGCCCTACCTCCTTACTCCAAATGGTTAGAAAGGTCTGGAATGGAATTCACAAAAGCAGCACTGAAAACTCTGGATTTTCTCTGCTGTCAATGATAATATCTACTTGTAACTGAGTTTCTAATATGTACTGCGCCTTCCTAGCATTTCTCTAGTCTAGAGGGTCAGTATTATTAGTCCCATAGTTTGGATGAGGGAGCCAGGGACATATAGTTAAGAGTATTAGGAAACTGCTCTTGGAAGCCAAGTGGGTTCAAGTCCTGGCTCCAGCACCTTCTCAATGTGGATTCTTGGGACATTGCTTATCCTCACCAGGCATAATCTGAAAAATAGGGATAATAATACCTATTTCGTGGGGGTCGTGTTTCGCGCAACATCATGTAATCAATGCAAGGCTATCCCTTCACACGTGGGAACGCTCCACAAATGGGCTTGTCGATTGGCCATGCTGAGATCCAAACTCAGCTCTACTGATTCCAGATGCTTTGTCCTCTACATCACATGTCGCTCTTCTCAACAAAGGGGTTCTTAGTGAAATCATGCCCTTGGATTCTTGTATCTATTCTTATTGGCTCTTTCTTCCTTCCGAGGCACATCTGGAACACAGCTGTGAGGCTACAAGCAGAGCGTTGTCCTGTGGAGACGAAGTGGGGTTTCACTGTGTTGTCTCAGGGGGGCTAAGCTGTATGACTCCCCCTGGAGGGCAGCGACTCGGGGGGGTGAGTGGGAATGTCCCCCTCCTGTGACTCATGTAGGCACGGAAGCTCATGTCCTGGGAACGGCGACCGCAGGGAGGAAGGGGCTTGGTTTGCAGCTTTGATGGGGTCAGTTACGTTCACCCTCTTGCCTCAAAGCCAACCATGTGGCTTCCCTTCAGAATGACCCGCCGGCAGCCTTCATACCAGTTCGGGCCATTAAGGAGAATCTCAGAGAAATTGTCTGGGTTTTCCATTTTCCATTCTGGACAGCGTAAACTTTCACTCATTCACTACAGGTTCTTATAACAGAGCTAGTTCTGTATGTTTTGTTTTGTTTTTTTTTCCCCCAAAGTAATATGTTAATCTTGTTTCCTCCTTCCTCCCTTCTTCCCTCTTCCTTCCTTCTTCCCATCTATGCGTGTAATGATCCATTCAAGCTTTCAAAGCATAATTTTGTGTTAAACACCAGGTTACATACTTAGGCAGGCCAAGCTCTGAGTTCAAAGAACTCACGGTCCGGGTGGGGAAGAGGGAAATGAAAAGCCAGCTAAATGTCAATGTCAAAGCCTTTGACATCGCAGTTAGGGCATTCGGGGAAAGCTTGCTGAGGTAGCAGGGTCGGCTCGAGGTCTTGAAAGGCTCATGGGACTCAATGCTCAGGTGAGAACAGCCAAGAAGTGGGGTGTCTGTGCCTGTGTGCGTGCACGCGTGTGTGCACGTGCACCCCCGTGCTGAGGGTGCTACAGCGCCGAAGAGCATTCCGGAAGTGGAGATCGGCGCAGGGAGTCGCAGAGCTGTGGCTGTAGGGGGACAGTGCAGGTGGCTTATGTGGGTGGAGAGTGGGCTGTGTGGGGAAATGGCAAGAGGCGCGGCCAGAGAGCTAGGAAGGAGGCGGGGTGGGAGGGGCCTGGGGCAGGCAGGGGCAGTCTGCTGGGGGTGCCGGGAGAGGATTTCAGGTGGGAGAGTGACAGGGCCAGACATGGGGTTGAGCAGAGCAGGCTCAGGAGTGAAGGACTCTTACACTTCCTCACAGATGCTTTTCCCCTGCAGAAACACATCTGTCATTGTTGGGGGCCCATGGGGACAGGTTGGCAGGAGGGACAGCACGACCCAGAAGTCTCGTGAAGCTCTCAAACTCCAATCGGCCAAATTGTCTCGTTTTATGAAGGAGGGAACTGAGACCAAAGGGGTTTCTGATGAGTTCGTGGAGGGAGTTAATTGATGGATAAGCACCAACGTGTTGCTATGGACAGAGGGGGGTCTTGAGAGCCCACACCTGCCAGGGGAGGGGTGAGGATATCGAGCCTCTGCCTCGTACTGACTTACATGGGTTCCCATGGGTGGGAAGGCGTTGACGGCACGGGCAGAGGGAAACAGGACACAGGTTCCTGGCGCAGTCACGAGGCCTAGAAGTTACTGAGCTTTTGACAAAAATTAGTCCCTGCTCTCTTCTTCGGCCCCTCCCCCTGCACGCTGGGTTTGGTTCTGCTCGAGCAGAACACCTCGAGCTGGTGGAAAAGGCTTTGTTTTCCTTCAGCAATGAATTTGGAGACTACCTGAAAAAATAGTCACAGTCCTGGGGTTAAAATACTCGAGATGATCAGCGACCTGACTCATAGGAGTAATGAAACCCCACTCTCTGAGGGAGGGTATTAATGGCTCAGGGCGGACCGGAAAACACACTGCTCAGTTTCCAAGCTGTCTCTCGAGTTTCTGGTTTACTCAGACGTGCCGAAGTACGTGTGCACACCAGAGGTGGCGGTGGTTAGGTTGGCACTGGCTCCACGTCCCGCACGTCCGCGCTCGCTTCTTCGTCAAGGGAGGGTGGTTGAACTGGTGGATGGAGAGAAGGCTTTGGTTTGCAGGGAATGGGGCTCAAATCTCACCTCGTTCACCCCGCCTCCTGGTCCGCCTTGACTTTAAGCTCCAGCTGTCTCCAGTCTAGAAGGAGGATGGTACCTTTCTCATAGACCTTGAGATAACACGTTGAAACAGTCTGGTACCTTGCTTGGCATAGCCTCTAATTTTACTTCCCCACTGCCCTTTGCAGAAAAGCATACTAGAGAGTCATGCACGAATGTCCCAAAGCTCTGCATCCTCTTCTGCGAACTGAGATTAAAATACCAACTCACGGGTGTGCGGCGATCATGTCCCCAAAGCACACAGCAGGGTGCCAGGCACAGAGAAAGTGTCCTAAGATTGGACAAGCTTCCAGCCCCCACCTTCACTGGGGAATAGCTCACTTCTTCTGGAAGTCATTTGGCAATCTCTCTCTCTTTTTAAAAGATTTTATTTATTTATTTGACAGAGATAGCGAGAACAGGAACACAAGCAGGGGGAGTGGGAGAGGGAGAAGCAGGCTTCCCGCTGAGCAGGGAGCCCGATGCAGAGCTCCACCCCAGGACCCTGAGATCATGATCTGAGCTGAAGGCAGATGCTTAACGACTGAGCCACTCAGGTGCCCCCCGTTTGGCAATCTCTTGGGAACACAGCCCAGAACCAAGAAAGAAAGCAGAAAGAACCTCCTTTTCCTACCCCTTCTCTGAGCCCTTAGAATCAGTGTGGCCAAGTTCATGTACTTTCCAGATCCTAACTTAGAATTCTTATGAGATTGGCATCTCTCCAGTTGGAGTTTCTGGTTTCTCAGCCCGTGTCATATCAGAGGAAGCAAATTAGGAAAGACTGGGCGTCAGAGGGACAGAAAGCTCCGAGAATCTGCAGACTAACAAGGTAGCACCGGGAGACGAGGGATGAGGCCAGTGAGGCATCTAGGGGGCAAGAGGCAGGGAGGCTTCGCTCTCAGGGTCACACGTATTTCCGAGTAAATCAGAAATCCAACAACCCAACAGTGAGGGCTTCCGTGAATCCTGCGCCCCGGGTGTCTTGAGGTGTCTTGAGATAACACATCTCACCGTGGTCCCAGATCTGAGCAACGCCACTGATGACCCACCAACAGGGAGGGCCCCATGAGTCAAAGGTGATGGTGCTGACCTGCTGAGATTGCCCCGTTTGGACAGGATGGGTCCTGAGGCTGGCTCCAAGCAAGGACTCCCTCCAGTATAAAAATAGCGGTGGGTGGGGGACTGGGTGAAATAGGTGATGGGGATTAAGGAGTGCTCGTGTCGTGGTGAGCCCCCGACGATGCGTGGATTTGCCGAATCACAGTACTATACACCTGAAATGAATATAACACTGCATGTTCACTAACTGGAATTAAAATAAAAACTTAAAAAAAATCGTGACCATTTGCTGAGCACACAGAAGAGTCTGGCGTGATGATCTATGCCTTCTGTATATCATCACTGCATTCCCATGGGATGATACTATTACTACCTTTCATGGAGGAGAAAATGGAGGCTCTAAGAAGTCCAAAGTCATTTAGGAGTAGTGGGAAGAGGGATTTGAGCCAGTCTGGCTAACTCCAAAGTTTGTCCTCCTGGCTGGGGTCCGCCACAGCCCTCACTTAGGGCAGCGTTCCCATGGTGACCGAGGGATGGACCTTCATCTTTCAGGTTGTTCTCCAACCTCGTCTCATGCGGTTCTTCCCTTTGTCTACTAAGCTCTAGCTTTGTAGCTGGTTTTGTCCTTTCCATTCCTTAAATAATCCAAACTCATTCCTATCTAGGACTTTTCCTTGTGGTTCCCTCTGCTTGGAGTTCTCCTTGCCCAGCTCTTTGGCTGGGTGCTCCCCATCATTCAGTGTCAAGCGTCACCTTTCAGAGGGCTTCGTCACTAAAATGCACTCCTCTCCTGCCTCACTTTACCCATCTCTGAAGTTCTTGTCTGACACCTCTTATCCTACTCTCCTGTTAGCTCCTGGAGAGCAGGAAGCTTGTCTACCATTCCCACAGCTTAGCCTTGACTGTGGGAGCCTGGCATGTAGAAGATTCTCTATGGGTCCTGGGTAAGTGAATGAGTGCTCGTGTTGCTCTTGGGATTTAGCATACCCTGTGTGTTCTGAGGTTCCAACTACAAATCAAGAGCCTTCTCTTTAACATCGTTTCTCCGTTTATCTTTTCTAGTTAAGTGTCCTGAAGGAAGCTATTTTCAGAAGGATATTTGTATTCCCTGTCCTGTTGGATTCTACCAAGAACAGGCAGGGAGCATGGCCTGCATCCCATGTCCCCTGGGCAGAACGACCATCTCCCCTGGAGCTTTCAGCCAAATGCACTGTAAGTTCTGCAGGGTTCTGGTGTGAAAGAGAAACCCCACAATGCAATGGGGACACAGCAGAGTGGCTCAGCCTCAGCGCTTAAGAAATTTTGGACAGAACATTCCTTTTGGGGACTGCCCCATGCATGGCAGGATGTTTATTTAGGGACATCACTGACCCTTACCTATTGCACGTCAGCAGCACACCCTTCCCTCAAGTTGCAACAATCAAACATGTCTCGGGACATTGATGAACGTCTCTTGGGTGGGGCACATCGTTGCCCCCCATGGGGAACTGTTGTGTAGAAAGCATAATAATTAAAGGGGCCCCACCTCTGAATGCCTATACTCTGCCAAGATCTAGGCCAGACGTTTTACCATAGTTATCTCATTAAATCCTATCAAACCCCCTTCTATGTAAATATTATTAACCCAACTTTTACGGGTAAGAAGGCTAAGACTCAGAGAAGTAATTTAACCAAAGTCACTCAACTAGTTGGTGACGTAGCTGGTCTTTGTTTGAACTTGGCATTGTCTGATTCTGAAACTTCTGATTTTTGTAAGTCACCCTTATCAGATTGAGAAATGGAAGATATGTTCCACCCACAGTCATTACAAGTATGTAGCTCATATTCCCTTTCTGGCCCTATAAATTTCTCAGGACCGAGTGTGCATGTGGCCTTCCCATAGGTCATGTGATTTCACTAGGCCTACTTACTTGAGAGTCACCGGGGTATTGTCGGGTTTTTCCTAGCAAGGCCCCACAGCTTGCCTTGTTGTGTGCATCTTTCCATAGTAGTCCAAAATTATGTTAATGTGAAGCAAACCATCCATGCTTTAAATCTGAATAGATTTTAGAATTTTAAAATAATTCATCCAAAGAGATCAAGTCACCTTCTCTGGTAAAGTTTCCTTAGGAAAGCAGTGGTAATAGCGTGATAATTCTAAGAAAACCAAAGGGATTTTATGGGTCAGGAGTCTGATATTCCTCCTGGAACTTCAACTCTTCCCCAGGAATGCAGCGTGTCCCTGACATCTGGATATTACCCTCAGCTTGCATGCGCTGATTCCGTCACGGGTTTGAGATGACTCGAAGTGTTATCACACTGCTGGAGGAATGATTTTTTTTTTTTAAAGATTTATTAATTTATTGAGAGCAAGAGAGAGAAAACATGAGTAGGGGGAAGGGCAGAAGAGGGACAAGCAGACTCCGCACCAAGCCCGATGGCAGAGCTCGATCCCAGGACCCTGAGATCATAACCTGAGCCGAAGTCAGACACTTAACCGACTAAACCACCCAGACACCCCCCAGAGGGATGCTTTCTTAAAAAGGGATCAATGCAATGTACATAAACAAATCCTTGTTTATGGGGTGGCAGTGGGAGGTGCTGTAGAAATGGCAGGGACCAGAAGAGGATCCTGAGGCTTGGCACCAGCCACACCCAGGTTGTTCCCCCCTCCTTCCTACTGGCACTGTCACTGAGGCCATACCTCGTTCCTTCTCTGAGTGTCAGCTTCCTTATCTGTGGATGGGGCCGGTGATACCTCACTCATAAGATGAAGCATGTCTTAGTTCGGGCTGCTACATACAAATTACCCTAGATTAGGTGGCTTCAGCAACAAAGGTTTATTTCTCATGGTTCTGGGAGGCAGGAAGTCCAAGATCAGGGCACTGGTACGGCAGGTTCTTGGTGAGGGCCCTCTTCCTGGCCATGTCCTCACGCGGCCTTCCCTTGGTGAGTGCATAGAGCGAGGGATCTCCTGTGTCTTTCTCTTTTCATAAGGGCACTGATCCCATCACAGGGATCCCACCCTGGTGACCTCTTCTAAACCTAATCACCAGGGTCCTACCTCCAAATGCCATCACACTAAGGGCTAAGGCTTCAACATCTGAATTTGGCAGGACACAAACATTCAGTCCACAACAAAGTGGAATCCATTAAATATTTTCAAGGTGAGCCATAAGAATCATCCCCATCCTGCTTTGGGGGTGAGCTTTGATTGCATCTCCATGCAGAAGTGGAGGGCTGTCCTATCATCCCCATTCTCCTGGGTATCTTTCTTGAGTAACAGAATAGATTTCAGTGGATGAGTCTCCAGGGTCAGCGGTAGAATCTACACTTGGGGTATGTTTGTATCTAAGAGCATGTCCATGACTCATTCATATCACCATTCTGCCTGTTGCCTTGCCTGGCCTGTGTTCTTAGATGGAATCATGGAAGAGAAGCACGAGACAGGAGGGCCTGCCTAGTTTTAAGAGATGTCAAGTGATTACAAGATTTCCTCGATTTCTTTTTTGGTGTTAGGCTAGCTCTTAGAATCTCAATTCCTCTCTGTTACTGTTCTTACCCACAGATACTTTCCTCCTCTGTTTCCTAACCTTGCAAGTCTACTGGATGATTTTGGAGGCTCTGTTGGTAACCGAGTAGCTCTTTGTTTGTTTATTGATGCTTTAATCCATGTATGACATGCATGGCACGCAAAACATCCTATTTGTACTCTCTCCTCTCAAAAGTTGTAATTAATCAATGGTTAATCATATAGATAATAGTCTTACAATAGAGAAAACTAGATGTTCTCAAGTCCTGGGCTGCATCAAAGAACATTTTCCACCTACTTCCCAACCCTGGAGAACCAAGTCAAGGTATTTTCTTTTGATATCACTCATCAAAAATGTATTAAGCACCTTTTTTTAATGCTAAATTTTTATTGGATATATGAAACAAGTAGAGACAAATTCCCTGTCCTCGGGAAGTTTAGAGTCTGGTAGGAAAAGAAGGCACGTAAGTATACAGATAGTGTGTGTGTGATTACTAATATAATGGAGACGATCGTTATACGCTGTTGTAGCAGCTGACGCCAGCTCTGGAGGGACAAGTGGGGACTAACCACGGGGCAGGTGAAGAAGAGAGACTTCGGGACAGAAGAAATAGCTTAAGCACAGGAATAGAGTTATTTACTCATGGATTCAGCTCGTATTCATTGATTGGTTTTTTTTTTTGGACCCAATTCCAATATGTGTGTGTGTGTGTGTGTGGTGGGGATTTCCCTACGCGAACCACAAGCAATTTGGACACTATCCTCTCAGAGATAGTTCCAGATCGCACAGGTTGAGGACTCAGTCCTGTAAGAACGACCCCATTGCCCCCATCCTGTGCCCATTCGAAAGCCCAGGCTACTACCTGTGTTTCTGATGGACAAGCTGCACGCTGGGGGCCCCACCGACCCCCTCCCGCTCAGGTGCCGCTCGCAAGTCCAGATTCTTCCGTGTATTTCCGACCAACTGGCTATGGAGCCCCGGTCCCCACTGCCTCCTTCTCGGGTGTGGTTAATTTGCCAGAGTGGCTCACAGAACTCACAGAAATGTCTTACTCAATAGATTGCTGGTTCATGGTAACAGTAGATCTCAGGAGCAGGCAGGTAAGAGAGGCGCAGGGCGTGGCATGGGGAAGAGGCGTGGAGCCCCCATGCCTCTCCGCGTGCGCTGCTCTCCGCACATCTCCAGGTTCACCAACCTGGAAGCTCTCAGAAGCCCATCCTTTTGAGGTTTTATGGACGTTTCATTACAAAGGCAAGCTTGATTGAATCACCGGCCATTGGCGATCGGAGGTCAGGGAGAGGGACTGAAAGTTTCAGTGCTCTGGTCACGTGGGTGATTGTCTTGGCAACCCCATCCTCAAGAGCAGTTCCAAAGTGACCTGTATAATCTGAAAAAATAGAGCTTTATGGCTTTCACCACTTAGGAAATGCCAGGAGCTTTCAGGGGCTGGGCACCAGCAATGAAAGGAAGTCCAAATATATATTTCTTATTATAAATCACAGTACCACAATGGGGGAGCCTGTATTATGTGTCAGATACTGAGCGAGACCCCAGGATCCGACAGGGAGCTAAACCAGATCAGGTCCCTGCCGGCTCGGAGCTTCTCTGGAGGGGGAGGCGGGCAGCAGTCGAACCGTTCATTCCCAGGGACAAATGGAAATAAAAAACCGTGCTGCAGCAATGAGGAGAGGTGCGGAAGGATGGGAGCGTGTAATGGCCGGACGCTGGGGTCCCGGGGCCTCCCTGAGGAAGCGGGGATTGCATTGAGGGCTGCATCCCAGACAAAGGAGCGCTCGGGGCCCTGAGTGCCGCGTGGACTGTGGAAGCACAGGGGGCGTGCGTGTATTAGATGGGTACAGCCGGATCTCGGGGTTTAGTGGCCCCCCAAGGGGCCCGGACATCATCCTTTGACCAAAGGGCGGGAACACGGATGAGTTTGAAGCTGGGGAGTGTCTGGATGAGACCTGTGACTTGCCATCGGATGTCAATAACGGGCCGCCTGGGACCCCCGAGGGGAGGGTTCCCAGAGGCACATCGGTGATGGTGCGTCTGTGTCTCGGTTGCAGGTGTCACCGAATGTCAGAAGAGTGAGGAGGGTCTGCAGTGTGACCAGGATGGCCAGTACCGAGCCAGCCAGAGGGACAGGGACAGCGGGAAGGCCTTCTGCGTGGACGGCGAGGGGCGGAGGCTACTGTGGTCGGAAATGGAGGCCCCTCTCTCTGACTCCCAGTGTCTGAGTATGTGCTGGGGGTGAAATCAGCCACGTGACTGGGGAGAGGGCATGGGCTCTCAGGGGCCTTTGAGAAGGGGAGAAACCTGGGAGCTGCATTTCTCTCCGACTTCTTGTTTTGGAAATTTTTAATCTATGTAGGAGCTGAAAGTGAGATAAACAAGTCACCGGCCACGTAGATCCAAAATTTGTTAGCATTTTCCTCTTTCTTTTTCTTTCTCTCTCTCTCTCTATTTTTGATCATTGAAAAGTAAATTTCAGAAATCACAAAACTTCACCCCCCAAATACATCAGTGTGTGAGACATGAATTTAAAAATAATGAATGAGCTGAGTTTCCCTTTCTTGTGGGCCGTGTGCCTCTGATAAGCTGGTCAACTTTTCTCTCTCGACTGGATATTATGGGAAGACTTGAATGCCAGTCCTGGTTCCATAATGTACTTGCTGGGTGACCAGAGACGATCGCTCAACTTCTCTGATCCTCAGTCACCCCAGCAGCCTCCTGACCCTGGAAGGACCAATGCCATCCTACGAGGACAGCGAGCCATCATTGAGCACCACCTTGAGCCAGGCACAGCTGGTCAATGACATGATGGGTGGGAAAGTCCTGGGTGAACTGACACTTGACCTACAACAGTAGGTGCGATGGGAGCGGGGTCAGAACTAGTGCGATCTCAATGGTGCCTTGAGCCGCTCTGTGGTCGGAGCAAGCCACTGACCTTCAGGAGTTTCCTCATCTGTCAAACAGGGCTGTTCATGCCTTGCGGGGGAGTGGAGAGTGTTAGCCAGGACATGACTGAAAGCGGTAATAAGCGTGTCAGAACGATGAGAAGATGCAGTCCTATTAGCTGCCTGTTTCCTCCTCTGTGAATCCAGGGACAGGCAGAGGCAATCTGTAAGTTCCTCCAATTCTGACCTTTCCAAGTCTTCAGGACTTTGCCCGGCCATTCCGCAGCCACCTTCCTGCCCGAGGTCTGGCTGACCTTTGCACGCCTGAGCAGACAGAGCTGGCACTGGCTGCCAGCACACACCTGCCCATGCACATGCACTTGCACCCACACGTAACACACACAAAACTTCACACAGCCCACCTGCTCTCGCTCTCTAGGGAACTGGGGGCAGCTAATCACATCCGACATCTGAGAAAATCCATTTTGTAATGCTCGGAACAATCATTCTCTTCTTTAGCAAAGCACTAATGAATCTCAAGGACGTGTGTGTGTGCCTGCGCACACACACATGTCCCCGTGGATAAATGGCAAATCCAAGAAAAGTCTAATTTTTTCCCCAGTATTCCTTTTCTTGGGCAGAAACAGCAATCAGGGGCATTAAAGCTTAAAGGTGCTCTTGGCCATCGGGCCGGCCGACCTTAGCCGCCCTTCCCGAGTGAGCGAGAGGCTGGCCACAGTTGGGAGCGATTTGCTGGGCCCCGGCAAGCCTAGGTATTCTGGGATCGTCACCGAGATGCCTGCCTCTTGACTCGGCTCCTCTCTGCTTCCCCATGGATGCCTCGGCGCCCAGAGTTGTAATCTGCACGCGGCAAAGCGTTTCGGGCTTTGTTCGGACCTGTGCTCATCCAGAGCAGAAAGGACAGCTTCATCAGTGGTCCCAGAAGGGCTTATGAGCCACAGGCCAACCTCGCGTCCCCGAGGCTCCAGCTGACAAACAGCGTCGGGGTTGGAACTCACGGTCTCTGGCTTCCTGTGCAAAGCTTGGAGTCTCTGGTTTCCCTCTCTGGATATTCAGGAGGGTTTCCGTGCTAAGAAGCCGGGTCCCCATGGGGTGTCAATAGCCCCTTCTTGGAATCCAGTCGGCTTCGCTTTGAGACGGGCTTCCTCTTTGGGAGAGGGATTGCGGTCCTATTTTTGAGGCCTTTGTTCTCTAGAAAAAGCCCAGGCTGTAGACGTCAGCCTTATCTCTGGAGGAGATTTGCCTCCTTTCCACCCGCTGATAGTGAGGCAGGTGTCCTCGCAGGGCGCCAAGGGACTCAGCACCTACTGAACTGCGGTCGTGTACCAGCTTTTCCACACTCTTCGGTTTAATTCTTGCAACCACAAAACCAGGCTCTCAGAGACTGAAATGTGCACCAGGACACAGAGCCGGTGGGGGGTGGAGGCGGCGGGACGAAGGAGGGACTCCGGAGAGCTGGCGCTCTTCCCCCTCTGCCTGCTGTGTCCCTTCGTGGTGGTCTCCCCTCTGTTCTTCTCTCTATCACCCGTGGGTAAACCCTTAGTTTACACACAGAGTGAGTTGTTTACTTGCTGACTTTGGCCGCTGGAAATATTGTAAGCTCATCTTTCTTTAATTCTAGATCCAGTTTCCTAATTCTGCTTTTTGCTGACCCATGCCCAAGAGTTCATAGAGCATGTCAGGGGCCCAGAAGTCTATGCTGGGATCTTCACAATGTTCCCAGGCTTTCTGGGGCTGCAGTGATCTCGGCAGTCATTCATTCATTCATTCTTCAGTGCGTCCATCTAATACACAGGAAACTAGTGTCTCTGTCACTCTGCCAGCTAGCAGGAGTTCAAATACTCTCGGAGCGTTGTCCTTGCCTTGGAAAGAGACGGGCACTTAAATAGCTCTCATGTGGACCCTCTACGCTTTCCCAAGACATTTGCAAATACCCCGTTAAGTCAAAATGTGGCATGTGGGAAATTGCACCACTAGACGGTAGAAATCTGCCAGCTAATGCAATATTCTATGGAATTATCAGCAATCTAGTGCCTGGATTGTTTCTCTTCTGTTTGGCGATGAGCTTCCTCACAGAATGCTGTAACATGAAGATCTTCGTCAGCAAGGTGTCCCTTTTGCGAAAACCAGCAGATTGTCTAACTGAACTGCTAAGCTGGCTGCATTTTCAGCCTCTGGGAAGACTTCATTTGGAAACTGAAAGACCTGTCAAATTTTGTTTAGTCTGCTACAAGGTTGTTAGAGTCTGTCTCTACCCGTTAAACTTTAGGGACAAAGGGCTGAGTACAGCTTAAGGTTTGCCAGACTGGAACCTGCAGTCTCTATAAACAAGATAGGAGGGGGCATAAAAAAAAAATAGAGAAAGATGAGAACAGAAGAGCTGAATGTGGGCTGAGCCCATGAACTTGGCAACTTCGGTGATCAACATGGAAGGAATCCCTAGTAAAATTAGTGTTTTTTTCTATATCAGAATTTGCGAAGGCTTAACACAGCTATTTCTCTTGTCTTAGCATCCTTTCTCCCAACTTCATCTCAGAAGGAATAAACTATTTTTCTGCACTTATTATGAAAATGGAAACTAGGTTGCTTTGGGTGGTCTTGAATGTATTGGCGTGATAAAAACGGATCTAGACACAAGCCTGTTTTACAAAGCAATGGGGGTGTATGAGAATGGGTGCTTTTGTGTGGGCTTGTAATTTTACCTGCAAAAAACTGATAGTGGTGACTTCGGGGCTTGGTTTCGATAGTTATTTGCAAACCTTTGACACCTCTGGGCATTTGTTGGTTTGTTTGTTTCAAAAAGGAGTCTCATTCCTTGTGAGTTACCTGCAGTACTTTTCACTTGGTGAGGAATGCCCTCCGAGTCTTATTGTCTTGAGATCTTATGTTTATTTCTTCTCCTCTGTTTAGTTCCCTGAGCATGTGTCTCTGTCATTCTTACCAGAGAAGAACTCAGGCGTGTTGATGGTAGCTAGAGAAACAGATGCTGAAGTATCACTTAAGCAAAGACTCTGATGAAGATGCCTGGGCCACAGGGCACATCTTCAGATTGACATGAACCCACTTGTGCCTGTTTTATTTGTCTTTTAAAAGATAACTTGCTGCTTTCCAGAAGGAACTAAAAATTGTTTTGTGGAAAAAAAATTTTCAATTTTCAGTAAAATAATTATAAGATAATTAGCACTCAATGATCAGGACCAGAAACTATAAATTTAGGTAGAAAATCCATATCAATGAGAAAAATGAGTAATAAGGACTAACATAATACTAAATTTTCTCCTTACCTCCTGATAATGAGGGGGCAGAAGGAGACGTGATAACACATAGCTCTCTGCATCAGATATGAAGCAGCTGGAAGTATTTTCAAAAGCAATTCCTCTCCCAGGGACATCTGTGCGAACAAGAGCTGTGAATGGGAAGGGATTTTTTTGACCTGGTGCTTTTTCTGGCTTCTCTATAGAGGCCCCCTGCCCTTTAGAGTCACATTTGATCAATCTGCTTTCCTTTCAGTGATGCGGAAATTTGAGAAGGCTCCAGAATCTCAGGTGATCCTCGGTGCCGACGTCACTGCGGCGGGCAGGTCCAAAGTTGCTGGCTCTGAGTCCCCACTGCTGGAGTGCTTGACAGGTAAAGGCTGGTGGGGAGGAGGACGCACACAGAAATCGGCTCTGCTGACCTTGGCAAGATGAACCGAATAAAACCATTGAAACCCTGATGAGAATTTACACTTTATCAGAACACTGGGTGATGGACATTAAGAAGGGCACGTGATGTCATGAGCCCTGGGTGTCAACGCAACAAATGAACCATTGGACATTATATCAAACACTAATGATGTACTATATGCTCGCTAATTGAATTTAAGTTAAAAGAACAAAAACAAAAACAAAAATCCACTTGGAAAATCAATGGATTTCCAAAATGTACATCCAACTTGTAACTTCACTTCAGAGTTTATAATATATTTCCTATGTACCAAGAACAATGGGGCTCCAAACACAGCGGGGCATTAATGAAGGGCGTGGATTCCTTGCAGACTTACTCCTCCCGGTCGGGAGAGCTATCTCTCAGCAGCAGCCGGGCCAGAGAGAGGCAGCATTAGCTCTCCTTTACGGAGCGTGTAGGTTACAAGGATTCTTGCAAGATCATAACCCTGCAGTCTGGGATGGTCACTGGTGTCCCCGTTACAGATGAGTGTGTGTCTGGGCGTGTGGGGGGAGGGCACATGTCCGTCTGTCCTCAGCATTCCCCCTGAGAGCGACAGGCACCCACTGGCCCGTGCTGCCCACAGACTGTGCTTTGGACGAGGCCTGCAGCTTCCTTGCGGTGTCCACGGCGGGATCAGAGGTCTCGTGTGATTTCTATGCTTGGACAAGTGACCGCATCGCCTGCACGACCTCAGCCCAGGTGAGTCGCGGCAGCTGTGTGGGGTTGTGGGTCAGACATGCTCTGGCTGAGTGGGCATCAGACTTCGGGAAATGGAGACCGCGTGGACCGGTGATGGCCCAGGCTGTGGCTGTTCGAAGGAGCGTCCATGAGCAGAATCGCTTCATGACCCGACTCAGGAGGAATGTCCATGATGAGCGCTCCCTTCTGGGATCCACCAGCTGATTGCACTGGGCGGCTTGGTCACTGGGCATGATGGGACCTTGTCCAGAGCCCGAAATACCATCTGTCTCTCTGAGTTCTGGACCCCAGCATTCCTTTCCAGTGTACAAGGAAAATATGATTACAGCTTAAAAAGAAAAATGTTACATATTAGTTTGAACCACATGAAATAGCTGTGTCCAGAGGTCAGAGCTGGCAATTTCACTGTTACCGTGAATTAGGATAGAAGAGGATAGAGAGAGAAGCAGCTGTCCTAACTTCCCAGATCCTAACCACATGCAGATCTCCATTTTTACTCTTCCAGTTTCTCATGGAATCTTCCAGAAAATTTCCATGTGTTTATAAGCATCCTTTTTTTGGTTTGTTTAGACGTTAATATCTTATAATTATTTATATTATTATATATATTTACTTATGAATTCTTTTCTACCTTGATTTTCTCACATAATGCTTAACTTTCTGTTTAAGATGAACCTCATTCTTTTTAATGGCAGCATACCAATCCATTCTATGGATGTACATAATTTATTTAACATTAAAAAAAATATTTTATTTAGAGAGAGAGAGCATGAGCAGGAGGAGGGACAGAAGGAGAAGGAGAGAGAGAGAGAATCTCCAGCAGACTCCCTGCTGAGCACAGAGCCCGATGCAGGGCTCAAACTCACGACCCCAAGATCATGACCTGAGCCAAAAATCAAGAGTCAGACACTCAACTGACCAAGCCACCCAGGTGCCCCTTTGTGTCGCAGTGTTAAGGACATGGAGGTGTGTGAGCAGTTTTGCGAAACGCCCTTTGCCCACGCACCTGTGCAGGGGTGTGAGTGTGTGCTCATAAGCGACACCCCAGAAAGGGCATGCAAGGTGGACCCCTGGATTGTAGGACTCGGGCCGGGGTCTGTAGCTGCAGGAGCCAGAGAAGAGACAGGGAGGGGTCTTGGACTGAATCCCAGGCCTGTCAGTTTGGGGCTGTCAGGCCACATGCAGATTCCTAACCTCAGACTCCTTGTCTATAATGAGGAGGCTTGACCTCAGCGGCTTCTGGTGAGGATTTGAGAAGCTAACACAAGACACACGGTCATCGAGGCAACGTTAGCTCCTTTGAATTTAAAGGTTAAAGCATTTGGGGGAGGATGACCGTGCCTTTATTTTTCCTCGCTATGGTGACTGAGGCCTGTCTTAAGATCTCTCAGGGGGAGATGGAGCCGGTGGGTGGGGCAGGGGGTCAGGTTCGCGGGCTGGTGACAGTCGGCCAGGACCCACAGGCATGAACGCCGTTGGACAATGCAGACCAGCTGGCTTTATTTGTTATCTGGGCTTTCCAGGGGCTGTCCCCTCACCCTGGCTGGTCTGTGTCAATGTGATTCTGCTAATCGGACACCTCTGTCCACACTTCCCATAGGTACTTTGTGGTTGAGGGGTCTGAGGTCCCCGTCAGTGACCCTGCTCCCTGGGCATCTCTGACCTAAGGAAATTCTCCTCCTCTCTTTCCGTAAGGATCAGATCCAGCTTATAGGATTATTAATAACAAAAATAGCTTATATTTACTGAGCGCATATAAGCACCTGGCATTTCCCTGAACGAAAGTATTGAATTATTGGGCATTAGATCCTCTGATGCCCTGACCACTGCTTGCTTAGTAAGTATGGATTTTAGTCTGCAAGAAACAAAACACTTCTTCGTTAAACAAAAATAAAAGGCAATAAAGGAATGAACTCTCCCTCCAACTGCTCAGCCTGAGAGAGACCGTCTGTCACGGGGAGTGTTAGGGAGGGGACCCTGGAGGCAGGCTGTCCCAGGTTCGGGTCCAGCCCCACTGCTTGCTTGTTGCTCTTTGTGCCTTGGTTCCTCAGAATCTTCGTCTAGGATGCGGGGCAGCTGTATCTCCTGATTCTAGTGAGTAAAGTCATACCCGGCAAAGCTCACAGGACGGTTTCTGCCTCAGAGAAAGAGTTCAGTGACCATTATGATCATTGTCATCGTTGCCGTCAGGATCGCTGACAGGCTGGCGGAAATCCCGTCCCAGCCATCACAGGGCTCCCCTCCAGGACCCGGGGCTCTCAGTGCCATCCCGAGCCACCAGGGTTGGGTGTTGATCGTGGATCATGAGGGATGTGAATGGTCCACACCACCCAGCGCTGAGACCTCGGTGCCAGGTGCTGCCCTCAGGCTCCCCAGCACCTTGTGTCCGGGTTAGGTTCGGGGTGTGGAAGGGACTCTTAACCAAGACAGGAACCGTGTGCCTTGGGTCTAGGCTGCGGGTGTATGGTCCTGCTGACACTCGCCCCACACCCTCCAGGCCTGACCCCCACACGGGGCTGTAGTCTGGGACCCGCCCCCCACGCCCTTCTCAGAAGTGCAGGACTCTCCCCTTCTCAGACCCACTCCTCCCTCCCCAGGCCATCATCCTTGCACCGAGCGCAGGTCTTCTAAAAAGGAAGAAGAGCAGCTGCCATCAGATAGCTTTGCTTTACCCCTGCTCTTGGAAGATTCCCGCGGCCAGGAAACTCCGGCAACTCTGAGGGGAGGCAGAACACTGGGAACCAAACACGAGTTGATAAAAGCAGATTTATCCTGCCACCCCCACCAGCGGGAGTGCTGGAAAGAGTCAGAAAAAGAGATCAGAGATTATCGAGGAAGGCAAGGCCTTTGGAAGTCTGACCTCATTTCTAAGCTTAGGAACCTTCCTTTGATCCTCACCAAATACAAGCTGTGCCTTTAAGGACTTTTATGAGCCGGCTCCTGCCTCTCCTCTCTGAGAACCACGGACCCTGGTCCTCAAAACACCACAGAATTCTTTAGCTTCATTTCTGCCGTTTGCTTGCTTAAAATCCCCCTTCTTTTATTTCCAATTGATGAACTCTTACTCATACGTCAGTACCCCACCCAGATTCACTTTTTTTGGGAAACTTTTCTAGCTTCCCTTTCTCAGTAGAATTAGTCATTCCCTCTTCTACAGTGACCTCCTCTGGAATTCCACGTGTCTTTGCAGCTAACACTCTGGGCTGGAATTTACCGCTTACGTGTCTGTGGGCTCTGAAAGACTGGGAGAAACTAATGGGCAGGAATCTTCTCTTTTTATCTGTGTAGCCCCAGTGCCAAGCCATGGTTAGGGTTGGATAAATGTTTGTTGAATTGAATTGACCATCACAGGGTAATAATATAGCCTCTTTCCATCTCCAGCATCAAGGTGCGTTGGGGAACTCGAAGGCCATGGGCTTTGGAAGTCTCAGGTGCCGGGTGACAGTGAGGAACGGGGCTCAAGACTCTCCGGCTGTGTATCTGAAAAAGGGTAGGTTGCTCGAGCTGGATGGCTTGGGGCCTCAGTGGCTTAACTTGACCAGTGTTCCGAGCTGCTTTCTAGCCGGGGACATTTAGGGAGGGGCCACACTGTCCCCAGCCCCGGGGATGGAGGCTCCCTCTGCAGGTGAGGGACGAAGTGGCAGAGCAGACGCAGGGGCTGAGGTCAGAGCCTTGCTGAGGGCAGACTGCATGCCCCCTGCACCCCCCAGAGGGAGGGGGCTGCCCTTGCGTGGGGAGCATCCCAGCTGGGGGATGGGCTGTGAGCTCCCGGCAGCTGCCCCTCTCCGGCCTTCTCACTCATGAAGCTTCGCACTCCCTTCCCTTTGGTCTCCACTGGCTCCGGAAGTTACCAGACCTTCTCACAATGGTCCGAACCTTCAAGCACTCATCCCCTCACCAAGCCTGCTCAGGGCCTGCTGCATACGTGCTGCACTGCGCTTGCCTGTTTCCTGCGGGCTTGTGCAAATGTGGACGCGGGGTCAGTACACCAGGCTGGGCCCGACTGCCTTTCAGACAACCTCCCGGGGATGCCAGAGCGGCTGGCCCCACGGCCACGCTTTGAGTAACAAAGGCATATCCTAGCCCACAGTTTACGGCCCACGGCCCCAAATAGCCTTCATCCACCCTCACAGAAATTCCCGGAGGAAGGGAAGGGTTCATCGCCTCTGTTTTAGAGATAAGGAAACTGAGGCTCAGAGAGATTAGGAGAGTTTCACAAGGTCATAGGGTTAATAAATTGGGGAGGTGGGTTTGAACCTAAGTGTGTCTGAATTCCCCTGAGTGGCTTCACAGAGCGGGGACAGGGAAGGCTTTCCTTGTCTGCCCTGTCCCTCTCGCCTCCTGCCTTCTCTCCGTCAGGCCTGGGAGACGGGCCGGCAGCCCGGGGTGTGAGCCCTGGGCCTCTGCGAGCCTCTCCACGAGCTGGGACCCTTTGCTGGTCCCTGCTCTCCGGGCCCTCCTTCCCTCGGTTCTGGGTCAGGGTGCTGGAGCCGGCCTGCTGGGCTGAGCCCATCTGCCACGCCCTGGCTGTGGCCAAGGTCCTTGATGTTCTCTGGGCTTCCATCTCCTCACTAGTAAAATAAGAGTCAGCAGTGAACTGAGGAGGTTGGCGGGTTTGGGGTGAGGTTACCTGTGCTTCCAGAACACCGCACGGCGTTGGGTAGCAAGGGCAGGAGATTTCTAATGTGGTTTTCCTTCTTGCGGACACGTTTCCTGATGACCCGAGGTAAGGCCGCGGAACAGAAGGCAGCCCCAGGCGCCAGGCCGAGGGCCTGGGGTTGGCAGGAAGGGAGGCGGGCATGCTACCTCCCAGGTCCGTAGCTCGGGTGGCCCGGTGCCCAGCAGCTTCAGACGGCAGCGCGGAGCTGGCGGCACCTGGAGACGGTGCCATGGCCCGAGCCCCAGTCTCAGCGGGTCTCAGGAGCAGTCCGCAGCCCACCGCACAGACCAGCGCCTGCGGCTTTCTGTCTCCGGCCCTGCCTTCACCTAAGGCCTCCATCCCGTCCTAGGGGAGGGCTCCCCTGGGAGAGTGGGGTCCGGCAGGGCTGGGAGTTCTCTCATCTGTGGCCAGGTGACTAGAATTCCTGCCCCAGCGTGTATTATAATTTTTGTATCCATTTAAAAATAATAACAGAGCATAGATTTTTTTTTTCCCTAAAAAGGAAAACCAAAATCAAACAAGTAATCCCACCCCCCCCACAAAATGTTCTTTCAAACCAATCCTTGGCCTTTTATCACCTTTTTTAAAAAAGGCAACTCTAATTCTTTTGAAGTGTTTGTTCTTATTTGTCCTCGTTTCCTGAAAGTTTATACTCTGGGAAGGATTGCAAGGGAAATCGAGAAGCTTCCTTGCTGCCAAACTAAATCAGGGCAGAACTGTTTTTGTTTTTTGTTTTTTTTTTTTTGCTTTTTTTGTTTTGTTTTGCATTTGTTTTATAAAGCAGAAAATGCACAGATGCAGCCATTCTGCATCCTAAGACAGCAAACCGAGAAGGGCGGTTGGGACTCCTGCCTCCCCACTTCCTGGCACCATCCCTGCTCAGGAACCACTTCTTTAGTTTCCAGGCTGTAAGACGGGGGTCCAGTGTCACCGGTGAGGAGGAGGAGACACAGTTTTTGAAAGCCTCCCGCGTCAGGGGCACATGGTAGAGGTAGGCGGGCACACACATTCACATGCCTGACCTTAAGTGACCTGGAAGACAGGACACCTTGATCCATCTTCCGGGACCATCCTGCCTGCAGCCACTTAAAACCTGTGGCCTGGAACACGGACGAGCAGCCATGTGGTTTTCCAGACGCAAAGGAAGGCAGTACTGGAAGGTTCCTGCCGGATTGTCTAGCCCAACCCCCTCGTTTCACAGATGAGGTCAAGAAAGAGGAAGCTTCTTGCCCCTCCTTCACGGTGGCACAGACAGAACCACTGACTGATAGAGGAGTTGATCCAGCAGTAAGATCGTTTCGGAGGCTTGTGAGGGTTGTCATGAAAATAAACAGAAGCGTGGGATAAAGACTGACGTGGGCTTCTTGGAACAGTCAGGTTCACGGAGACAGGAAGTAGGATGGTGGTTACAAGGGGCGGGTGGGGGAGGGGATGGAGAGTTAGTGTCTGATGGGGGCAAAGGTTCATTTTGGGATGAAGCAAAAGTTCTGGAGATGGACGGCGGCAGCGATGGCCACACAACAATGTGAACGTACTGAAGGCCATTGAACTGTCCACTTACAATGGTTAAAATGGTAAATCTTATGTTACATATATTTTATAACAATTTAAAAAGGAAAAGAAAGATGAACATTCATTGTGGAAAGTTGGCTGGGGAAGGAGCTTCGGAGGAGGGGACTTGGAACTGAGGCCAGAGGAAGAGGAGGATCCTACCACCAAGGACCGCAGGGAAGGCGGTCCTTCACGCTGGGCAATGTGGGGGAGGCCGGGGGCTGCCGAGAGAGGGCCCTACGGTCCAGAGTTATCCCATGGAACTTTCTGCAGTGATGGGAATGTTCTATGAACCTTTGCTGTCTAAAATGATACCCAGGGGCCACATGTGGTCACCAGCTTTTGGAATGTGGCTCCTACAACGTGAACTTCCGTGAACTGAGACCGATATTGAAATGGTCACATATGGCCAGTGACCACAGCGCTGGCCGGCAGGGAATGGCTCTGGGGAATCTCAAGCTGGTGGGAAAGGGGACACTGTCTCAAGTAGCTTAAAGACAGGGTGAAGGATGATCGAGCCTTGAGATCTAGGGAGCGAGAAATGAATTCTAACTGTAAAAGCCAGGGAGATGGACCCTTGAAGTTATGCTGGGACCTGGTGAAGGAGGGGCTGGGGCTGGGCAGGCTTGGTCAGTGACAGGGCAGTCAGGCAGAAGGAGCAGAGGGAACCAACGCTAGGAGAACTCAGGGCTTTCCGAAGGCCTGTGCTGTATCTGCTCAGTACCAGCTACGTGCCAGGCTCATCACTGAGCCTTTTTATGTATGGTCGAGCTTTTCATCTACTCAACATCCATGAGGATTACGTACTCTCGTCCCCACTGAACGGATGGAGAAGTTGAGGCTCTGAGGGGCTGTAGGGATTTGCACTCCAGTCTGTCTCATTCTGAAGGCCGTCCTCCCGGGACCCGCACTGTAAGCCCCCACGACTTTCGGGTGCGTGAGTCGGTTAAGCCGTGCTGAACGGCCAGATTCAGGGGAGGTCGGTGGCGATGAGCACAACCTCCGCCTCGCTCCTGCCTCCCACCAGCTGTGTCAACCTAGGCGCGACCGTTCACTCTCTTCCCTCACATGGGAAACGGACGTAATAATAGGAGAGACATTTTGTCTATAGATCTATGTATATCTCTCCCTGGAAACATCTCCTCTTTGCAAAATGATGCTCTAAAAATAACAGGGCTTCTGGGAAAACTAGAGTTAGGGACAGGCGAAACCCAAACCTCGCCATTTTTAACCAGGGGACTGACGACAGCGGTCATAATCCTGTTTAAAATGCTAGCAGAATTTTTAAAAAGACACACTGAATCCATCACAAAGAAAAGCTACAGTAACTTGTAGAAGAGTCACAGAGCTCGATGTGGGAGGGAGTCGGGAAGGGGGCAGTCGGCTGAGTTAGGGAGGGGAAAATTGCAACTGTCACTTTGAAGAGAGAGAAGGTGGCCAGTCTGGGACCAGGGGGAGAACGTGGGCCGATGGGCATTGTGCTCAGTTCCGTGTTTCTTGCAGCTTGCCCACCTCCACTGTGCTCGTGTGTGCTGCATTCACCTGCTCTTTGATGGCACAAGGCAGTGATGTGCTGTGAAAACCATAGATGAACTGATGTGGCTTGAACCACAGAAATGCCTGCCGTAGCAGGGCGGGCTAAACCTAACTCTCAGGGCAGTGAAAATAAAACGAGGTCATGTAGGCAAAGTGCGTGTCAACGCATCTGTGTAGACAGAGCTCAATAAGTGTTTGCTGGCAATAATAAAAATAATAATAATAAGTGTCTCCTCTCCCCACACCCCCTTTAGTCCTTCAGACATGTGGTGGGCGTCTGTCCAGGTCTGCTGGAGTTCTGTGTTCTCCACGCACGGGCGATCCAGAAGTTTCGTGGTGCAGAGTGTCTCGTCTCGGACTTCACGCTGCCCCTAGCCCAACCAGAGGGTCCACCGTTGAAGGACCAGTAAACTGAGGTCAACTCTGAAGGGTTTTCAGATCTTTAAAAAAATTTTTCTGCCTTTTCCCCCAGGCCAAGAGTTCACCACAATGAGTCAGAAGAGCTTCGAGCAAACGGGTTTCCAAAACACGCTCTCCGGAATGTACGGGCCCGTGGTGTTCCCAGGCTCAGGAGCCGATCTGACGGGGGCTCATCTCTTCTGTCTTCTGGCATGCGACCGTGATTCCTGCTGTGACGGTTTCATCCTTGCCCAGGTCCAAGAAGGTAATCGATGTGACCGTGGGGACCGGGGCCTTCCGGTCCCAGGACCCGTGGCCTGACAAAGGAACAAGCAGGGTCACTGAAGCCGGGACATGCAACGTGGGGACGGCGTGGGGAGGTGTGGGCGCGAGGTGACCCCTTAGCTTACGCAGCTCTGCAGGTGGTGTTTATTCTAAGAACAATTGGGAAGCGATTCAGGGTTTTAAGTGAAGGAATGCCATGCGCAGATTTGAAAATTGAAGCTTTGGCTTGAGCATGCAGAAGGTAATGGATGGGGAGTTGGAGGGGAATCAGTTAGGAGCTACTCCCACAGTCCAGCTGAGAGGGGGTAACGTGGGCTGGGATGATAGCAGTGGGGATGGAGGAAAAGGGTCAGATTCAAGGTATTCTTAGCAGGCAAAACCAGAGCACTGAAGAAGGGGAAGGTGTCAAAGACCGTTCTTGGCTATCCAGATTGTTCACCTGGTTGGATAGCTTATTTGTGTGGCAAATAATGGAAGATACCAGCTTTTGGGTTTGGTGATGGGAGAGGGGGATTTGGGAAGCTCATGAGCCCATTTGCAGTGTGCCAAGTTCACGGAGCCTTTAAGACATTCACAAGATGCGGACTAAACTTTTGGGTACCAAGGTGCAGAGCTCAGAGCGGGAGTCCGGGTGGGAGATAGAGATCCACGAGTTCCTAGCACCGAGGTGGTGTCAGAGCTGTGGGTCCGAGTGGGATTTCCTAGGAAGAGGGCACAGGGTGAGAAGGTAAGGGGAAGGGGCGCGATCCCTAGTGAACACCTACATAATGGGGAGGACCTTCGAAGAAGCTGGGGAATTAGAGTCCGACGTCTGGGAGGAGCCCAGGCGGGTGTACGTCATGGGAACCACGGTAGGGAGGGTGGGCAGAGGAAGGAAGGCTGTGCACAGACTTGAATGCTGCTCAGAGTTCAAGCGTGGTGTTTACGGAAAGTGCCGAGGTTCGCCCACAGCTGTCTGTGGGGCTGGATGAGAGCGTGGCGTTGGAGGGCGTAGCGCAGGAGCCTGGACTGAGCTGAATTCTAAAATCCCTTTTAGGTTTAATGTTCTGTGATTATATGATGTGCATGCCCGGTAGTGTTTAGATAAGCAGAAGTGTACATCGATATTACACACGCACACACGTACACATGCACACCCATATAAACACATGTATGTATGTGAAACATGGCACTTAAAATCTGCAATGCCTTCTGCCTTCTCCGAGGATATGACAATTTCTCCAAATGCTCTATTACTCACCAAACCATATGGTTTTTCGACTTGGAAGGTGGTTTTCCTTAGAATCGTATATGGAAGAATTAGTTTGTTCCATGGAACAGTAAGCCCACAAAATCCCTTTTTCCATGACGTTTCTGGCTCGCAGCTCGCTTGCTTTTCCCTCCAAGCGGCACCTGTGAGCCATGAATTATGTTGAGCCCAACGACCACCTCACCGCGCCGCAGGGTAAGCCGTCTTGGAGATGCACATAAAACAGCAGGCAGATGCTTTCCCCAGGCTTGTCTGACGGGCACATCTGGAGCTTTGAATTAGAAAGCTTTGGCCGGATCTGCCGATGACCGGGACCAGACTCCTGCCCCGTCCTTTCCCTGCGGTCTGGAAAGTCATTTAACCTTCTGGTAGATTCCGCCTTCCCCTCCCTGCTTCTGCCTCCTCCAACCTTCAACTCCTGAGTGGCTTTGTTTCCACTGATGATCAAGGACAGTTCACGAGGCTGCCATGCCTACATTTCAGTGGGGTTCCAAGGGACTCTTGCGGCCCCACAGTTCCCAGGAGTGTAATGGAAGCTGGCAAGACGGGATCCGCAAAGGGACTTCGAATCTCTAGCTGGCGCTCGTCTCTCAGACACACGGAGTTCTCGTTGACACTTTAGCACGAAGGAACAAAGCTACGTGGGTTTCTCTTCCAAGGTCTGAGAGCAGAAGGAAAAATACACTCGCCTCTTGTTTCATTCCATGACTCTGTTTCCTGGCTTGGGAGAGGGCAGCCACGGGGCTCAGACTTCCTCTGGGCTCTCAGCGGGCCCTTAGGCACCCCTGCTACCTGGGGTGCCAAGAGGCTCAGCCTGGGGACCCCCGAGACCCTCACTGCCTGCTGGCCATTCCTCCAGTTCTCAGCTGGAAAAAACCTTTTTCCTTTTCTGTGCCTCTGCTCCCTCATCTCTGAAACGAGGTGGTCTAACCAGGTCAGGGATTCTAGAAGCCAAGTGTGCAGCAGAATCATCTGTGAGGCTGTTGACAAATCCTGGTTCCTGAATGTCACCACCGCCCACCCCTGTGACCTAGTGAGTCAGAAACTGTGGTTGCTGCTGAGGAACGAGCATGGTCAAAGCTCTCCCTGTGTTGTTAATAGAATCAGTCGGAGCGCCGGGTTTGAGAACCAGCAGTCAGGGGACCTGTAAGGTGATTTTTTTTTTACACAGAGATGCTGCTGCTGCTTTCTTATCACTTGCAAGTTAAAAGTGGCCAGTGGAGGGAGAAGGACAAAATGTCCGATTCATAAGCCAGACATCTGAGTCGTCTACTTTGTGGAAATTTTAGTGAGAGATAGGTTGCAACTCTATCTGGATCTGGGCCTAAATTAGGATAAGGAAGGGAACGGGGTTATGAGGTGGCAGATTTCCTATTTTTTTTTTTTCAGGAGAATCTGAGTGACCACACTAGCTAATGGGATTATTTATTTATTTATTTATTTATTTTTAAAATTTTATTTATTTATTTATTTGACAGAGAGAGAGAGATCACAAGTAGGCAGAGAGGCAGGCAGAGAGAGAGGGGGAAGCAGGCTCCCTGCTGAGCAGAAAGCCCGATGTGGGGCTCGATCCCAGGACCCTGAGATCATGACCTGAGCTGAAGGCAGAGGCTTTAACCCACTGAGCCACCCAGGCGCCCCTAATGGGATTATTTATTGAAATGACATATAAATTATCTAATTTCTAGATCTCAGTAAATTTGGGCAATTAACTTATATGAGACTAGGTTTCCTCACCAGTAAGATGGAAATAATAATGTCGGTAAGAATTAAGGGGATGAACATATTTAAAGCACTTACCAGCCTAGT
Organism: Potos flavus; assembly: GCA_028534135.1. Lineage (NCBI taxonomy): Eukaryota > Metazoa > Chordata > Mammalia > Carnivora > Procyonidae > Potos > Potos flavus. The sequence continues at coordinate 4,388,485 of CM052900.1, read as the reverse complement.
GACTGGCAAAGTGCCGACACCCAAAATCTTTGAGTGACCTGCCTTATCTCACTAAAACCGATGTCGAATGCACTTAGCTTGGGGTAGGTCTTCCTGGTACTAAATAAAGTTGTAAGTTCAAGGAAGCATTTTAAAAATTAGGATATGTATTCAAAACTAGCATAGGTAGGGGTGCCTGGGTGGCTTAGTCGGTTAAGCGACCAACTCCTGGTTTGGGCTCAGGTCATGATCACAGGGTCGTGAGATCGAATCCCACGACAGGCTCTGCACTGAGTGAGAGTCTGCTGGAGATTCTCTCCCTCCCCCTCTGCCCCTCCTCCCTGAGTGTGCACGCTCTCTGTGTCTCAGATAAATAAATCTTTAAAAAATCAGGCTATACAAAAAAATTGGTCTAATAGAAAATTAGACAGAATAGTCTAGTGCCTCCCCTGGTTATAGAATTCTCTCTGCACGTCCCAGGCATGGGGAGCAGACTGCTTGAATGCATCCAGAGACAAGGAGCTCACTTCCTAATAGGGCAGCTTCTATCATTGGTACAGAGCTCATGGGTTTTCATAGTTCCTTACTTGGAATCTGAGTACTCCTTTCTGAGTCCCTTCGAAGTTGCCGTGTGTGATTGTGTGAGTGTGTGTGTGTGTGTGTGTGTGTGTGTGAGGGAGAGAGAGAGAGAGAGAGAGATTGAGAGAAAGAAGAGAGACAGAAGCTGCTGTTTATTTGCTTGAAGCCTCAAAAAGATCGCTCTGTGGGGTAGAGGGCAGAGAACGAGGACAGAGGTCTCTAGCACTAAGACCCCCAGTGGTATTGAAGACGTCGTTGCTGCTGACCCGTGAAGAAGGGCTCTACTGGGGGGGGGGGGGAGGAACGCTTCAGCAGGGCAGGCATGGGGTGGGCCTCCCTTTGGGAATTTGCCACTGTGACAAATGCAAGACTATCAGGGAAGAGGAACCCCACTGAAAACTAGGCTCCTGAGTTCCAGTGTCGGTCCGTGTGTCCTCCCGAGGCATCGTTACCTGTCCCCATCCTCTGAGCCTCTCCGGGCACAGCCGTGAGTCTCTAAAAGGACCCTCCTCGTGTTTCATCACAGCAACCTCTCCTCTCTCTCCCGACTCTGCAGGTCCCATCATCTGTGGAATGCTGAGCTCCCCCGACGTCCTACTCTGCAATGTCAAGGACTGGAGGGATCCTGCTGAAGCGCAGGCTAATGCCACGTGTCCTGGTGTGATGTATGACCAGGGGGGCCGTCAGGGGACGTTGCGTCTGGGAGGCCAGGAGTTCCAGAGTAAGTCTCTGCCTTCTGCCTGACTTCTTTCAAAATGCATGTTTTGCATTTCACCAGCAAGGTCTGCTGTTCCTCTCCGAGGAGCCCTCTGTGTACCCTGAGAAAGTAATACTTTTGAAAAGAAATTGTGCCGAAGAGGCTTCCTAAAACCCAAGCAGAGCATCTCAGCAGCTCTCCCGAGGCTGCGGGCGGGCTGGAGGGAGGCGGGCTCCGCCGGGCAGCCACGCTGGCGCAGGCGGTACCAGCTGCGTTGCCCCCAATTACAGGGGTGTGAGGGGCTGTGCAACCTGCCGCACGCGCTCCGTTGACAGAAATAGCCATGCAGCTTGCTCGGTCCTCCTCTTTCGTTCAGAAGCTCTTCCAACATTTTCCACAGACTTCTAAGCATAAGATTTAGAGGTTACCCTGAGATCATGTGCCCACCCCCTCATTTTACAGGGATGGGCATTAGCTCCCGAGACCCCACGCTGGCCGGCCGGATCGCCTCTCTGCCTCCCCCAGCCCTGTCCCCTCAGCAGGTGTCCATCGGGGGAGAGCCCTGAGCTGAGGACTGACCACACCAGCGACCTCTGGTCAGGGCCGGCGGGCTCGGCATCCCCAGAAGCTCATTAGAAATACAGATTCTCAGGTCCCAGTCCAGACCCCCAGGGTAGCCACAGGAATCTGTTCTAGCCAGCTGTCTGGAGAATGCTATGCCCGCTGAGTTTGGGGAGTTCGAGAAGCCCTGACTAGGTGACCTGGAAGTTTCCTTCCAACCTGAAAAGTCAGAGTTTGTGGTAAGAACCGGGCCCAGGGGGTCGCTGACTCCCGGCTCCTGTGTGAGGCTGGCCGAAGCCCGGCTCCGTCTTGCCTCCTCTCTGTTTTTCTGCCGGCACGTGGCTCCAACCCCCCCTCAGCATTGGGAGGGGTGAAGGCCGTGCAGGTGTCAGCCAGACAGGGCAGGGGAGGGGACAAGGCGGGGGGGGGCGGGGGGCTGGTGTCAAAGAGCCCTTGGAGGCTTCCTGTCTCTAGGAGACGTTGGTTCTTCAAAAGCTGGCAACCACTATCTCCTGCCTCTGGGAGAAGTTTGCCAGACCTACTTCTCAGTGTGAGGCAGCTCTCGGGGTTCTAATGGCAGAGAGCTCAACGTCACCTCTTCCAAGGGCCCTCCCTGATTACCCTGCCGAGTTCAATGCTTCCCCCACCGTAGAGCTTCACACGTGTTCTGCAAGTGGCTCTGATAGGCCGTGCGGTGGGCAGTGTGGCGGACAGGGTCCTGAAAGCGTGCCTCGGCCTGTCCACTGTGCCCGTGCTGTTGGATCCCGGTTTGGGCCACCAGTTGTGTGACCTGGAGCAGGTCAGGAGATAGCTTCAGGGCTCATTGCTTGTCTACAGAGTGGGGTAGCGAGAGGACCCGTCTCCCGAGGCTGTGCCGAGGTGGGAGGAGAGAGTGGCGATTATCTTAGATGTGTCTCCCATCGTGCTTGCCATGAACCAGCCCTGCTCTCGGGCCCTGGTCGCTGCTCCCTGATGTACCCCCAACACAGTGCTTGGAGGGAAGCACTGCTTTCAATTCTCCCCACTCTACAGCTGAAGAAGCTGAGGCACACTGAAAATGAAGTCTTCTTAAGGACCCAGAGCTTCCAAGGAGGACTGGGACCCGAACCAGGCAATATGGCTCCAAAGCGGACGTTCTTACTCGATCCTCTCTATAGGCACTTACACATAATAGGGGGTCTGACACATAGTATTAATGTTAGATAATATTATTATCATTTTTTAACTTTGTCACAGTCTTCTGTTATTTTTACGAACTGGACCCATGTCTTACTATTAATTTCTGGTTTCACACCATCCAACATAAAACCTGACATAGAGAATATATGATATCTGTGGAATGAATATTTTTTTAAAGATTTTATTTGTTTATTTGAGAGAGAGAGAGTGGAAGAGAACATGAGAGGGGAGAAGGTCAGAGGGAGAAGCAGACTCCCCATAGAGCTGGGAGCCCGATGCGGGACTCGATCCCGGGACTCCGGGATCATGACCTGAGCCGAAGGCAGTCGCTTAACCAACTGAGCCACCCAGGTGCCCTGTGGAATGAATATTTACCAAAGCCTAGGTAAAAAATATTGCCTAATTAGATGGAATTCCATGAGGCTTAGCTTTTGGGGGGGGGGTGTTAATAAAATCAAATCGCTTATTTACATGACAGATAGTAAACATATGGTATCCATTATTCTGAGAGGTAGCCCAGGGTGAAAACAAGCGTTTGCAGAAAGACATATGATATATTCATGGGAAATAAATCCAGAGTGAATTGCTTCACATGGAGCGTGTGCTTGGTATGTGCCCAAAAATAAAAGAATGTGTCCTTGCCTGGCCTCCCTGAGAAGGAGCGATTACCAAATGACTTTTGAAGTTTTGGGTTTTTTTTTCAATGCCCTGTGTGTATGTATATTTTGGGGTGTGAACAAAGCTTTAAGAAGGGTACTCTTTCGTGGGGATTTCAGGCACCTTGAAGGATATCCATGATGTTCCAAATTGGGGGTCGCCTTATACACAGACTGACCAGGAGGCCCCCTCCAACTGAGAAAAATAGGGCACAAATGTTCTCTGCCACAGTAATAGGTCACTCTTCAAGTACAATGAGACTTGTTGTACTGGGAAAAGTACATGGTTTAAATTCTTACTAAAATGTGAATAGCTGATAGAATCCCTTTTCTAACAATACATGTCAATAGAGGGAAAGAGGAGTGAGGATTCCATGGATCCAGACAGCTGCAGGGGGCTGCAGAATAGATCGAAAGCACATGGGAAGGATCTAAGGACAATAACAATGAACTCTGTCTGTCACGGCCTCTGCCTTCCCATTTAGCCATTGCTTAGCTGCTCAGTAAAACACAGACTTTGGAATCAGACCCCAAAATTCAAATCCCAGTGTGAATGCTTACTCCTTGTATGCCCTTTCTGGGCCTTGGCCTTCCCAGTTATAAAATGCAGATAATGATGACTTTGGATCCTTGGGAGGTTGGAAGGATCAAAGGAGGAACGTGTGGCGAAGCATTGGGAATGGTGCCGGGAGCAAGGTGGGCGCTCCGTAGACACTAGAGATTACGGAGCAATGGCCTGCATCAAAAATCCTTGGGATGATTTCTGCTTTTCTCCTCTAGCTCTGTGGCCTTGCTTGAGGCACTTCCCCTCTCTGAGCTTCAGGGTCTCCCATCTGAAAAAGAATGAGGGCACACTTTATTACATATTAAAGAATGAGGTGCTAACATGCTCTATGGGCTGTAGTTTAAGGCACATTTCTGAGCCTCAAGTCCCTGCTCCCCTGATGGCACATCCCACAGAGGCACCTGTCGGACTTCCGGTCTGGACATCTGCCCTCATCGATCAGCTCACCAGCACTCTGAGAGTCTGGTCCAACAGGTGGTCTGGTTAAATGAGCATTTACGTACAAGCTGAATTGATTGCCATTTGCCAGAGATTGCAACCCCGCAGAATACACCAAATTTAAACAGGAAGCACATCAGTATCCATGTTGCATTTTACAAAGCACTTTCACCCCATCGACTCGCTGATCCTTTTGATACTTGAGTGAGACAGCTGCTTAAATCACAGTTTTACCCAGGAGAGTGCAGTTCTGAGCTGTGACGGGTCGTACTTAAAGAAGCTGTCTTTGCATGAGGTGGCGTGGCCGGAACCTAAACCTTAGGCTTTGGAGAACAGGGCTGTCGGTGGAAGCTCTCCCCCACCCCACCCCATGGTGCCACGTGCTTATGTAGTTTGTGTTGTCTGGCAAATTAAGCAGCCCCGTAGTGGCCATCCCTCTGCGCTTGCTCTGTTCCAGACATCGGGTCATTAATGTCAGTAACCACATGTTCTCCTTCAAGGATGTTTGAGGGCTGTGGGGAGAAGGGGACAAAAGGCCCCGGGAAAGCAGGAGGGTCGGGGTGGGTTGCGGAGGTGACCTGGGTGGGCATGAACAGCCATAGAGGAGGGAGTTGTGGGCTCACTTGTCTGTCACCTGTCCTGAGAGCTTGCTGAGCGTGGGTGCCAGGCCAAGAACTGGGGCACAGACAGGGAGGAGTGGCCTCTGTGTTGGAAGGAGCGCGAAGGTTAATTGGGGTGACAGGAAGATTACTGACGAACAGTGGGCCCTGTTTGCCCATTTTAGTGGACTGACAAAGGTCCATAGAACTCAGAATTTCCTTTTAGTTCATTTTTCCTTGTTTGTTTAGGCAACCAAATATCACTTCATCACAAACAAATACACCCACAAACAACCCTACACCTCCCCTGGGAGCCATTTTATCCCATACGAAGGCCCAGGGCTCTTCCTGGTTGTGAGGTTTCTCTTTCCGATCATCAGATTTCTGTTTAAACATTACTCTCAAGAGAGGAATCCACCCAGAGCCTGCGTCTCCCAAATTGCCCATGGGCATCTCTGGATGTTTCAACTATTTGGTGCTGACTGGATCCATCTTCCCATTTCTAAGGGAAAAGGCTTAGAAACCTCTGGAACTGCTTATGTCTTCTTTCTCACATCTTGAAGTGCAAATGAATGAAAAATAGGCAGATTAAATGTCCCTTACTGCCCATAGGGACTTAACATTTGACAGGAAACACAGGCCTTGGCGGAACACTCCTGGGTTTATTCTGAATCCCAAAGGCTTCGTGCTTTGGGCAGTGGTGAGGCTCAGCTGATGGCTGGCATCCTCTTTATAGGAATCTGTTTTGTATCAGTGCTTACCACTGTCACGGGGTGCTGGGAGCTAGGTGAAGAAACTTGCAATGCCTCTGGGATGCTCACTGTCTCCAAATGCATTTGGAGTAGATGTCTGATGGGCCCCTACAAATAGGATGACTCTATCATAGCTATTTACAATAGCCGTCATGTGCTTTGCACTAAGCAGAGCCTGAGACAAGGATTCAGGAATGAGGTTTATTTAGGAAGAGCAAGGAATAGAAGGTAGACTCTGAAACCCAGGCCATCTAGTTTAGGATTCTGCCCACTCCCAGGCTGTAGATTCAAACTAATCACCCAGACACAGCATATGACCTCTACAGAAGTGTCCTGAAGTAAATTAAGTCCTCACCAACCTCCAAGAATCAGGATCCGTGCCAAAGCCCCAAACTTCTAAATGTGTATGTGTTCTCGCTGCCTTGATTATGGAGAGAAAGGCGATGAGTCAGAGTGTGGAGACCTGTTTGTGTCACAGGGATGTTCTAACTCAGCTGTCATGGAAGGAATGGAACAAATGTCTGGCCAGTCAAAACTGTTTTACCTTAAAATATTGCTTAGCAGGAAAGAGGCAGAATCACATTTGCTTCTGTCCCATGCGCCTCCTCACAACCAACAATATTGAGTCGGGGAAGTTTTGGGGAATGGAGGGAAGCATTGGAAGTCTGCAGTAGGAAAGCTAATTTAGTGGCCAGCCTTCCTGTGCTTGGGAAGGTAATGCTCTGTGTTTGCGTGGTGGGCTCTGGATGTCATTGATTACTCTGTTTTCCTCATTCGTTCCTCCTTGGGGTCATTAATGTGCTGAACACCAGTTCTGCAGCAAGGATTATGCCAGGTGTGGGTGACACAAAGAACACTAAGTCCCTGTTCCCGACGTCCGAAAGCTCTAGTACATTCGGTGGATAGTTCCAGTCAAGTGTGAGATTAAAGATAGAGGTGCTTGTTGAGTGCTGTGCAAATCTACAGGAAGGGCATGTAACCCAGCCAGAGGGTTCGTGGGGGCCTTCTAGAAGGAGGTAGCATCGGCCCTGATTCTTAAAGAATGAGTAGAGGTTAACCAGCTGGAAGGGGAGGAGGGTTCTCGAGTGCAGTGATACAGCAGGCTGGAAGCATGCATTAGAAGGAACTGGAAGGACGGGGCCCTTGGAGATGGCACGTGACTGCTCACACGACCAAGAACCAGGTCCCAGGGAAGTGAATTCTGAAATGTACAGTAGCTATAGCAAGACTAGGTAGGATTGCCTTTGGGGAAGGATACCCTGGTGCTGTGTGTCTAGGGGGTGGGAGGGAGTCAAGGGAACCAGTGAAAGTCTGTGATGAGGCCTGAGACAAGAGGGAGGGTCCCGCCGCGGGGGCGGATTCAAGACCAGTTTGGGAAACAGCCTGGATGGATGTGGAGGTTGACACAGGGAAGGAGGATGGGTCTGAGAGACTGACCAGGGAGGACCAGGTACCCTTGAGTGACTTGGAGAGTAGGAGGAGGTGGGTGTGGTTGTAGAAATGGGGTGGGGGATGGGGAAGACAAGAGAGGCGATGCCACGCCCTTCACCCTGTGGTCTATGTGCATGCCTGTGGACACCTGGCAATCAGCTCAGTGATTAAAACCCCCAGGGCGTTATCACTTTGTGGTGATTTGCAAGCATCTACACATCAGGCTGTATGTAGCGTCAGTCCGGTGGCTTTCTGGGTCTCCCAGGTGCTCAGCTTTTCATGTGCTGGATTTAACTGAATTCCACCGGACTGAATGGTGTTGAAAGGAGCCAAAGCCAAGGATGAGGTTAAGACTCACCATATTTTCCTGGCTAGAAGCCACAGGGCTTTATTGCCTCGAGATGGACAAAAAGTGGGAAAGAAGTCCCATTCTCACCACAGTTCAGTGCATTGTGGCCCCAAAATACAGTGTGAGACCTGTGTGCCCCTGTGGGGCGCACCTCCTCTTCTCCGGGTGCTGGAGGGCACCTGGGATTGTCCTTGCCTCCATGGAAAGCAGGACACATCCACCACACCACATCAAGATGTCCTGGGCAACGTGAGAGGCTCACCTGCTCACCCAAGACAGAAATGGGGACTGCCGAGTGGTGAAGCAATCCTTGAGGGATTAGTGCTCTTGAGATGGCACAGTGATGGACATGTGGACCAATACCGAGGGTCCATAATCTAAATGCTCAGGTGTATCCCGTGTTAAATTACTTTGTAAAGGGGTCCTTGGTTTCAGTCTTAGATTTGAGAGCAATAATGCACCCTAGAATTAAGATGTTGTTTCTCCTACTTTTATAAGATAAAGAAGAATCCTAATGTACCGACTACAGTACTTGGAAAATTTTACTTTACTTATTTATTCATTTATTTATTTTATTTACGTCTGTGTTATCAAAAGGATACATCTATATATATCTTTATATCTATCTATCTATATTTACATCTATCTATCTGTTGGTCCCTACATCCTTTCGAAGAGTCAGTATACCATATAGATTTGGGTGTAAAAAGATTTAAGAAACAAATTCTCTAATTTCCCTTGGGGCAAGGTCCAAAGTCCCCTCGCCTGCCCTTCGTCATAAACAGATGTGATCGGGCAAGCTGGCCGAAGCAGAGCAGATTGAGCAGATGAGCCCCTGTGCCACGTTGGTGTTCGAAGAGTATTCCGTGGGCTCCTCTGTTGTGTGTCGAGTGAGTTTCACATTTTCAGAGATCCGAGTCTAGATCTCCCAGACATCATAAGTTTTAACTTCCCCAGGTTTTTGTAAGTGGCATCCTCCCTCTGAAGAGGACGAGAAGAGAATTATGAATAGGTCTTCTAAGGAAATGTGTAATCCCAACATTGGGCAGTGTGAGACATTCTAGAATTGTTGCTTATTCCCATTTTAGAAGCAAAACCAAATGGAAGTGTAGCTCAATATTTTTGGCTCATCCCCCTGGCACAGAGCATGGTCATTCTTGGTGTGGAGGGGCTCATGACTTGAACAGCTGAGTTTTCCAGATCATTTACTGTTTAATTAAACCTCTTAAACATCCTTAAACACCTCTCTAAATGCAAGAACCTTTATAGATATTTGCCATTTTGGATGGAGAGAATTCTAAAATATGTTATCCTCTCTTTAGCCTGGTGATTAAGAGCATGGGGATGTGGAGCCAAGCAGGTGGGATTTGAATTCTGGCATTGGCCTCTCTGGATTTCGATCTGCATCTGGAAATCAGGGACAAAAATGCCTACCTATGAGGTTCAAACGAGGCAATATCTGGAAGGTGCTCATCGTAGTGTTGGGCAAATGGCAATGACTTAATAATAATTGACTATAATAATACATGGTTCTTAATGATATGAACGCAATATGATTACTTCTTGAGGTCTCAGGTTGTGAACCACGTGTTTCCTGCCATGCGTGGGGTTCTTTGCCTCCACAACCTCTGCTTTCTGAGCTCTTTTCCCAGCCCTTCATAGTACAGGGGAAAGACAGGATCTTCAGGCTGAGCAGAGGCAAGAGAGACAAACTTGACCATCAAGGAATGGTGTGGCAGAGCCATTCACATCTGGATGATTCTGGAAGAGTGAAGAAAGAACACTGAATAATATTAGTAATGAATCTAATAATGGCAGCTACCAATCATAGGGTGCTTATCAAATATTGAGGGCTCCAGAAGACGGTTCGCAGTATTCCCACTCTCACAACTACTGTCCCCATTTGCCTACGACGCGAGAGTCTCAGAGGGCTTACATGACATGGATAATTAACACAGCACCCGAGTCTCTAGGGGCTTGGTTCTCTTCTGGCCAATCCCCAGTTCCTTCAGTGACTCTCTCAGTTTCCCGGCCCCTCCCCACAATAATCTGTTTGGTGCCCTGTTCGAGACTCCTGGGGCCTGACCAGCTCTGGTCTCGTACTAGGGATCTGGAAGACAGTTCCATGACACTCTGTTTTGGGGCGTGCACCTTTAGGAAACAGAGTTCTCAGGCCAGGAGGGTCCCGTATGGGAGAGAGATGGGTCAGCGTGGCCGTGGTGGGTCCCCTGGGAGAACAATCACACTCAAGCTCATAAAAATAAACATCTCTGTTCACAGTTCCGGCCACCGTGGAAGGAACTCCGAACACCATTACCAGCTTCCAGCAGGTTTATCTCTGGAAAGGTGAGCTGTGGGGCGGAGGGGGTGGGCGGGACACGGATTACACAAGACAGGTCTCACCTTGTTCATGGGGCACTCTGCTCCCCAGAGAGAAAACGGTAGAGATTTGTGTTCCAAATGAGTGCTCTTTGTGGCGTAGAAGGACCTGACTCTCATCAGATAAGATAGCAAATCCTAGAAGAAATGCGAAAAGGGTAGAAGCCCCAGAAAGTTTGGGGGAAGGAGGCACGGCTTCTTGTGAGATCAAGTTCGCTGACCCCGAGCTGCCCTTATTCCTGGGCGGGAGATCTGAGGCCGCTGCAGGCCAAGGAGGCATTTCTCCAGGGGGCTCAGCCACAGGTGCCGGTCCCCCTGAGGTCAGGGCGAGGGGACGGATACCCCCGTGGTGATGCCGTGACCCCTGCTTAGAGGCAGTGCCCCTGCGGGTGCGTGGAGCAGGCTGGGGCTCCAGATAAAACCCACATTTGACGTCTCCCTTCTGCTCTGTTTGTCCTCCGAATTTCCTGAGCGTCGCCCAAGTGCCTACTCAGTGCCAGGATAGTGCAAGGCGTTTGGGATGAGTCCGAGCGGGATGGGAGGAGAGAGATGGGCAAGGCACAGCCTTCACCTGTGGGGAGCTCCAGCCTCGGGAGGCAGCGGGGGCAGCCGACCCGTACAAGTCGTGGCCGTGGGGCTAGTGGGAGGAGGGGGACCGATGCCGCCCCACATCCCTTGCCTCGTCTTCCCGGGATCCCTCCTCACCCTTGTGGGGTCCCCTTAGAGACAGGACTGGTGGCCTGGGGTGGGGTCACTGGGTGTGATTTCTGGTTGCATTGCTCACCACCTCGTGGCCTCGTGCACATCAGTTATACCCTCGCAGCCCTGTCTCCTTGTGGGCACAATGACAACGAGCGCTGGGCTCGCAGAGCCGCTCGAGCTCAGGCAAGTGGCCCAGTGCCTAGTGCAGCCTCGCCACTAACCCACGCTGGTGATGGCGAGGATGGATGGAGGGCACAAGGAAGACGGAGGAAGAAAAGGAGGGACAGGAGAAAGAGAAAAGGAGGATGCCCACCATTTTATCATTTTAAAGCAGTTTGACGAGATTATACACTTCTTTTCTCATTTAGCCGTCCCTGTAAGGTAGCTATAAAAGGGGACGGCGTTTTATTCGTTTTGCAGACAAGAACAACCAGGCGTGGAGAAGTTCGGTGAAATGCCCTCAGGGGTTCCCAGGGGTGGGACCCAGACTCTGGCTCCGGGGTCAGTGCTTCCTAGTTATCAGAAATGTCTGGCAAATAAGCTGCTAGCTGGCGAAGAATTAAGGACTCGCTTCTCCCTAGGATGTTTGCTGCCCTGAGCAAAAGCACCCAAAGGCTTGTCTGATGCCCTATTCTCCCCAGAGGCCCACTCTGTTTTCAAGGAAGACAAGTTCCCGACTTGGAGATTTTATTTAATTTTTTCAAATTCTGATTCATCTATTCTCCCCCTGCATATTCTGGGATAAGTTACTTCTCTATGCATCTCTGTTTTCTCAAGAGTAAGCGGCAATCTTACTCCTTCCTTTCACGGGGCATTGTAAAGACCAGTATTTATGAACACGTTTCATTAGCTTTGCAATGAATCATTTCAATATCGAGGACAGTAACGATTCTCTTAATGAGAGGTTGGCTGATGTGCCATCAAAGGCCAAAAAGCACAAGTCTCTGTCCCCGGATTTGTTCCGGATCCTGTCTTGGGCCCCTGGCTGTGGACAGTGAGGATTTCCCACATGGCCATTTTGGTGATGAGAGGAATACCTCCCTTTTCTCACCCTAGCATAAAACAACGATCTTTTTTTCCCTCCTAGATTCTGACATGGGGTCTCGATCGGAGTCTCTGGGATGCGGAAGAGGCATGGAGCCAAGGCCGGCATCTCCAGCAGACACAGGTACCAACCCCAAAGCCTTTTTCTCTATGGGGTGCCGGGCTGTGGACATAAGGCGGCGATGCCACGCGTCTGCTCCGCGCCCGGGCCCGGTAGCACTCCCGCCCCCTGCGGCCGGGGACGACCCGCTCGGCTCTTAACCCGGTCACTCACGTCACAAACACAGACAGCGCCCCAGAGGGGCGACTGCCACAGAAGGTACGGTGGAATCGCTGCACAATCATTGCTACTCATGGAAAACAAAGCGACCAGAACAGCAAAACCCAGCAAAAACGATTAAAGAGCAAGCTTCAGCTGACTGTGGTCAGTGAGCGTAAATGGAACGCAGACGATGGCGTTGTTCAGTGAGGGAGCGGTCTAGAGAGCCTTTGAGAAAGGGTCATTTTACTCAGTGGAAGATATAAATTCATACGTTAATAGGGACAGAGTGTATGTGCTGAGGTGCTCTATCCCTAACGTCTGCAATTGTTATTTCTTGGATGGAGCTAAAACTCGGTGGAGTGGTGGGGGGAGCAGGGAGGAGTGGGGAGAGGGAGAGGAAGGAGGAGGGGGAGGAAGAGCAGGGAAGGAAAGAGTAGACTCAGGAAGGCAAGGGAAGGGTAGACAGGGGGAAGGTAGGCAGGGGAAGGGTAGACGGGGAAAGGGAAGGGAAGGGAACGGAAGGGAAGGGTAGACAGAAGAAGGGAATGGAGGGAAGGGAAGGGAAGGAAAGGGAAGGGGAGGGAAGGATAGACGGGGGAAGGGTAGACAAGGGAAGGGAAGGGAAGGGTAGACGGGGGAAGGGAGAGGGGAGGCAGGTCGGTCTGCCAGCCCAGGGGGACAGCATGGCACCATGGGAGGAACACCACGCTGCAAAGCAGACAGATTAGGGCTCGAGCCACTTTATTTGCCTCTTACACTAACTGCATGGCTGTGCTTCTAAGAGCCTTGATTCACCATGTGTAGAATTCACCTTGCTTTCCACTAATCCCATTAGAGTACATCTGGGTGAAACACCTGGCACGTTGCCTGGTAGTTACCAGAAGCCATCCAAGTCGCAGTTTCTTCTGCTTTCTGGGGCTTCTCTCCAGCTCAAATGGGATAAGGTGCAAAGCCCACCCCAAATGGGGCTCATCCCGTAGTAGTCTGGCTGTTGTGAGTTCACTCTGCGTCCGCAGAGTTGCAGGAGCCGAGGGCCGTGCCGTTTAGACTACAGGTTCTCAGGCCGGGAGAGCAGTCTTCAAACCCCAGCTCTGCCTCCGTCTGCCTGTGCAACCCTGAGTCACCTTCCCTGGCCTCAGTTTCTCCCTTGGTAAATGAGAGAGAGAGCAGTCCCAACGAGCCAGGGCAGTTGTGGGAATTAGAGTAGGTAATGCTGAAAATTACAGTGGCACAGAGGAGGTGCTCAGAAACTGGTGGCCGTGATTATGTGGCGGTCATGGTATTGACCAAGGGTAGGCCTGAGAACCTACCCTTCCTAACCTACCCTTCCTAACCTACCCTTCCCTTGCCTTCCCCTGTCTACCCTTCCCTTGCCTACCCATGGTATTGGTGATGCTGATCCTAGTACCGAGCCTGGCTCATAGCAAGCCTTCTGTAAAATTCCGTCCACCGTCCTCTCTCTTCCTGTGTTGGGCGTCAGAGAGCAGGTCCCTGTTTGGCATGGAGACTAGGGTCAGGGTACATACGCTCCTGTCCAGTGCTTTTGGCAGCGGTGTCCTTTGCACTTCGGGAGGTCTTCCGGCGGGAGCTTTAATTTTGCCAGCAGGGTGCTGGGAGTGGGCGGGTAGGCGCCTGTGCACGAGGCTGGCCCTCCTTGCTCTCACGAGCGAGCATGCGGCTGGGTTTCTTCTGCACAATGACCTGGACCCTCACCTTTCTGGTCTTTGCCTGAGCACGTTGGCAGATTGTTCTGCCTTGGGAGCCTCCCGAACACGTGGCAGGGGTTCAAGTTTATCTGCCACCAGCCATCATTTTCTTGATGAAGTGAGGGTGAGCTCAGCAAGAGCTCCCGGGGAGGGGAGCTGAAGAGAGCAAGCTCCCTTCTTGAGCCTGCTGGTGGCAGCCCTTGAGGCTGCTGGTGGCAGCCCGCGCACTAGGCGCTTCCTACGCACCGTCTTGCAAAAGTCAGGGCTCTCTGCTGACCGGCGTCATTGTTCCCACTTTGTCACTGAGACCCGTGAGTCCTCGGGTGCCTCGGTATCCCCTGGTTAAGCCAGTCCAGCACTAACTAAGCGCCAGGGTTCAAGCTGCTGACAGCTGCCTCCGAAGCCGGGTTCTTCTAGAACACCAGCCACTCCTTGGCACAGTGTGGGCTCCAGAGCCGGGTCCCGGTGGCCCCCGGCGGGTGGAACAGACAGGTTTGGATTGATTTACAGAGCAGACTTTTTTTTTCCCCCTAACTTAGCCAATATTTTTAACTTGGGAGATTTTATATAAAAATTGAGATTTCAAGCCTCTCTAGAGAAAAACAGAGAAAAAGCTCTGGCAACACAGGCTTTAAATTTCCGCCTGGCGCCCGTCCTCTGAGCTCAGTTGAGCTGCCCTTGCCGTCAGGGGCCTGGCTCTCCCGTTGACCCCAGTCCCTGCCCGGCACCAGGCACTCCGGCTGGCCCCTGCCTCCCCTGGGGCGCTCGTGTTCGGGGTTCCCCCACCTAAGCCGTGCCGCGGGGGGTAGCCAGACAGCTCGTGGCGAGGTACGGGTGAATGACTTCGGGGCGGTTCTGGGCGTTCTGTAAAATCCATCATTATACCCCGTGTCAGTCCACATCTACGGAGCCATCACACGACTCCCACAGGAAGGACCCCCCAGTCCCCCCACCAGAAGGGAGCTGGGCCCCCCGCCCAAGATCTCGGAGGGAATCAGGTGAATAGACCCAGCTCAGCTCGGTTTTCCCTTTCTCAGCTGATGACATTCCTGGGCTGAGGAAGATAAGGCCCTGCAGGCGTCTCGCCTTGGATCCGCCCCCGTCTGCCTGGGCCCAGGGCCACTTGCTGCCATGTTTACCTGGCCTGTGCGCCTTGGTGTCCCCACCAATGGCCCCCCCGGTTCAGGGATGAGTTGTCCCCTTTCCGCTCCAGGTCACTTCAGTTAGTCTGAGCGTTTGGGACCCGCACAGGGGAGCCAGCGAGGAGAGCCTTCTATCTGGCAAGGCCTGTAAACGGGCCCCAGCTTGACTCCGTGAACTGCTTCATGCCCCCAGAGTAAGCGCCTGTGCGAAGTCCGAGCTCTGCCAAAGGGCAGAAATCAGCCCCCAGCCCTGGGCCTGGAAAACCGGGCCCCTCAGCGCTGGAGAGCCTCTTTATGGGCTGCAGAGCCTCAGAGCAGGAGGGAGCAGCACAGAGGCACAGGAGGACTAGGTAGGTGAGGAGGAGGGCTGAGCACGGACAACAGTCCTGGGGCAGCAAGCAGTGTGGTGAGGCTTCGGGAGTGTGAGTGGAGGCAACTGGAGATAAATCTTAAAATACGGGTAGAGCCTGGACCAAGAAGAAAGCTTGGACTTCTGTCCTGGGGGCAGCAGGGCCCCAGAAAGAGCCTTCCGCCAGCGATCATGGCGCCCAAAGATACAAGGAGAGACTAAGGGATAGTCAAGCTGGAGCTTTCGGGGTGGGGGGCAGAGCAGAGCTGACAGCTGTCTGCACAGATGAAGGGGGGACCTCTGTGTGGTTCAAAGTGACGGATTTGACTCCACAAGTTCCTAACGGTGGAGTAGGGCGCTGTGGTCAGCCCAGACGTGTCATTCAGGCCACGAGGGCATTGGCCAGAAATCCTGTGGAGAAATGTCCGCCTTGGGTGAAAAGTTGAACCAGATGGCTCCCAAGGTTTCTTCCAAACTAAGATTCTAAGAGTTTTCAACTCTATAATTTGTAGGACTTTCTGAAACCTTCTGAACCCTTCCTGCCTGGCTTGACTGCCAGCCCTACGGCCTCCAGACCTGCCCTGGGTTCATGCTGCCTAAAGAGTGTGTGTGTGTGTGTGTGTGTGTGTGTGTGTGTGTGTG
>CM052900.1:4267587-4372374 GCA_028534135.1 Potos flavus | reverse complement strand
TCAAACACCTGTTTTCACCTCAGCAGGCAAACCTATGGTGCCTGTCTCGTAAGTATCCTCAGAACTCATCCTTCCTCTTCTAGATCCTCTGGTCAGGCAACACAGACCCGTCATAACAACTCTTGATAAATAGATATGATGAAACTCAATGGCATAACTCAGGGATCACTTCAGTATTGTACCATCAGTAATACAGAAGAAAGACAGGGCATAACCTATATCTTCAAGAAGCTTATAGTATAGATAATCTCTACTCCAAGAACCTATCATCCATCCATCATCCACCAATTCATCTATCCATCCATCCATCCATCCATCCCTCCCTCCATCCCTCCATCCTTTACTCAACAGGCATGTGCTATGTTTAGCACGTGCTATGTTCTAAGCCTTGTGTTTGACCTTGGGGATGAGAAAACAAAAGAAAATGAATTAAGTATGACCCCTCCTTGTGAGGGAGCTACCATATACCAGTGGAAAAGTCTGACATGGGAGTGGGAGCAGGCGAGATCATTCACAGAGTTCACAAAGTTTTTACAGTCCTGTGGCCTCTGGTCTGAATATCCCAACTGCCTCTGAGATGGTCCTGGTAGATCCAATGGAATTTTGCCCTGTCTTCTCCTGTATTTCAGTGTGTACAGCTCACTCCTCACCTTCTGAGACTCTGCTTTTATTCAGAGCCACATGGACTCCCTATTTGATGCACAGTCCTCTCTCCAGCTAGCAGAACCCCAGTATTTTTTCTTGGGCCTTCCAGACTTGGTAGTCTCGACTGTCCTGGGCCTCTGTCCTCCCAGAAATAATCCCTCCCAGGCATTTCTTCCTGGTAGATCCGGTAGAGGTTCCTTTCCTGCAGGCCTCCCAAGGACTAAAACCCATCACTCTCTTGCTCGCAGGCTGTGTCCAGGAGTCCTCTTTCTGTCAGCTGGCAGAGATAACAGACAGTGCACCCTTATATTTCACCTGCGCCCTCTACCCAGAGGCCCAGGTGTGTGATGATGTCATGGAGTCCAGTCCCAAGGGCTGCAGACTGATCCTGCCCCACGGGCCGAAGACCCTGTTCCGGAAGAAAAGTGAGTACTTGGTGGGATGTGCACAGACTGCTTTTCCCGTGGGCTATGGGCTCTATGGTTTTAGAAATATCCGGATTAACTTATTCTTCTTTTTAAAATTAAAGTTACTCATGCTCCTTGTAGCAACGTGAAGCCATTTAGCAATGCATGAAGCTGGCGGTGGAGAATAATCCTGTTCTGCACTCCCACTCCTTAGAAAAAGCCACCGTTAATGCACACGAGTTAAAATTCCATTTCGCTGTATATTACAGAAAATGCCAACAGTGGCTTTAACAAGATAGCAGTTGACTTCTTTCCTCTGTGGACGTTAATGACACTATTTTTTTTTTTTTTTGGAGTGTTTTTTTCCCCTCGTGCAGCCTCCATTTCTTCCAAGATGTTATCGGGCTTCATTTACTATTCTATCTGGGCTGGAGGTCTTTCTCAGATATCCGGTGACCCTTGATTTTACACTCAAATGTAAGAGAGGGTCCCAGAAACTAACTGGGAGGCTTGGAGTATGTAGTGAGAGCTTGCTGACTTGAAGTTTCCTTGTAGGATAATCTAGTTGGCCCACCCTTTGGGGAATCTCTCAGGTCATTATTTTTAGGTCCTTTCTGTGCAGGAATCTTGTAATACCTGGCCTGGGGCCATGAGTCTGGCTGCCATTGGTTTGGACGATAGGAAGATGAAAATCTCAGCCTTAGATTAATTTGAATGAATCTCCTAGTTTCAGTGTAGGACTCCCACCATGAATTCCAGCTGGCACACCCAAGAGATCATCTCCTTTTTGTTCTCTCCAGAGAATAAACCTTCCACCTTCTTCTGTGGTGGGGAGAGGACACTCGTCTCCTGTACAAAAGAGAGGAAGCCATCTGGAGACCTCATTGCTTCTTAAGGAAATTTCCAGCCTCTCCTAGTTTAGTCCACCTTCATCCCAGTGATGCTAATACTTAAACTTTTGGGGATTCCAAAAGGTGGATAGGGTTGTTTCTTGTTCTTCCCACAGAAAAGTTGAGGATTCAGCTTTCTTAGTCTACAAAGTCAACTTCGTACTCCTCTGTGTGCTTTCTAGATTCTAGAACTCTGTCGCTCCGTCCCCTCTTCTATTTTCTTTATCCCTGTGGGTGTGAGCCTTTACAAAAGGTTCCCCTTACTGTTATTTTAGTGAGATTTGGGGCAAGAGCAGAGAGTAAGCATCTGAGTTTAATATGCCATCTTTAATTGGAAGCTCTCGATCTGATGCGTACACCTCATCCTCCTATTTTCATGGACATAACAAATTTCTCCCTAAATAATATAATTTCTTTCTTTCCCTGTGTAGTTATACTGGGAGATAAAGTGAAGAACTTCTACACTCGCCTGCCATTCCAAACACTGACGGGAATTTCCATTAGAAACAAAGTGCCCATGTCTGAAAAATCCATTTCCAATGGGTAAGCTACTTCCGTCCCCTCAAGTATTTATTATTAAGACTTTTCTACGTCCATAAAGACAGTGACTTAATATCAGTTCAAGACACACACACAAAAAAACTGTAAACCCAAAGCAAAGAGTGAAAGGTAATGAGGAGGCGACCATACCTAAAAACCGTGGCCAGGTTAACAAAACACAAAATTTAGCCCTGAACGCCAAGTCAGCTGACACAAAAGGGAAACACTGACCCGTGTCTTATAAATTAATAACAATTATCAAGCACTGTAGTAAACTGGATCAGCCCAGTCTCACTGTGCTGTATGCAGAATCTGGAGAGCCAGTCGAACTTTTAACAGGATCACAAGCTTATAAGGACTTTTAATTTGACTTATTATTTTTAAAAGTACGATATGATATATTTAATTAGTTAGCTGTCATTTACTCATTTTAATTGAAGGTGACGTTTCTGTCAGCCCAGGCTATGGATCTCACCCATCAGAATCACCAAGAGGGCTTTTTACAAACCACATACCTGGGTCCTTCTCTGGACCTACTGAATCATCGTTTCCTGGGATGGGGCTCAAGAATCTGAATTTTAAGTAAGATTCTCCTCTTGGTGATTCTTTTCTACTTTGGAATTCAGGAGTGATTGGTCTATGATCTGTTGGTCTATGAAGTGTTACTGATTTATGAAGCTGTGTCATGTTGCTGGTGTTGAAGATTTGCTCCCGAAAGTGGACTTAGAAAGGTGCTACAGGGTAGCTGGTCTTGAGATCTGGCAGGGCGCCGCCCGTGATGATGGGACAAGGTTAGAGAAGGAGGGGTGGGACCAGGGATCGGACTGATCCTGGTGCTGGGGACTCAGAGAAGGGTGGTGCCATGAGAAAGCATCTCATCCAGGCTGCAACTTAGAATTGGGCTTCCAAGGAAGGAGAACAAAGTGATGGGTGGGCCGGTGGGCAGATGGGCAGGACTCTGGGAGAGGAAACCATGGGGCAAGCCATCCACAGGCATCAGGGCAGAGATACAGTCAGTGTTGGAAAAACTGCCCAAGACATGGAGGTTTTATCCACCAGGATGTGACTTGGGTTCAGGGGCTCCTAAGACAGGGCAGGAGAATGGCAAGAACGAGGCAGGGTCCCCACCCCAGAAAGGAGCTGAGGGGTTGAGCGAGTCCTCAGGAGTCAGAAATCAGTGATCAGAACTGGGACATGTGGTCAGAGTGAGAGAAATTAGAACCGATCCCAGGAGCACTGGCTTGGAGCTACTAAGTTTCTCCAGGAGTGGTCCTAGAAGCTGAAGGTGGGGTCTAGCAGCCACCCGAGTTATTAAGGAAAGTAGGTCCTGGGATGGGGCCTGGATGCACTGACCCAGCAAACAGGGGCGCGTTCCTGAAGTGTGATTAGCCTACACTGCAGAGCGGATGTGGAGGGAAACTGGGTCAGGGGACAAGTGCTGGTCTTTGGCGACAGACACCTGGTTGGGTCACTCCGACTGTAAGCCCACAGAATCCCCCATTTCTGAAGACGACTTCCCTACCATCTCGTTCTTTTCCCAGAGCCCCAGACTGGACTCTCCCCCAAGATGAAAGGACTATAGGGACACATTCAGGATGCTGGGCGGGCTCGGCTCAGAGACTGGCACGTAACAGGCAGAGGATGATGCTTGATGAATGGATGAGCCAATGAATGAAGGAGAAAAGAGTCGAATTCTGTTTTCAGAAGGAACTCAAAGCTAGGAATGGACTCATGCGTACTGGCCAAAGCACCCCCAATTTAGGGAATCGGGAAGAAAGGAACCCCCAGAAGTAAGAATGACTGTAGCTCAGTAGGTCCTGGGCCACCACACAAAGCCTCTTGCCCTCTTTCTGTTCTCACGCCAGCTTCTTCGAATGCGAACGGCTGTGTGACGCGGACCCGTGCTGCACCGGCTTTGGCTTTCTCAATGGTTCCCAGTTAAAAGGTAATAGTGATGATCATTGTGCCTGCCTGTGTGCAGCTCCTTGCAGCCTAGAGAGCATGCTCACACCTCTGGTCTTCTCGTGCTGGATGGGGGGGCATGGCCCTTGTTCACAGACGGGAAGTGGGGTCTGAGTAGGTGTCCAATGGAGAGGCTGAGCTGAGGTTCCTTATCTCCGATCTCTCCTACTAGTGGCTTCCTCTTTAGTTTCAGAGTCGATGATAAGACAGATGATAAGACAGGTGGCTAGTCACTAGGATAGCTAGCATAGGTCCTGGCCTATCGGCTTGGCTCCTTTACACAGCACTTCTGCCCTGCTGAAGTGGCCTTCTTCCATACTCCCATCTCATCTAAGACTCAGCTCAGGCAGTGGGGTGGGATGAACTCCAGATCCATCCATATGACCTGAGTTGAAACTTGATTCAGTCACTTCCTAGGGGTGGGATCCTGGAAAAGCCACTT
Source organism: Potos flavus (assembly GCA_028534135.1). Classification (NCBI taxonomy): domain Eukaryota; kingdom Metazoa; phylum Chordata; class Mammalia; order Carnivora; family Procyonidae; genus Potos; species Potos flavus. Next base: position 4,367,488 of record CM052900.1, on the reverse strand, counting down.
AATCCTGAAGCCTCAGCATTCCTTATCTGTAAATAATGATACAAATGCTCTCCCCTCATGGTGTTGCATGGCAATCCAGTGATATGGTGCAAATAGAGCCCTAGCACAGCCCTGGGCACGTGACGGGTGCCCCCTGAGGACCAGCTGCCTCCATCCGCGTGCTCTTAGACCGGAAGCTCATCGAAATACTAGGTTTTTCACCAGTGGCTAAGATCTCACCTAGAATGCAGTAGAGTGCCCCAAAAAGCTGCTGGAGAATGAGTTTGCAGAATTTCTCTCATTCAGATACAATCTTCCATCATGATCGTTTTCCTGGTCCTGGTTCCTCTTTGCTCCAGGAGGAGAGGTGATATGCCTAACTCTGAACAGCCTGGGACTTCAGACATGCACTGAGGAAAACGGAGGAGCCTGGCGCATTTTGGACTGTGGCTCACCTGACACGGAGGTCCGCACCTATCCCTTCGGATGGTACCAGAAACCTGGTGAGTGACCCGTCCCAAACAGCTGTGTGGGCATCTTTAGTTGACCATTTCCCAACCATGTATTAGGATGATGTCCTTGGGCTGGGAAGTAGATTAGCTGGGATTCATTGGGTACAAGTGACAGAAACTGGTTCTATTCAGTGTAAGCAGGAAAGGAATTTATTAGAAGTCTGCTGATAGACTCAAAGGAAAGATGACTCGCTAGGTCTCAGCGACATGGATGTATTCAGCAGGAAGGGATGGACACGTCTCCATCATCAGGTTTTGGTGGTTATAGTCAAACTTTAAATTCAAGGGAGAGGGACTGGCCCAGCTTAGGCTATGCATTCTCCCACAGCCAGAGGGAGGGTGGAGGGGCTTGAGCGACAGTTCCAGCAAGACTGGATGTACTGAGAGAGAGGAGGGTCCCCAAAGGACAGTGAAGGTGCTGTCGCTGGCCAGGGGAAACCAACAGATGTGCCCTCTGCCAAGGTCCCTTGTTTTTTGAAACTTGTCAGTTAATCAGGACAGTGGAAACCCATGACAGTCTTAGGGCAGGAAAGAGGGGCACCAGTGTGTATTTGACAACATACATGGAGTTGAGATTTCAGGGTCAAGGCAGGGTTGTGTCAGTGTGGACACCTCACACATCTGTGCTGATTATATCCCAGCACATTTTAGGAGCTCAATTTGAAATTGGTAAATGAATGAATGAATGAATGGTCTGCATGGTGTGATGGAAGCTCCTATACGCAAATGAAGAGATATTAGTGTCTTCCCAACTCTGCCGTCTGCTGTAGGTTTGTCTTTGGACTACTCTTCCCTTTCCTCCATTTCTCCGTTGGTAAAACAAGGAGTGAGACTCACTCCAATCCTATCAGCTCCTACCTTCCGGGTGTATATCAGTGTGGGTACACTCGGGAACAATGGGGAGTTGCATGGAGACTGGACATCCTCCCCCCGTGTCCCAGAAGCAAATTCATAAAGATGTCTCAGATACAAAAAGACTGAAAACCCTGTCTGAGTAGATGTCCGATGGAGAGGCTGAGCTGAGGTTCCTTATCTCCGATCTCTCCTACTAGTGGCTTCCTCCTTAGTTTCAGAGTCGATGATAGGACAGATGCTGGCCCTGCTGGGGTACCTGCCCTGGAAATGAGAGTCCTGGGATTTCTGGCTTGGAGGGATCTTAGAGATCCTTAACTTTGATCTCCGCATTCTTCATGTCACCCGACACAACACATTGCCCGAAGGAGGGAAGGAGAGGAGAACCGATATTACTCACGGGTCTGCTGTGCGTCCACACGTGTGATGTGTCCCTGCTTGTGCTAGGTCTTCTACATGGGTGTATAACTCACTAAACACGGTGCCCTGTGCAGTAGGCATTATTTCCTCCATTTCGAGATGAAGAGAGGATGGCGTAGAAAGTTGAAGCTACTCAACCAAACCACACAGCGAGAGTCAGGTTGAAAGCCCAGAGCTCATGACCCCAAACTTCACTCTCCTCCATTTCCATGTTGCCTGGCGGGTCTTTGATATCCCATGAGTGAACAGATGGGAAAATGTCCAGACGCTTTGTCCGACTGGTTTTCTCCTAACTCAATTAACTAATAAACAATTAACTGATACATTGAAAAAAAATAAAACTGACTAATAAGCTAACAGACCAAAGCAGTCAATGATTTGCCTCTGGTTCCAGAGCCACATCCAACTGGAGGGGCCAGGAAGGCTATCCTTGGGGGAATCTGGCCCTTGGCCCTTGTTCATGAGCCTCCTAATCCCTGAGACATTCCTTGGCTTCAGGGAAAATTTATTTGGAGTTAATTATTAGCAGGCCGAACGGAATCTCCCCTCCCGATGTCTACCTTGAGCATCCTGTGACCTATCCTTGGTCTGAATTCACTCGATGTTAGGGTTATGCTTTTAATTTTATTTTAACATCTTGATTTATTTTCGGAAAAACATCAGAGTTGTATGATGAAAGAGCCTCACTGGGTTTCTATCTAGAGAAGAATGTTCCATGTAGGCTTTCACTAACTCACAGGGACAGGGGAGAGGTGAGTGCCCACTGAGAACAGCGGCCCCGCAGGAGACCGAGGCTAGCTGTGGGCATTGAGGGGGCTTCGAACAGAGCTCTCACCCTCCCAGACCTCCCTGCCCATCTCTCCTCCCATGCCTCTTCCCATCTCGTCACCCCACCAAAGACTGAAAAATGTCATTTTCCATCTTCATATTGCTCAGGGAAGAGTTGGGTAAGAAGAAGCTTAAGAAATAAATCATTTGTTCAGAAAGATCGTGGGAATTGGACCAGAGCATTACAACATCATGGCCCGGGTTGGCAAAGCACAGAACCCAAGGTGCTCATTGTCCCGACTCCTTCCATCTATCCTGCTGCTTTTCATCTGGCAGCGCAAACCACTCGCTTTTCCCAACATATACTTTGTGGGGTCAGGCTGGGGACTCAGAGTTCTGTCCGGAAACTCCAGGTCAGGGCATTAAGAATCCCCGGCGGTGCTGTCTTGCAGCGAGCGCTGCCTGAGCGCGCACCATGCCCAGGGCCTTCGGTGTTCCCAATCCAGCCTGTATGCACTGGACTCTTCCGGCGCGGCTGGCTGGGTAGGGCATTTATAAGCATTAGCTCATCCGATCCTCATAAGCACTGTCAGGTGAGGAAAGGGAGGTCCAGGGAGGTCCCTTGCCCAAGGTCACACAGGAATTGTGTCGTATTCACCCAACTATATACCATAATGACTGAGTCAGAAAGAACTAGGTCTGAACTCCGGCTCTGTCATTTGCCTGCCTGCACCTTGAAGGGGGCATGGGACCTCGATCTTCCCCTCTCCATCAGTCCTGGCACAGGAAGCATTGGTTTTTCCAGAAACATTCTTTGCAAGAATTTCTATAATAGACTTTGCCCTTGCTTCTGAACCATGGTTTGGCCATTTAGCGTATTGACATCTGTACCGAGTGTTTAGCAGAGGGCCCTGATTGGCCTCCAGGCTGAGAGCCAGAGACGAGAAGCATCACACGGGTCCCGTTTCTGGAGAACTAGCCCTGAGGAGGAGAAAGGAAGTGATACTTGCTGAGTTCCTAGTGCACGTCAAACGCCGTGGGAGCGCCGGAGGCAGAAGGTCCTGCCTGCAGAGCGGTTAGCTGGGCCGAGGAGGCAGGTGTGGGAGAAGCGGAACGTCTCCGAAGCTCTGACTTCACGTCACAAATAGCTCCAGCACGCTTTCCCCCGTGCTCATTTACTGCCCCCCTGTGAAGCAGGCTCTGTTCCTCTCCCCCCGGGAGGAGACTGTTATTCTCTGTGTAGTCAGAGAGCTACTCAGGGACGTGGCCGGTGTTCCTGTGGCAGGATCCACGGGGGCTTCTGGAGCGCGGAAGGGATTATGCACACGTGGCTCCAGGGCAAGTCTCGGTGTAGATGAAGGAGAGCGCACTGAAGGGAGCAGTGGTCGCTGTGTGGGGACAGGCGGCGGGCCATGGAGGTGGGGCATGCCGTGGTCCCGCCCTCTCAGCCCTCAGGCCTGCAGAGACCTGCACGCAGGCCGCAAGCCATGGGGCAATCACACCATAGCCTCTGTACCAGGCTGCTCGCAGAACAAAGGCCAGAACTTAGCCTCCCGGGATCCGGGAGCAGAGAACACCAAGAAGGGACGCCAGAGAGTCCACGGCAGTGCCCTGCCTGATTTCGCTGTCCACAGTGCACAGAACATTCCATGTGTCAGCTCAGAGCTGAGGCTCATGCTGCACAACTGTGTATGCAAATGAGGCTGTTTGCAGCCCCTTCCCGGCAGTAGGACCCAGAAGGCAAGCATTCTTGGCATCCAGGGTGGGAGTAGTGGGCGGCGCTGCCTGTAGTCAGGCAGTGACCCCGAGCCCAGGGTTTTCTGGAAGGGGTGGGCCTCTGAGGCATTGGTACCTTCCCTTTGCCCTTTGAAGACAACTAGGGTGGCCTGTTCTCTCCCCAGCTGTGCATGGCCTGCAAACGGGGCAGGGTCTCTGGTTTCTTTATAAAGTCAAATGTGGCTTCTAAAAAAAAACTAATGGAAGCCACGTTGTTCCTGTCCTCTGCTAAGCAAATGCACTGGGACCTTGTAGCAATTCTAGGTACAGGAACACGACCTGGGAAGGAAATGAAAAGCCCTTCTTATTAGGCCTCCTGGCAATCCTCGTGGAAACGGCCACACGTAGGCAGCTTGTGGGACAGTGCACTCTTCATCCTCACCCGCATCTGGCCGCCAGCTCCGGCCTGGTCCTCAGCACCAAGCTGGCTCCGGGCATCAGGCCGACATTTTGTGGCAACGTCGTCTTTAGTCCCCAAGCAACCCGATGAGGTAGGGCCTGCTGTCACCCGCATTCTGTGCCGCGCTGGCCAGGGTTTCACAGGTGGCACGGGGGAGGGAAAGCCCTGACTTGCCGTGGTGTAAGTGTCCCCCCATGGCCACCGTAGGCTACCAGCTTGCTCTCTGTCCTATCCCAAAGGCACAACCCTAGTAAGAAATGCTGCCAGTAAAGGTAAGGAAAGCAGCAGCAGTAGCATCCCGTGATCTGTTCTCTGCTGAGATGAGCTGCACGGTGGGCTCCCGGGAAATGGGCTCTGGCTCGCCCAGTGCTCCTGTGACGTCAGGTGTTTCTACAGCTCCCGGTGATCCGTGGTGCAATGCAATACACTGTGCACCCTGTGTACACCCTACGCATTCTTCACAGTACAACGTGACACAACACAACACGATGTAATGCAATGCAATGGCGTGATTCCTTTGCAGGCTGCCCTTACTTTGAATTTCAAGACACATTTCCAGAAGCAGAGTTACTGAGTCCAAGGGTGAGAACATCTGAATGCCCTTGACAAGAGGTCTCATTGTTCTCTGAAGACTTTACTAAGTCTCAGGACCTTTGCTCTGAGAACCACTCTCTTCCAGGAAAGACAAATATTTCAACAAACAAACCAAGCTGGCCCGCTGGGTGTAGTGGGGCATGATGGTGGTTAGTAGTTCTGAATGTCGCCTGAGGAGCTCACGGAGTGTCGGATGCCCGAAACCAGAGCTCAGTGGTCCCCAAAGTGTGTCCTTGGACCAGCATCACCTGAGAACTTGTTAGAAATGCCAGATTACAGGCCCCACCCGGGACCTGCTGAATCAGACGTGGGGGCGGGGCCAGCTCGCTGTTGTTACCGAGCCTGGGAACCAGGGCCTTAGAGTGACGCCTGGGAGGGGACAGGTGTTTCCAGGCAGGTAGAACCATGCAAAAAAAAAAAAAAGATACAGCGCAACTGGAGGTTGTAGAACCGAGAAAGGCTGGGTCATGGCTCACCTGACCAAAGTGAAGAAGGCAGGGAAGGGGCGGCACCTTAGGGCAGAGTAGAGCGTGACTCTAACCTGAGGCTTTTCATGGAGGCAGAGGAGGACAACGGACAGTGGCAAAGTGTGTCACTTCAGAAGGGCAATGTTAAGAGCAAATAATGGCCATCATTTATTGAGTGCCTACTGTATGCCCAAAGCTTTAAATGTACCAACTCATCTAAACCTTACGGGTCTGAGATACGTCTTGTTATAACCCCTATTTTACACACACAGATTCTGAGAATAGGGAGTTGAGGAAACTTGTCGAGGTCACACACAGGGAAGCATCCAAGCCAATGTTGCAATGGGCCACTGACCCCAGAGCCCTGCCCTTGACCGCTGACCATACCCCCTGCAGTTGGGTGGGCGTGGGGATTAGTCTGGGCCCTGGGAGAAGATACTGTTGGAGCTTTAGACCTGTCCAGTACGGGGAGAGCGAGGGGAAGAAGATAGCTAGCACTTACGGATCACTTAGTACGCCTGGCGTCTCATGTAATTTTTCACAGCATCCTCATTTTATCAGTGCTGACACTAGGTCTAGAAAAGTCCGATGACTTGTCCCTCCACACCGTTTCTAAGTGGCACACAGAGATTCAGGTCCAGGTCTGTCCGCACTCCAAGTCCATGCTCCATGCACCCCGCCGTGCTGCGTGTCACAAACACCGGCCATTTATTTAGCCCTTACCCCCATGCCTGGCACTCCCTTATCTCCTGTCGGCCTCACGGTCATTCTCAAGGTAGACTGTATTAGCCTCATCGTGCACAGGCAGAAATAGGCTCAGGGGGTTTAAGTTTCTTGCCCAAGTAAAGAGTCAGAAAGTGATGGCCGTCAGCACGTGTGCTGTCCCCCACCTGTCCCCGGAACAGGGCAGGACTGCACCTGCTCACCCCCAGACTCATTGCTGGCTTTGGTCAGGGACGGGTGTGCAAACAAGGTGTGTGTGTCCCTTGTAGGCAGAAGCCATGGAGCAAGAGTGAAGTTTGCTGTGTTCTCTTTCCCTGCTGCGGTGCCGTGGAATCCAGGGGCATGGCGGAGCCTTCCTCCCCCCGAGTCCAGGGAGGATGACACAGAGCCAAGCCCCAGCCCTCCTGCTCTGGACATGGGGTACGAGGGGCAGACCCTCCTGTGTGGTGGTTTTAAGCCACTGAGATGTGATTGTCCCCTCGGCCCAACCTAGTCCATCCTGCCCGATTCAGGGTGTCTCCGGGAGCTGAACACAGCCTGCCTGCCTTCCAGGTGTAATTTCGCCATCACCACCATGAACCTCTGCTAATGCCTTTGAGGGTGGAGGGGAGCTAAACGGCTGCCTCTTCTTCTTTTCAGTTGCTCAGAATGATGCTCCCAGTTTTTGCCCCTCGGTCATTCTGCCTTCCGTCCCAGAGAAAGGTAAGCACATGATCTTTTCCTGTCTGGTGAGAGATCCACCTCGCTCTCCCTTCTTCTCCTCTTCCCCTTAGTTTTGCCCTCTGGTGGATAGCTCGCACGGCCCTCTCGCTTTGGTTAATTCAAGCTCCTGTCAACTGCACACACCGTAGATCAGGCAATGCTGGCACCACGCCCATTTCACAGATGAGCAAACCTGCTCCCAGAGAATAAATGCCTTGACTGAATAGCGTAATCCACTGGAAGCCGAGGAGGGTTTAGTCCGGTTTCTGCACATTTCATTCCAAGGATTGTTTTCACCAAGTCCAAAAATGACTACACCTGCGCCGTCCTGGGGTAACGTCAAGAATGGTGGCTCTTATGGCCCCAAAGGGAAGAACTAGCCGTCTCTTAGTGCAGAGAAGCGGGGACTCACAGTCCTCAGCCCGCTGGGTGGCATGGGGACATCTGAGGCAGGGCACCACACCCGGGACTGCGGCCCAGACTGAAGCTGCCGCCCCCTCCTGCACGTGGCACATGGCCCCACCAGCGCGTGTCCTGTCCGGTCACGAGGCAGCAGGAAGCGCGGGGGGCGGGCTCAGGGCAGGCGCGCGTGGGCCTCGACGCACATCCTTGTTCTGCCTTCCCGAAGTCAGGAAATGACTGCAAGGGCCCAAGCGACATTAATTCCTGTCCTGTGATGTGATGTCTGAGGAGCTCCAGACATCTGTCATTACGGTCCTGGCCGAAGAAACAGAATATAGCTTGTGTAGGAGGGAATCGCTTGGCCAAGGCTGTGGCTAAAAGTATAAACGTCCTCAACAACCCAGGTTGTGAGTTTCTTCCACCAAGTTCAAAGAGCTAACTTTGGAGATCATATGCATACGTGGATATTTTTTCCTGCACATTCTATACAGAATTGTATCTGTGTCCAAACACTTGAAGACTATGTCTAGGACTTTGGGCGCGAGCATCGTACGTGTATGGCATGGTGGCCACTTTCTGAAGTGCCGTGACGTGGGAGTCACCATTGGCCAAGTCGTGGATGGTGGACGGGGGGTTTAGGGAATACATTTCCCAGCCAGACTTTGGTCAAGGTTGATACTGACTTTTATCAAGATAATGTAAAAGCCGGGGCACCTGGGTGGCTCAGTGGGTTAAAGCCTCTGCTTTTGGCTCAGGTCATGATCTCAGGGTCCTGGGATCGAGCCCCGCGTCAGGATCTCTGCTCAGTGGGGAGCCTGCTTCCCCCTCTCTCTTTGCCTGCCTCTCTGCCTACTTGTGATCTCTCTCTCTCTCTCTCTGTCAAAAAAAAAAAAAAAAAAAGATAATGTAAAAGCCATTGGAATAATCAAATTGTCCCCAAAGATTTATGGTTTAAAAAAACCCCACTGGTTCCTTGTCTCACCTCTACGCCTGCCGTTTCTGCTCCCAGAGCCTACCACATTTAACTCTTAGGCTGCTCTGCCTCGTTCTGGTCTCGCTGACTCTGAATAACACAGGGATCCTGCTATTCCTTGATCTGCCCGTCTTGGGAGTGACTGCTGAGTTCCTGCCTTGAATGGGGGAGGACTTGGGGTTCTCTTTTATCACCCTTTCCAATGCTCCCCCTTCATCCGTAACCTGTAATAATGTCAGGACTTGGGAGTCGAAACAAGAGTGAGCATTACTTGCTCTGTCCGCGTACATGTGGCTCATGGGGGAGGCCCGAAGAGCAGGAGAGATCTCCTGTCCCCATTACCAGTCACTGTGTGTGGGCGGCTGACCCTCCTGCTTCAGCCGCATGTCCCACGCCTGGAACGAGGGCTGGGCTTCCTGGGGCGCCCGGGGAACAGACAGGTCAGACAGGTGCTTTGCAGGTACCTGCAGTGTTAGCTTCTCCCCACTGACAGGGCTGGAAAATTTGTTCAATTCCCTTACCTGCTGCTTGCTCGTTCTGGTTTCCGTGTGTTATCTTTGCGGGTTTAGTCGTTTCAAATCCCTTTACTTCATTTTGTAGGAGGGAGAGAAGAGAAATGTGCTGCTTTTAATTAAATGCGAGAATATAGTCTCTTTTGAAACTTTTCAACATTTAGTGAAGACTCCGTTTTGTCCTCAGCATTTCGCTAAGCATTTGATCTTCGCCCGAATCTCAAGAGACAGGTCCTCTTTTAATATCGGTTAGTTGTCGAAAATTCAAACACCACAGAAATATGGAAGACAAAAGTCACAGAGTTCCATAGAAGTCATGCCGGTTCAGACATTGCTTTATTTGCTTCTGATCTCTTTCGGCTTATTCTGGGGTCTGAAGTAGTTCAAAGCTCTCTACGATGTTACTCTTTTGCTTTTATCCAATAGAGTATCCTGTCTATATTTCCAAATTATTACAGATCTCTCTAAATCATGCATCCATGCATGCATATGCTCGTTCATGCGTGTATATGTTCGTTCATTCATTCATTCATTCATTCCTCTGTCATGATGCTCCCCATCTGGTGAGGAAGAAACAGGTAAAGATAGGTCAGTGTTAATCAGCAATGGTTTCCATACTCTTCCACCAGGCAGACACACTACCCTTCACTAATTCATTCCTCTGTTTTTGGACATTTGATTGCTTATGATGCTCCACAATTACGGAAGCACTGCTGTGAATCCCTGAGTGTGCATAGAGCTCTTCCCAATGTGTAGGTTACTTCCCAGGGGCACGTTCTCCGAAGCACAATTACTGGGTTTGACAACTTCGTATTTTAAGACTCTAGGTTTGTGTTGCCCAATTGGTCTCCAACAGTTGTTCCTAGTGGCACGCTCGCTAGCAGTGTGAGTTTGTTTCCGTCTCCAAATGTCAAATGCATACTGTGCAATCTGAACAAATGAGAGCATGACCGCCTTCCGGTGACGAGAGTGCTTCCTCTCTGGTTTTGTGGTCATTTGTATTCCTGGGACTTGAAGGACCAACCCAAGAAAGAAAAGGACGTAGAATTTCGCTGCCCTCTTCACACATGCAGGCTGTGGATCTGAGTGGAGCTTTCCAAGGCAGAATGACATGTCACAGTATTTTTAAACAAGTGCGATTTTGACAAGTGTGATTTGGAAGCAGAAGGGATGTCAGAGCTGGCATTCCATCTGTGCTTAGAGTTCCTAAATTGGAATTAGGAGTCTGGGTGTGTTCCTTTGGTGGGAATTGGGGGGAGAGCACAATTGCGCCTCCGTGGTATTGAGATGCCAACGTGATTCTGATAGGGATTGTGTGTGTTTGAGTGTGTGCGCATGCACGCACATGCATGCACACACCATGTATGTGTAAAATGCTCATCTTTATGCACTTTCTATTCTGGGAGAAAAGGAAATATTTATTAAACACCAAATATTTTATAAATCATTTAACTCTCGTAAGAAATTTAGATGGTACTAAGTTCTATCTTTTTTTTTTTAAGATTTTATTTATTTATTTGTCAGAGAGAGAAAGAGCACAAGTAGGCAGGTGGCAGGCAGAGGCAGAGGGAGAAGCAGGCTTCCCGCCGAGCAAGGAGCCCGATGTGGGACTCGATCCCAGGACCCTGGGATCATGACCTGAGCCGAAGGCAGCTGCTTAACCAACTGAGCCACCCAGGCGTCCCAGTTCTATCTTTTAAATAAGGGAGTGGAGGGTCCAAGGGGTTAAATGAATACCTGGGATTTGAACCCCCATGCATCTGGCCCCCCTCTGAGTTAGATAAGAATATCTGGTTGGTTTGAGTTTCTGGAAAGGGGGACAGAGATAGACTTCCAGTCCTAGATTTGCCTGGACATCTAATGCTTGGCCTTGTTTCTTGTGATGGGTCAGTGTGTATTTAGCCACCCAGTCAAAGCCTCTTTGAAGAGGGGCTTCTGAGACACTGATCGGTCAGTGGGGATGGTGTGAAGGTACAGGGGGCTTCTGAACTCTCACATGTCTGTCTGGGGTGCAAACCGTGTACTAGGGCACTTCATTTGTGTTGTCCCAGGGGGGTTTTGAACACACTAACCGGTTTGCAGACGGCCGGAGTGTGTCACCTGGGCAAGTTTCAGAAAGCCTTTCCTTCGGAGAGAGCAGTTTGTGTGTGCAAAGGCCCAGGGGCACAGAACAGCCCGGGGCACTCAGACATCAGAGCCGGTTCCGTGCGGTGGGTGTGGGGCCATCAGTGAGGTGAGACGGCTGAGGGTAAAGAACAACCCGCGCTCGAGCATGGAGCTGGCAGGAGACTTCGTACCGGGTTTGGCACTCGCCCTTCGCAGGATCTCTTGGGGTGGGTGGGGAGGAAAGTGGGGGCGAGCTCTGGGGCGGGCAAGTTAGAGAAATGTGCGAGGGAAAGACAGCTCATTTTTCACTTCGGTGTGGTTCAGTTCAGTGACTATGTGAATGCCAGCCACTTTTTGGGTAATGGATTCTGAATTTTTCCTTACATTCCAGAAAAGGTGCTGTGCTGGGGGTTGTAGGACTTGAATGAATAGAGAAGAGCCTGACTTCCGGTCAGGAGAAAGGCACAGGAAGTCAGAATTGAAGGAGACCGACCACTTACCACAGTGGGGGCTCAGGAGGGCTCCCCCAGATTCACTGCAGACAGGTTGGGCAAACAGCACAGGTGCACCATGGCCACACTGGGTCAGAAAGAAGGATCGAGCATTTGTCAGATGCAAAGGTGGGAGTAGAAGCGCCCTGGGCAGGGGGGGCGGTGCATGAAGAGAAGGCCGGGGTGTGCACTGGTCCCTCGTATGCAGGGAAATACGAGTCCTGCAGGATCCCGGGGCCAGTAAGGGGCAGGGAGAGGCTGGATGGGGGACAGGGGCCAAGAAATAGAGTGCTTTGGGTCCCACACATCCCTGAGGGGCTGTACGTAGTTGCACAGTGCGCTTTAAAACTCTTAGAAGGCTCTCCTTTGGGGCTGTGAGCGGGATGCATTGGCGGATGGACAAGCTCGGTTTTGAGAAAATGGGGACAGTTGTGTCATCTCCATTTTACTCTTTGGGGAAAAATGTACTTTTTTAAAAACAAGTGGAACAGTAAAGATGCCATTTATAAGAGACAAATGTCCATTGTGTTTAAAAGACCCACAACAACCCATCTCGAGAGGATGCTCGGGGTTAGCAGGAATCGTCTGCTCAGACGTCGGAGGCTGCTGTAGGAGGGCCTCTCTCTCTTGAGAGGCAGGTCAGGGTTAATCAGCAATGGTTGTGCATGTGCATGCCCATGCAAATGTGCATGCCCAAACACGGAGTACTGGCATTGCAATCCAGAGGACAACACAGACTATGAGGCTTTGGAGATTTGTATCTGCATTCTAAGTTCATGTCGCCTGAGACACTTCAAAATGCCCCTTAGGAAATGCTCCAGCCCTTGAGCGCGAGGCCCCTGGGAGCAGCGGGTGCGGAGGGCCGTGAGTGGCCCTGCGGCCGGGAGGGTGCTGAGAAACAGGCCTCCTTCCCGTGGGCCCTGCCCCGCTCGCCAGCGCCTCTCCTCACCACCTGCTGGAGCTCAGGGACAGCCGCCAGCCTGAGGTCCAGGTGACAGAGCGGCTGCACGAACCGTCTTTCGAGCCATGGCATGATAGCCCGTCGGCTTTGTCTGCCTTGCCTCTGTCCTCTCCTGTCGCTGTGTCTGCGGGCTGGTGGAATTCAGTCGATCGTTTCTGCAAATGTTTTCCATTAAGCCAGAGAGTCGTATGATCCCAAAAAATGTCAGTGCTGGCAGGGAGCGTGCACGTCGTCTAATTGGGGGAAACAATGGAACACGGCTCAGCCACGGGCTTTGAAGTCCGTCCACCCAGCGTCTAGTCCTATTCCCGTTCTCACCCACTGATGTCCGGGCCCGTATTTCTCAGCCTTGTGATGCCTCCGCTTGCCTCTTTGAAATGGGGATGACGGTAGAAAATAAGACAGATGAATCTAAGAGGCTCGTGTTGCAGAATAAGTAAAGTATGATGCTCTGCACAGAAACTGATAAAGTGAGTATTTAAGAAATGTCAGCAATAATTCACAAGTCCAAACCTATCTTTTCATGGAAGAGGAAACCGGCAGAGAGAGAAAATGGCTCTACTGAGTCACAGCCATTAACTGGCTTAATGGGAAAAGCTATAAAAAAAAAAAAAAAAAAATATATATATATATATATATATACACACATATATATACACACATATATATATATACACACAAACACATATATACGCACATATGCAGAGAGAGATTATATATATGTTATATATAATATATATTATATATATAGGAAGAGGGAGAGACCAGGGAGGGGGCGCATGCAGGGGGAGGGGCAGATAGAGAGAGAACCTCAAGCAGATGCCCTGCTGAGCATGGAGCCCAATGCAGGGCTCGATCCCATGACCCTGAGATCATGACTTGAACTGAAATCGAGAGTCAGATGCTCAACCGACTGAGCCACCCAGGTGCCCCTCTTTTAAAAATTCCTCCTTATCGGGATATTATGTCAATCACTGTGCTAAGTGCTTTCTATATTTTAACCCTCACAACTGCCCTATGAATTGTGCATGATTATGTCCATTTCACAGATTTGGAAGCGAAGGGTCAGAGAGGTCCAAGGTCACACAATTAGTAAATAGTAGAGCTTGGGTTCAAACCCAATCCGAATTCAAACGCAATCTCCCCACTACATGTGCTGACTGTCGCCGGTTGAGTTCCTTAGGAATCAAAGGTTTGGTGTGCATGTCCTTGTTTAAGGAATGGTACCTGCAAGGGTGGGAGGGGGAAAGGGAAGTAGCTGAACTGGCCAGAGGAGAAGGTGAGCTACAGTGTGGTCTCAGCTGCCCTTTCGTGGTGCTGATGTGTGGTTCAGAATGTCTGTACCCTCACATTGGTCACACATTGATGTGGGCACGACCTTCTAGAGGGGCGAGCAGCAGCCGCAGTGGCTGAGCAGACCGGCTCGTTCCTGATGGAACAGCCCCTGATGGGGCTGCTAAAGACTGCAGGTGCATTGTTGCCTTCCCATTGAGCCACGAGACTAGTGACACTGTAACCCAGACAAGGGCAAATTCCTTTTTTTTAAAAAATATTTTATTTATTTATTTGACAGAGAGAGACAGCGAGAGAGGGAACACAAGCAGGGGGAGTGGGAGAGGGAGAAGCAGGCCTCCTGCTAAGCAGGGAGCCCATGTGGGGCTTGATCCCAGGACCCCAGGATCACGACCTGAGCTGAAGGCAGATGCTTAATGACTGAGCCACCCAGGTGCCCCGAGGGTGAATTCTTAATCCTTTTGGTCCTCAGGCTAAAAGGCCCAGGTGAGCAGGCGCTGACTCCAAAAGCTTGTGTAAAACACTCATCTCCTTTCCAAATACGCACAGAGTTTGTGCATGTGCGCGCTCTGTCGAGGGAGCTCACGGCGCAGTGTGTAGTGACTCCATGAGAACGGGCTGTCTGAGGGTGGGTCCCATCTCCCAGGGACCAGCTCCCCTGTCCGAGCAGGGCGTGCAGCTGGGATGCCCCTCTGGCACAGGACTGCACTGCCTGGGCAACTGTCGTCAGCTGGGCCGAGCGTGCTCTGGGCACAGCCCCTGCCGGACTCCTAGCAGCCCCTCCCGGACCTCTCCTCTGAGACCCAGGGGCCGCAAACCACAAGGACCCAGCTGACGAAATGCGACCACAACCATGGCAGGTGGAAGGAAAACAGGAAATGTGTGTCGTAGGGCACCTCTGTGGGGTCCGTCCGCCCTCCACTCGGAGCTAACGTCACCTCTGACTCTCCACCCCTCACCCGGCTTTGTTGTCTGCTGTCAAATCTTCTCGCCTGTTTACTTCTCGAATATTCACCTGCCCTTCCTCCAGAAGGGAAACTGCACAGGGCTGGGGCTTCCTCTGTCTTATTCGCCACTATAGTCTTAGCCCCTAGAAGTTTGCCTGGTACCTAGTTAGTACTCACGAGGTATTTCCTGAATGAATGAGTGTACTGCTTTTGGCTTGCTAGATTTTGTGCTCCCAGAAACTGAATTTGTAAATTATGGCTTGATCCTTCACATAAAGCACAGTGTCTGGTCTACAACAGACGCTCGATATTATTTCATTTATAATGGTTAGGTCGAATATGTGTATATTCCATTTGCTCTAGGTTACTATTTAGAGCTAATAGTGATTCAGTTAATGTTTGTTGGAAAAAGGAATAAAGGAATCAGGGAGGGTGGTAGAGTGTTGGAAGCCACCAGGAGATGGGAGCACTTCCTTGGCCGCTCCTTAGATGTATGATCTTGACTAATTTAAAGAACCTTTTTGAGTCTCAGCTGCCTCACATGTAAAATGGAGATGAGGATGCCTACTTCAAAGAGGTGTTTATGAAGCTTAAAAGAGATTATTACCTGTAAAATTGCTTCATCCAGTGTCTGCTAAAGGTTGGCTTTGTTGAAGTGGCTAACTTAGGCCAAATATTGCCAGTTTGAAGGGATCCCTTTCACAAGTAATATTTATGATACTGCCCCTGCTATTGCACAGTGTACAACCTGTGCAGCTGTCCATAGTGAGCCTGGGAGGCACTTGATTATTGTTTGCTGAGTGATTGGGTCTTGAACCCTTGTTAGATCTTAGGAGATGGTGAAGACTTAGGATTTTCCTCAGAAACTTCCTCCTCAGATAGGACCAGTTTTCCACCTCGCCCATCAAAGATTTAAGGGAGATAGAGCCAAGAAGAAAATATGCCAACTAAGAACTACCTTTTGGGTTTGGTCGTTTTGGCTTTAGCTTTAAAGATTTTTCTCAGATCTCTTGCTTAGCTATAGGAGGAATTTTTTTTTTTTTTTTTTTTTTTTTTGCCTGGAATTAATCAGATACAACATGACAAAAGATGAACCCAGTGGAAACTGCAAGGTGGAAGGAACTCACTTTTGGTTTCCCCTGATTTTCTTTCCCTGCCTATTCCTGGCCTTCAGCCCACTCTGGGAAACTCATGACTTCATGTTCCTCAGCACCGTGCCTCCCCTCTGGAACTTCCATCCCAAGGCAGGGCCCACCCCCAAATCAGCCTCGATTAGCTACCCTTTATGGAGCAGAAGCCCCTTGCTTATTTACTGTTTCATTGCCTAGTGCTCTGCTAGGGAGCTCTTGTCCAACCTAATGGAGTTAACAAAATAATTCAAACTAAGGTGAACACGATTGATATTATGTCAGTATGATATTTTCTACAAGAGGTTTCACATTTTAACAAGTGGGTAAACCAGAAAACTTTTATTTCTCAGACCATTTAGAGGAAATATTTTAGACAGGTTGCCTTTCCTAGAGCCCCTCAAGCCATTCTATGTAGCTGACTGTAAATTAAAACATCCCTGAATGCAATCCATCGACAGTGGTAGATTTCCTTTAGTTTCATGGATTATAATAATATTAACTGTTGATTAAAAATAGCAATACCAGAAAAAAATAGCAATACTGGGTTGTAAGTGGCTAACGCCATATAAAGTTTTGTTTCGTTTTAATGATCCTTTGGTCATCCCTCATTTATTCTTCCACAGTGTTGAGTCTCTGCTGAATTCCTTGACCTCCTTGGGGGAAATGGATTTGATTTATAATGGAAGCAATCACCTTCCCTCCCATATGTGCAAAGTCTAGAAGGTGAGAGGGCCCAGCTCAAGAGCCAGGAGTGACTAAGGGGAGGCCTCAATATGGATGAGGCATCTGGCATCATGAGGGGGACCAGTGGGGGATGAGCAGGGGACGGGGTCAGAGGACAGAAGGAGAAGGCATTGGTGGTCTCACGGTGATAGAGATTGAGGGGATGAGCTCCGCACCACTGGAGTATTCAAGCATGTTGGAGATGCCCTTGCTGTGTGAGGAGGTGGCTTAAGTGTCCTCTAAGTTTCCCTTTGAGTTTTCTATTTTTGTGATTCTAATGATTGGCTCAGTTATGCTTTAAGGTGTGGCTTTTGTTTTTCTGTTTTTGCGATAACTTACGCACAGGCAAGCAGGTTTTTGGCAGATGTTTGTAGAAGTAGAAGCAGTGATGCAGAGAGACCTTGGCTTTGGGTGAATCTGGGTTTCAATTCTAGTTCTGTTCTTAGTCTGTATGACCCAGGGCGAGTCACGGTCACTGGTCTGAGCCTGAGTGTCCTGAAGGCAGATTTCTTAATGTCCCTGCATCCTCAAGTGACTGTGAGATTTGGATGAAGTCACGGCGGGAAGTGCTCAGCACAATGCCTGACACGCACAGTAGGTAACCGGTAATGGTGACAGCCACAGCTGCCCTTCCTGCCATGGCCCCTGGGGGATGGGCAGAGGGTCTGAGTGCAGTCTCAGGAGTCTGACTTCCTGGGTCCAGAGCAGCTGCGTGACCTGGGGCGAGTTACGCACAGCCCACTGAGAGGTCAGGCTGGCCTCTGCCTGACACTCTTGTTCAGCATCCCGAGAGAGACCTCCGCATTATTGGAATTATCTTGCTCAGCTCATGTTGGTTCTCCATATGCATTTGTGTCCCTGAATTTCTGCAGTTGGACGCAGAACCCAGAATCACACATAATGACCTCGAGAAAGAGGAGTTTACACGCTCTTGGAAAACCGTGTTATCGTATCATCTTCCAGATTGCCTTTGTATTGTGGGGAGGATTTGAAGGGGTCCACTTGATATGAGTCAAACTTCTTAGAGAGAAGTCAGATGTAACCTGAGCCTTTGAATTTTCAGTAGGAATTTTGCTTGTGATGAACTTAGTCATTTGTTAGGAGGACATGAAGGGAGTATGCCTCCGAGTCCGGTTTCATGCCTCCGAGTATGTCTTTTTCTTAGTTAGAAATTTTCTCCAGCAGTGTCTTTGAAGTGAGTGGTGTAAAAGACGATTACTCACCAACCCGCAGCTCATAACCTCAACAGATGCCGGACCGTTTTAAATGTCTCTGGAAATCTCTGCCTGCGAAGTGCATGCCACTAAAGGGAACCACTTTATGTTTGAAGTTGAGTCATGAGGAGACAGGGATAGCTGTGGGGACTGGCAGGGGTCAGTCTCGGTCAAGTCTTTGGTTTGCCAGCCACGAGCTGTGACCGTGGCCACGTCATTCACCACCTCTGAGCTTCGGTTCAGTCCCTCGAGAAATAGTAATATTAATACAACTAATGCACATAGTGATTAAATCTTGCAGTATAAAGGAAATGTTTATGAACTGGGATGCACCATATACAAGTGAGATATTATTAAACTGGTGGACCATTATTTGTGTCCTAGGTGGTTAATCGATCTACTTATCTACTTGTTCAGTAATTATTTATTGAGGTCTTGTGGTATGTGAGTGATTATAGTATTGCTCTTTATA
Organism: Potos flavus; assembly: GCA_028534135.1. NCBI lineage: Eukaryota > Metazoa > Chordata > Mammalia > Carnivora > Procyonidae > Potos > Potos flavus. Next base: position 4,349,071 of record CM052900.1, on the reverse strand, counting down.
GAGATAAGGAATTGGTATCCCATTTCTTCTTTATTAATTAAGGAACTTCATTAATTAATTCATTTAATACACATTTACGAATTGAGCAGTTCATGCAAAATCATGACATTATTATTCCTGTTTAGCACATGGAACGCTTAAATGCCACTTACAACTATATTACTACTTCTATTGTTAATAGTTTTATATACTATTATGATAGGTCTTGGAGAAGCAATGAAAACTGAGGCAGAGTTTTTGATCTCCAGGAGCTCATAATTTAACAAAGAGATAGAAAACAAGGAAGTTGCAATGTCGTGTGTTTGTAGAAGAGTAGACATATTAGTGGGACAGGTTGGTGGCAGTGAGGTAGGAGCCTTAGAAGGGTTTGCATAGGAAGTGACATCTTTATTGTGTCTTGAAGGATGATATGAGTTCATTATATGAATACACTGACTTCATTTTGTAAGTGCATGTTGAATGAAAGGAGTAGTGAACAAAGTCCTATAACATAGAGTGATTTGCTAGACTGCCAGATGTGAGTTTAGGGTTGTAGGGAGCAGTGGATGAGAGATGTGGCTGAGGAGGTACATAAGGGAGGCAGTAGACAGATTGGGAGGAACCTTGGAGGCCTTATTTTTGCTAGAAATTTAGATGGGATGTGTTACCCCAGGGAGAGTACCCACTTATAATGGTAGAATCTGAAATTTAGACTTGAAAGAACATTCATTTTAACTTTCCTTCTATAATGTTCTTTCTAGATGGACATTCGGCCTACTTGAACACCAGTTGCGGGCAGTCCCATGGGTAGTGGTGCTAGTTTTCAAGACAGAATATGTAAGAAGGGAACCAGTTGAAGACTGTGGGTGAGGATGGAAGTAAGAGTAAGCCTTCAGTTTTCAACATGCTGAGTTTGGGATGCCTCTCGATTTCTGCTTAGAGGGGTCCAGTAAACAAGGACTGTGCCAGCATGGGGCTTGGGCAAAGCTTCTGGCCCGGAGATAATGTGATAATCATCAATGTGTCAGTATTTTAAGTCAGGGGGAGAGTGAGATCACCTGTGGAGAGTGTGTTGGATATAAACAGTAAAGGTCAAGGACAGACCCCTGGGGAACAGCAGCATTGAAGGAAAGAGCAGAAGAGAAGCCAGAGGAGCAGTAGGAAGGTATTAGGGATGCTGGCGGTGTGGGGTGCCATGGAGACCAGGGGAGGGAGACGTGACCAGCAATTTCAAGGAAGATGGGGACGGACCACGGACACGCACTGGGTTAGTCATGGAAAGCACTCTGCAAATGTAGTGGGATGATGAGGGAAAGAGCTATAGAGTAGTGATTTGAGAAAGTGGAAACTACGAACTTTTCCCAAGCATGTTGGCTTTGAAGAAATAGAATGAAATTGACAGCTAAAAAAGAAGGCGGCACATTTGGTGGTAACCAGCCATTTTTAGGTCATGAGGCACCCCTGAAGATGTATTGAAACAGAATCCCCCTCCATACATACCAGACTTTGCCTATATTTGCAGGGAAATCAACCCGTGAAACCCAAGACCTGAGTTAAGAAACCTTGGGTTAGAGTAACATGTTGTTTTTAGGGGGTGTTTGAGTATGTTTCTATGCTGAGAGTAAAGTGTCAGTGTTCAGGGATAGGCCAAAGGCAGAGAATGGATGGGAGTGAGGCTGGGCTGGGGGTGTGATTGGTTATCGAAGCCCCTGAGGGGGTAAGAAAGAGCCAGCTCTAGAGCACAGGTGGGGGAACTAGCTCCAACAACCGTCCTTTCTCCATTTAGGAGAAAGAGAGAGAGAGAGCAGAGAGGGGGGCACAGAGTTGAGGCCAATGCTGATGACAGTCCTCTTTGCTCTGGGAGGCAAGAGGTCAGGCACCTGTTGACCCTGAAGGGAGCAGTAAGCAAATGAATCATCATCATTGTGTGAAAGGACTTTAACATGCCAAGTTAGGAAGCGCAGCTACCGACATATCCAAAAAGCGCTCTATTTTGCCTTCCAGATGGCACCTCCCAAGTAGTCCTCATCTCTAGAGACAGCCCAAAACTCCCTGTCAAGCAGCCTGTTGCAGTTTGGGTTCCCAGAATGTGGATCCCCAGCCCCCACCCCAGTCCATCGTGCCACGTACGACCGGAACCCGTGACCGTGCTAGACCAGCGCTGGCAAGCCGTAGCCTGCAGCCTGTTTTTGTAGGACCCGTGAGCTGAGAAGGGCCTCAGGCATTTGTAAAGGATCGTATAAAAATATCTGTAGGAGACTATGCAACAGAGAGCAAAGGAGGGGCTCCTGGGTGGCTCCGTCGGTGAAGCATCTGCCTTCAGCTCAGGTCATGATTTCAAGGTCCCAGGATAGAGCCCGGTGTCAGACTCCTTGCTCAGCGGGGAGCCTGCTTCTCCCTCTCCCCCTGCTTGTGCTCTCTCACTCACTCTCTCTCTCTCAAATAAATAAATAAAATCTTTAATAAAACTCAGAGAACAAATGCAGCCAGCAAAGCCTAAAATATTATTAGCTGGCCTCTAGCTGAAAAATCTTACTGGCCCCTGGCCTGGCCTGAAGATTTGTGGTCTTCTCTGTGCTTTATCCCAAGTCCCTGAACTACTTCAGTGTGTCTTCTCTGGTCCTCCCGGGCCACATGCCAGCAGCTAGGGCCCACTGTGTGACTGTCTTGACCAGGGAAGTGAGGGGCTGGCAACAGTCGCATCAGGACTATCGATGCTCACGATTTGGTTGAAAATGCCCTTTTTAGAAGCGACAGCATAGATGCCTTCGTGCATGGAGCAATATGGCCCAGAGGCAGGAGCTCTGGCTTTGGAGTGTGCGGTGACACATCTCTGGTTCACCTCTGTGAACACGGCGGCCCGTGGGGGAAGTGAACGACACAGCAGCACATTGCAGTGTGTCTAGTAAATAGGAAATGCTTACTATTCGTATTAGCCTTTGGAATGTGTATGGCTTTACATGGTAAGAATTAGCATCAGGATCGGCATTTCCACGTCAGAGCGCAAGCGTGAGGCACAGCAGGCTCTTGGCGAATCCGGAAAAGGGCGTTTTTACTGACTATTCACTCACCGTGAGTCTGTTAGGGCGGCCAGAGCAAAATGCCACGAACCAGGAAGTCCAAGGTCAAGGTGTTGGCAGGTGGTTCCTTCGGAGGCCCAGGAGGGATGCCTCTATTCCAGAACCATCTCCTTGGCTTGTAGATGGCTATCTCCTCCCTGTGTCTTCACATTGTTTTTCTTGTATGTGCCACTCTGTGTCCAGATTTCCCCTTTTTTCTAAGGACACCAGTCGTCTTGGATCAGGGACCATTCTAATGATCTAACTTGAACCTGATTCCCTCTGCAAAGACCCTATCTCCGAATAAGGTCACATTCTGAACACCTGGGGGTTAGGACTTCAAAGTACGATTCTGGAGGGGACATGTTTCAACCCACAGGTCTCGCGGTCATCCCGCTGTCTGCTGAGCTCTGGAGACGCAAAGGGAAAGATAAGGCGTGCTTGTTGGGGAGCTTACAAATGGGTATTTGGAGGCTGAACAGAAGTAAATATGTCTCCGGGTATTTTTTTAGTGTTATAAGTACCAAAAGAGGCCCGGTGGGGTCTGCCGTAAGTGTAAAGCATTTCTCTCTGAAGAAATGCTAGACCAACAGGCAGCTCTGGTCCCATTTTCATCTTTCAAATGATCAGTCTGTTATCAAAAGAACATCTGGGTTTTTTTTTTTTGTGGGTGCTAACAAGGGCAGAACAGCGCAGTATGACGTGGTTCTCATTTCAAAGACCATGTCTGATGAGAAACCAGGATGTCTGACTGTTAGTCCTGTCCCATAACGACAGCACGCGGGGATCTTCCCACCGGCGGGTGGGAGGCAGGATCAGGGCAGAGTCTTCTCACGTTCAAGGTCGAGGCGGCTTGCTGGTGCCTGAAACCCTGCTTGAGCAGGTGCTCAAAAGGCTTCCAACGTGGGTGTTTTGCCCCAGCCAGACAGCCTGGGCACAGAAGCCGCCTCCAGTGTTCCCCGGGCTCTCTTCGTGTTCCGCACCCAGCGCTTTGACAAGTGCAGAGGAGCCGAAAGGAATTCTTGTTGGTTCTGTTTGCAAGAGAAAGAGGAAGAATCCTGTGGGCTTTGGGATGCTTTAGAGATTGTGCTCATCATTAGCTTTACTCTTGGTGATTCTTAAGAAAATTGGAAGATCTTTTCATTAAAAAAAAAATGGGTCCGTGATTCTTTGAATGTTAGGCATTTGCTACTAGTTTGACGTTTCTGCACTTTGATGTGCTTTAGAAACACCGGAAAGCACGTCCCCGGTTTTCGAGTGAGAAAAAGGTGGGCCAGAGCGGGAACTTACACCCAAATACCCAATCCCTTCTGTAGTGGCATAGATCTGCCGTCGTGTGTGTGTGTGTGTGTGTGTGTGTGTGTGTGTGTGTGTGTGTGTGTGTGTTGGGCTAGGGGTCAGGCTGGGGTTAAAGCTATTTTTAATGGTTGAAACATCTCTGAGCCTTGAAATCAAAATCAACATTTCCTCCTTTAACTGGTATCTGGAAAGAAAGACAGGAAGGCAGGAAGGAAGATGGGAAGAAAGGAAGGAAGGAAGGAAGGAAAGAAGGAAGGAAGGAAGGAAAGAAGGAAGGAAGGAAGGAAAAAGAAAAAGAAAAAAAGGATGAAACATAACATTTGTCCATGTATTTAAAAATACCTAGTCTGGCGATTCTGGTTTTACTTAGTCTATGTTCAAAGGAAAAACAGTGCTTTCTGGAAGGGAGCAGAAGTACCTCGATATTCCCGGAGGCCAGCCCGTGCCAAGGTCGCAGCCTACACTGCCCCAGAGTCACGGAGGGGCCCACCTGCCACCACCCTGCCACCTGCTTCTCTGCGCCCTCCGCCCTCCGTCCGTTCTGCCGTCCCCCGCCCTCCGCAGCTCTGTGGGGAGCGGTGGCCTACAGGGCCATGGGGCTGAGCTGGGATCAAATGCCAACTTGCTGCCTCTGAGCTGTGTGGCCTTGGGTACATCACTGGCCTTCTCTGGGACTCACTTTTCTCTTCTGTAAAATGGGGATAATGTTGCTCATCTCAGCAAAGTATTGTAAGACCGACTCAGATCATCTTGAATTTCCAAGTGCTTAATGTCCCGCCCACTAGATGGTGGCACTTAGGGCTGGTCTGTACCATCGAGGAGGACAGAGGCTGCATGACATTCCCTTCGGGGCCACCATGGCCCCTGTGCTAATGGGCCGACAGGGTCGCTCACCTCCGGGGACATGTTCTCCTCCAAGGCCTTAGGACGTGGTGGTGCGCCATCTCGGACTTAGGTCGTCTTTGTAGTACGGAAGAGCTGCCAGACTTGCCCCCCGCAGTGCCGGGTGTGGGTGGAGGCTGGGAGGGAGAGCATTTGCTGCTGGGGAGGATCTCATCTGTCCGGCACGACCTCCCTGAGGAAGTCCCAGGCTATTGTGAGGCAGAGGGGAATCCACGCAGCCCTACCGCTCCCCTGGGACTGTGAGGAATGCCTCTGTGACCTTCCCTGCGGCTCCGTGTCCCTCCGTGTTTGCTGTCTGGGTGAGAGTGAGGAGCGCTTAGGCCCACCCTATAAATGTGGGGGGTGTGCTGCAGCTGGATACTTCCGTGGACGTGCCCTGACCCCCGCTCCCCCCAACCCCATTTGCCTGTTTCCCCAAGGATGGCAGGCGGTGAGGGCTGCCGTCCGATTGGGAGGGGACCTGGCCCCAGTGTGACTGTGGCCTGCAAGGGGCGAGACCGGCTGGAGGGAGGCCCGTTTGGGTCTCAGTTACCGGAGTGTCAGCAGACAGAGTGGAATTGGCGAAGCCAGAATCTGGAGGGGAAAGGGACCGTTCTCGGAGTGGCTGAGCCAGGAGAAGGGACAGAACAAGGTGAGGCCGTACATAGGACGGTAGGATTTCTGGGTAGGACACTGGGGGGGGGGGCATATCCTGATGAGAAAGAACATGATGTGGGGGTAAAAAGTAAGATCAAAGGCCGTGAGGGTTTCATTTTGGGTTGAGCTCATAAAACTTTGTCGCTAAATTCAGCAGTGGGTCTTCTGTGGAAACTGAGGCCCAGCGACTGACTAGTCAGGCTGGCACACGGCCCGGTTCCACTGTGCCTATGACCAGACTGAGGGGTCCGGGGGCCAGAGGGCAGAGGATGAGGTGCATATGGGCAGGCAGCAATGTGCCCTGAGACCGGGCCGCAGTGGGGGCGAAGGGAAGCCGGGATCCGGCAGAAGTCAGGACATCACTGGCTCCTGTACCACTTAGGGACCTCCCCCCCCGGTACTTGGTTCGGTCTCAACTCTCTGCAGTTCTGAGAAGAGAGGGGCTAAAATGCAGCGAGAAGCCACAGCTTGACCCAGATGCTACGCACGTGGCTCCGTTCACTAAGCTTCCTGCCCCCATGCCCGCCGGGTCCCGGATCACGACTGCCCCGGGAGGATGATCTCATGATAGCCCCATTTTGCTGATGAGGAAACAGAGGCTCAGCGAGAAGGAGGGAGTTGCTCATAGCTGCCGAGCGATGGGATGGGGAGCTGGGATAAAGGCAAGGAAGCCGGCTGCTTCACCACGTATGACTCATGACCTACGCTCAGAGCCAACCATCCCTTCGAGCTGCTGGATGTGGTCACTCATCCTCTGGTCTCTGGCAATTTCAGGGGCAGACCCCTGACCCTCTGTGTTCTCCCCTACTCAGCAGTGGCTCCTGGGGAGTTTCGCGGGGGGCTGAGGGGTCTAGCACAGCTCAAGAGCACGCACTTGGCACTGCCGGGCGGCGGGGTCCTAGGGACCCTGCGAGGCGTCCATTCTTACCAGCCTCACAGTCATTTTATTTTTTTTCCCCCAAATACTTTTTTATTTTTTCAGTGTTCCAAGATTCATTGTTCACGTACCACACCCAGTGCTCCATGCAATACGTGCCCTCCTCAATACCCACCATCAGGCTCACCCAAACGCCCACCTCCTCCCCTCCAAAACCCTCAGTCTGTTGCTCAGAGTCTACAGTCTCTCATGGTTCATCACCCCTCCGATTTCCTCCAATCACAGTCATTTTAGAGGGACCAGCCACCCCCTTCTCCTCGGGTCACTTCCCCCTCGTTCCCCGCCCCCTGCTCCCTGCTCTGGAGGAAAGGACACGTTTCCTGAGGCCTGACTCAAAGGGGCTCAAAGTAAAGAGCCCGAGGAGCTCATTTACACCATGACGTCAGGGGGCACGTTGTCATTCACTGGGAGCCACTGTGTGTAATAGAGATGCACAGGCAGGGCGATGTTTAACACAAAGATGTGATTTTTTAAAAGAATCGGGTTTCTCAGTGTAGTTAAGGAACTTGCCCAAGGGCACACAGCATCAGGCTGAGTGAGGTTTGAACACAGAACGGTCTCTTTTCGTGAGCCCAAGCTCTTTCTCCATCACTTAAGGCCAAACTGAGAAAACACCCATGGGGATATTTCAGAGACTGTCAGGCAATTGTTCTCCCCTTGGTTGTGTGTCAGAGTCACCTAGGAAGGGAATGAGGAGCCCAGAGGCCTCGGCTTGTCCACCTGGGGACAGTGCCTGGGCTTTGGAATTCGTACCAAATTCTTTGAGTGACTCCTATAGTCACCGAAGGTTGAGAATTACTCATGGGAAGTAGGAAGGATCCTCAACATCCTCAACTTTTAGCTAATGAGCTTATTTTTCCAGGCTTCCACCTTTTTTTTTTTTTTTTGCTCTCAGGTATAGTACCTGGAATGTAGAAGGAGCTGTTGAGTAAAAGGGCAAATACAGAACTAAAGTGGTAACTGCAGAGGACTGCCTGGCCAGAGCCCCCGGAGGCAGGTCACTGACATCCGTGATCTAGACCGGGCCCCATTTCCAAAGTAGCCACATGGAGAGGAGCCTGCCTTTCGACCATGTCTGCAAGTCACACTGAGTCAGCTCAGGATCCTGATAGAAAATAAACACACGCAAATACGTAGCTTTCCTTCACGCCAACAATAACTCTTAAAAATAGAATAGGGAAAAAAATTCCATTCCATTTTTCATGACAACAAACATAAAACATAATAAAATCTAAAATCTTTTTCTCAAGTTAGTTTTTAACTGTAAGGACATTCCAATTAATATCCCAAAGGAGCTTTTATGAAACTTGATAAGGTGGCTTTGAATTTCATCTGGTAGAATAAATAACCGAAAATAGCCAAGGAATATTTTATAAAGAGAAAGAACATGGGAAGACTTTTACCATTTGCTGGTAAAACATATTACACAGTGACTAGTTTTAAGCAGTGTGAGAGTTGAGCTAGAATTTACAAAGAAATGAATGAAAAACACAAGGTTGGGGCACCTGGGTGACACAGTCATTTAAGCATCTGCCTTGGGCTCGGGTCATGATCCCTGGGGTCCTGGGATCGAGGCCCATGTCAGGCTCCCTGCTTATGGGGAGCCTGCTTCTTCCTCTGCCCTTCCCCCTGCTCCTGCTCTCCCTCTTTCTCCCTCTCTCTCTCAAATAAATAATAAATAAAACCTTTAAGAAAAAGAAAAACACAAGATTGACAAAATTAATTTATATATAAGTACTTAATATATGATGAACATGGCATTTTAAATGCAATGGGAGAGGATTTTTGTAAAGTAAGCGATGTTGGCATTGCAATCTATAAACTATATTTTAAACAAAAGAAATGAACACTGAATAATATGGTGCAGAGGGCACCCGCTGGGCAGCCTGAAGGCAGCTTTCACCGCGCTTATCGGCAGAGATGGGCTGGCCTTGTAGTAAAGCGTGGTTTCTGAACCCGAGGGAGCTGGGCTCATGCCCAGGCACTCCTCATATCAGCTAAGCCCTTCGGGGGCGTTCCTGGATCGCGTGAATGTTAAATGCAATAGTGTTGCCCATTTCTTGGCAAACCATAAGCTCCCATGAAATGCTCCCAAGCTGCCTAGTTTTCATGCTTCACCGGAGTTTTACATGCACCAAGAACTTGTTCTTGGAATTTGCATGAGATGTATGAACCCCAGATGTTGGATTCTGCACAACAGCCATGGCTTGTCCCAGAGTCCCTGCCAGCTGGGGGCAGGGGACAGGGACAGGGTGTGACAGAGACTTGGCTCCAGGCCCTGGGATGGCGACAGACAAGCTGACTCTCACTTTGGAGACGAAACGCACCCTTCAATTATAGCGCTTCCCCCCAGACATCAAGCAAAGCACGGACTGCGGCCAAGGCTTCCATTTTAAGACCATAATTGGCAACTTTGGTCCTAAAACCCCATCATGCGTCTTCTGTGAAATTGCAGCGTCCCCACCATCTAAAAATATGCAGCTCAGTTTGGTCATGCTGCAGAAATGCCACTTGAACTGATCATGAAAATAGTAACACGTGGAGGATCCTGAAGATAATGAAAGCCCAGCGTCTGTTGGAGGGAAGCCAGGGCCTGAGGTCAGAAAGACGTGGCTCTGGATTCTAGGGATGGCCCCACAGTTCCAGGACAAGTATGGGGGTTCTTCTGCTCTGGCCGAGTCCATCAGATAGCTGGCAACATTATTTGGTACCTTCTTTGGATAAATTCTTTTTTCCTTTCTTATTTCTTTCTTTTTTAAATATTTTTTAAAGATTTAATTAATTTATTTATTTAAGACTTTATTTATTTATGACAGAGAGAGAGGTAGCCAGAGAGGGGGACAAGCACAGGGGAGCTGGCGAGGGAGAAGCAGGCTCGAGCCTGACCTGAGGCTCCATCCCAGGACCCTGGGATCATGATCTGAGCTGAAGGCAGACACTTTACTGACTGAGCCACCCAGGCGCCTCTCTTTCTTTCTTCCTTCTTCTTTTTCTTCTTCTTTTTTTAATTAAGAAGAAAAAGGCGCGGTGCTAGTTTGTTTTGCTGCTTTATTTACCCTTCTAATTTTAGTGCTCTGGGCGTCAAAGGCGGGTTTGAGATAAAAATGACAGCCTTCCCCATATAGCTAAGAGCATGGTACTGTCCAAGATAAAGACCTTTTCCTACCTGGGGAGAATTTTCCAGAAAGGGCGCTTAGCTATTTAGGAAGCTTGGAGGCGACAGAAGCAGCACTGGCTTGGAGCCAAGAGGCCTGGTTCTGTCTCTGGCTCGGTCACTTTCAGCTCTGTGTTCCTGGAAAGCCACGTGAACCTCTCCCAGCTTTTTTTTTTTTTTTTAAGATTTTATTTATTTATTTGACACACAGAGATCACAAGTAGGCAGAGAGGCAGGCAGAGAGTGAGGGGGAAGCAGGCTCCCTGCTGAGCAGAGAGCCCGATACGGGGCTCGAACCCAGGACCCCGAGATCATGACCTGAGCCGAAGGCAGAGGCTTTAACCCACTGAGCCACCCAGTGGCCCCCTCTCCCAGCTTCTGAGCCCTTATTTGTAAAGGAGGCTTAGCGCAGGGTCCCAGCACTCCTGTGGAGCTTGGAGCTCCGTCCCTGGGGACCCGGGTTTGCAGCTGAGGACCCTGAGGCAGTGCAGTAACACCCTTAAAGCACTTAGCTGAGGAGCCGAGCACTTTGTAAACTGTGAAATGCTACGTCGACACTTACGTTCGCTGTGCTGTTCTGTTAGCACCAAGGAAATGCTCACAAATACTTATTATAGGGGTACCCTGTTGTGGTCTTCTGAGAAAAGAAAATCAAAAACAGAAGGGAAAAGTAAAGAAACACCTCGATTTTTCTCCATGAACTCTCAAGGACGCGCCCACTGAAGGGGTCTTGAGAGCGCTCGAATCAGGAGATTCTATGCCAGGAGGCAGCGTTTTGCCCCCTTTCGTGCTCTTTGTGGCCAGAAGAATGCAGCCGGCCACTAGAGCCCAGTCCTCCCTTGAGTGGAAGCTCAAGGTCCCTGTTCGGGGTCCCCTCTGTCCTCCTAGGGACACTGGTGCCCTGCCAGGACTCTGTACCTGCGCCCAGCCATCTGCCTGGCAGCTGCGCCCGGACATCCCTCCCGGCCGGTGGAGCAGGTGCACAGATCGTGGGAGGCAGCCCCACAGAGCCACGAGGGCAGGGGCTCTGTGCAAGCAAAGACCCAGTTTCATTCCCGCTCCGCCCCCGAGGAACGGCACTCTCTGGGGCAAGCTGCATTTCGTTTGTTTTTAAAGAGGGCGTCTCAGCTGCTGTTTTCCAGGAAACAAACTCAGTGATGGAGATTTGCATGCAGGAAATCTCAGGCGCGAGGCTCGTGGGAGCGGCACCGTAAGGAAGTGAGGGGGCGGGAATGAGCAGGAGGGAGAACCAGAACTTCCACGCCAGCCCACCCCCACGGCCCTGCCTATCCCAGGCTGAGCTCTGGAGCCGGGCTGGCCCTGCAGGGCTGGCCCATCTTGAGGCAGGGGCTGGGCCTTGGCATACCCATGCGAACTGGTGTTTGGACACAGGCTGACCCTGGGAAGGGAGACGGCTCACCTGGACCACGGGCAGTTCCTGGAGGGGACTCGGCTGGGAGCCTCTGGGCAACAACTTCCCAGCACCGGGGAAATGAGAGGCTGGATCCCGAAAGGCAGCCTGGACAGCACACCACGGCGTCCGTTATGGGAGACAATGATCTTTTCTCCACCTGAGGGCTGGGGGAGGACTTGATGTCGCGGCGTCTGGGAAGCCCCACGCACAGCACCACACGACCACACGGATACGTCTGCAGTCATCGCTGTCACTTAGCTTTATTCTGATGATTGCCTCGTAACACCTGCATCACGACGCTGGCCTTATCTTGTTTCCTTCTCTCCCGTTCTGCTGTGAGCTGCTTAATAGAAACGGCCATGCTTCTTTTTTCTTTTTTTTTTTTTTAATCTTTGTATCCATAAGCTTGAGCTCAGATCTTGGTCCATAAAAAACTCTTAATAAATCACTGTAGAATGGGAGTATGGATCAAGGAATGGGGTCACGTGAGAACGGAGGCCACAAGGAGGATGGTCCGGGGCTGCTTTTTGGGGGCCCCAGGTGGCACCCCGTTGTCTTTATCATTGCAACAGGTGAAAGCCGTGTGTGACTGCTGTCCCCTCTATCTCCTAGTTGCTCTGGGCTCCTGGCAGTCCCTGGCCCCCTCTGCAGCAGTTGTTGACCCATCCATCAGGAACTTTGATGTCGCCCACATCAGCACTGCCGCCACCAGCAACTTCTCTGATGCCAGAGACTTTTGCTTGTTGGGTAAGAGGAGTTTGCCGCCGCTTCCCCACCCTCAGGGAGGTGGTTGATTGGAATGGGGCCTCACAGAGTGCTGCTCAAGCTCCTGATCTCAGACACCCAAGGGAGACTCCAAGATGACCTGGAATGCCAGGGAAGGAAGGGGTGAGCCTGGGGACAAGACCCTGGGTGGGCCCTCCTCTGCCGTCTCCTCGTCCTCCTGCAGGGGCAGCCCACAGTCAAGGTCTCCAAACGGAGAAGCCGGCCAGAAAGCAAGCAACGTTGAGGCAAGTCAGAAGACAGATGAGAGGAAGGATCTAGGGAGAGTGTGAGACAGAGGAGATGAGCAGAAGCGGTGACAGCTGTCCTCAGATTATAGGTGGGCCATCATGGCAAGGAAGAAATATAGTTGTCCTGGCCAGGCTCTTGGGGCAAACCTAAGGCCTATGGGTAAAGCTCAAACTTCAAGAGACAGTTCTCAGTGCAGTATAAAGAAGCTTCTAATAGGCAAAGCTGTCCGTAGATGCATACTTCTTTTAGAGGATTTCCGGTCAGTGGTATTTAAACAAAAGTTAGATAATAACTTGATAGATATGTTCTACAAAGACTTAACTTCTGCAAAAGCCTGAGATTGGATAACATTCATACTCCTCCCATTCTTTGATTCCATGAATTTCCTCACCTACAAGGTTGGACAGCAATATGCACGTCTTACAGAGAGGTCAGGTTCGGATGTACAGGTTGTGCACAGCACAACCCTGGGTGCTTCCATAGCACAGACTGAGCTATGAATAAGGCTTTTACACAGTTCACAGCTTGCCCAAGTGAATGAGTCAATACCATCCTCACAGCTGTTCTTACGACTGAAAATCCTGAATGCCATGAATAAATTATCTAGTGCAGGACCTGTGCACACGGGAAAGGACAAAATCCCTGGTGGAAAATAGTGGGTATGATGGGGGAGCCGGAAAGGGAGATGAGGCTGAAGAAGAAGGCAAAGGCTGGAGCATGGAGAGCCTTGTCCGGTATGACTTAACCTAAGGCCAATGAGGAGTCATGGAGTTGCTTCAAACAAGGGAATGACAGGAGCACATTTGTGAGTTAAATAAACTATCAAAAACCTGACTTTTGTGTGGAAAGTAGATTGACGGGAGAATTAGGTTCCCCCCAACCACAATTCTAGTCCCAACCCCTGGCATAGTGCCAGGGATGTATAGTAGGTGCTCCAGTGAATAAGTAAGTGATTGCATAGATGGATGGGTGCATGCGTGGGTAGATGAATGCATGGATGGAAAGATGGCTGCATAGTTGGGTAGATGGATGCATGGATATATGGACGGATAAATGGATGGATGGATGGATGGGTGGGTGGGTGGTTAAATACATGGATGGAGACGTGGATGGATGGATGCATGGCGGATAGATGGAAGGACACATAATTGGATGGATGGATGCATGGATACATGATGGGATGGATAGATTGATAGATGCACGACTAGATGGGTGCGTGGACTGATGGATGCATAGATGATACATGGATTCAAGGATGCATGATGGGATGGACGCATGGCTGAGGTGTCACCTCTGAAGCCCAAGCCTCACTCTCCTCTTATTCTGTAGAATGTTCCCGTCACCAGGCCTGCCTCGTTACCACTCTGCAGACCCGACCTGGTGCTGTGAGGTGCGTGTTCTATGCCGATGCCCAGATCTGCACACATAGCCTGCAGGCCCAGAACTGCCGACTTCTGCTCCGTGAGGAGGCCACCCACATCTACCGGAAGCTGAGTGAGTCCCAGCCTGTGCCTTCGCGGCTCTTCCTGGATGTAGCTGGGAGGGACTGTCCAAGTGCATGGTGACTTGTGGGCAATGGCTTTTGAGGTTCTCTAGGAAAAATTGGCCGAAGTTATCTTGGGCTAGGTGGCATTCACTTGTGAGGGACTGAAGGAAAGTGAAAAACCTGCTTCTAAGCTTGAGCTTCTCTACCCCACCTTTATTCATTTATTCAAGTTATGGAAGCCATTTGGCCATTGAGTTTCTTAGTAAAATAATTAAACAGGCCATTTTTTGTTACCATGTTATAGTTTAGAATGTTCCATCACGTGCCTTATCTCAGTTGGTCCTCACACCAATCCCGTGAGGTGGCAAGATAAGGGTTTTATCCCCATCTTAGAGATCAAGAGACTCTGGCCCGGAGAAGTTACTTCTCCGATTTCGCCCATCTAGCGATGACAAGAATGGGAGCTTGGAGCCAGGTCTCCTATCTCTAGATGCAGTCTGCTCGCACAAAACCACATCACCTAACAACCCTATCACGATCACTGTGGAGAGGGCAGCTGCTCGCGGCTCAGTTTCATTCAAAAGCATTCAGTAAGGTGTTACATGTCAGATGGGATACAGGGAGGAAGCCAGCATGGGCGAAAACAGAACTCTAAGAAATCATAGAAATCCATCACTAAGCACACAATAGGTAAGACCTGTATGATGGGAGACTTGGGAGCTGGAGGCTGGGGCAAAGCCCCTCCCCCATTAGACATGCTCATGGGACGAAATTAATGACTTTTTAAAACATTGCCTATTTCTACCATCTTATCTTCTAGAGCAGAGGTAGGCCAACTTTCTCTGTAAAGGGCCAGATAAATATTTTAAGCTCTAGACATCTGTTATAACTACTCAACTCTGCCACTTTAGCAAGAAAGCAGCCACAGAAAGTACGAAAATCAGTGGGCGTGGTTGTGTTCCGATAAAACTTTATTTACAAAACCAGGCAGCAGCTGGATTTGGTCCTACCCTGCCTTAGAGCCCGGCCCTGGTGGTCCCCAGGCCTGTCTTGATCCAGGGGTATCCTCCTCTTCTGCCCCCTCCTCCACCTCAGCCTTTAGACCATGAGAGTGCTGCCCAGGCCTGGGAGTGCTTGCAGTCTCGGGCCTACAGTCCCAAATCTTGTCTTCTACCTACACACTCATACTGTTTAGTCGAGTTAGATTTCAATAGTATGTTTCACCCATAGCATAGCTAATCTGCATGGAACTCCTGCTGAGGAGAGATGCCTCGCTTTGGGGTTTAGGTTCCGTAAAACAAATTAGACTGTTTATTAATTCTGTGCAACTCAAGTTCAATGGGAAAGGCTCTCCTGCCCCTGAAGATGAGTGCCCGTGTGTATATACATAGACATTGTCTGCCCCTTGTGCCCACATACAGCTCTGGATAATTTTCTTCACCTAAGGGGTCCTGTGGCCTCAATATGGGGCTATTCTAGAAAGAATCCATCAGTTTCTGGAAAACAGTTCAAAAGAGAAAGCTGAACTTCTAACATTTTCCCCGTGTTGGAGCTCATTCAGTCTGGGATTCATTGGGCAGCGTCTGGAGGGAGGGCTGAATACCACTGTGTGTGGGAAAGCAAGCTTGCATTCCCTTGAAATTCTTTAGCTTTTGTGTTTCATGTCTTTGCTCCCTCCTTCAGAGGGTGCCACGTTCATGAAATGTGGCTGCTTTCCTGGGGAGCAGGGGGGCAGAGTCTGAAGGTTCTGCTCTGTTAGCACCCGCAGGCCTGAATATTGGCCTGAGATCCTGTGATTTACCGCTGAAGCCGGAAAGCTTGTGAGAAGGGGCTGTGGGCTGAGACCAGCCGTGACTTGTGACTGAGACTAGATTAGAACGTGCAACTCTTTCTTTCCATGCTGGGTTCAAACTAGCGCTGCAGGGTTTTTGCAATAGAGAGAATTTCATCACTGTTTCCCACCTTCTCTCCCTCCCTCTCTCCTTCCTTCCTTCCCTTCCCTTCCCCCATCTCTTCTCATCCCCCTTCCCTTCCCTTCCTTTCCCTTCCCACTCTCCTTTCCCCTCCCTCCCTCTCTCCTTCCTTCCTTCCCCCTTCCCTTCCTCTTTCTCTCTTTCTTTCTCTCTTTCTCTCTTTCCTCTCTCCTGTTCCCTCCCCCCGTCCTTCCTCCCATCCATTCACTCACTGCTGCGTGGAGCCCCTTGCAGGAACTGGGCTCAGAGTACCACGGGCCCCATGCGCTTGTCCCCAACATCCTTGTGTTGTCGAGGCTGCTGTCATTCCTGTGTCTCAGGGGGAAATTGAGCGTCAGAAGAGATAGGGAGCTTCCCCCAAATAGCTGGTGCCTGTGACCTGAAACGGGTTCGCTTGCTCCTGGGACTATGCACCCATCAGTTCCTCCCCACGACGCTCCTGGGTGGCCTGGGAGTCCTGGACACACACCGGCCCAGGGGTTCTCAGGCTCCACACTGCTGACAGCCGGGGCCAGATGGTCCTTGCGGTGGGGGCTGTCCTATTTACTGCTGGGTGCCTAGCAGCGTCCCTGGCCTTGACTCACTAGGTGTCGGAAACCAGCCTCTCTCACAGGCCCTGGTGACAACCAAACGGTCTCCGGAAGTTATCAGATGTCCCCGGGGACGAAATCACCTCCAGCTGAGCCACCGCCTGGCACCCAGCTTGAGGAATGGGTAGCCTTCTGCCTGTCTGCCCGCCTCCTCCCCTGTGCCCCTCCTTTGTCCTCACACATGGAGGAGGGCGTAGACGGAGCTGCAGACGAGAGGCGAGGTTCACAGCCAACAGCCAAGCCCAGCAAACCAAACACACGGGAAATAATAAGCGAGATTTCCCGTTCTCCGCCCCCTCTCTCACACACACAGGCAAAGAGAGAGAGGGGGAGCTTGAGAAAGAGAGACAACATCTCTTCACCAGCATTCAGTACTTCCTTTGTGCCAGGCCCTGAGCCCGTGGGGAATCAGACGCAGGCGGGTTCCAAGTCCCTGAAAATGGTACTTGGCACGGAGCCAGGGTGCCAACAAAAGCTGATGGACTCAATCACTGAATGGGAGAAAATGTGGTAGAGGAGATAAGAACCAGCGGGGAGAGAGGTTGCTGAAGTGCGGTGATTAGCATTACAAGGCAGGGGGAAGGCTTTGGAGGCGGAGCCCCAAGGGCAGGCTGGCAGGTGGCACTCGCTTTGGCCCCACAGGCCTGAGGGAATCTGGGGAGGTGAAGGCGGGGAGGGAGGGCTTTGCGGGCAGGGGGTAGGGGCAGTGGCCTGGAGAGGGGCCCTGAGCTGGCCCGTGACCTATGTGAATGGGCTGTGGTCGCCGTCGGGGTCCAGAAACCCTTTGAATCCCACACCTTGAGGTCCTGGCAGCTCCCCACTCCTGGCCCCTACCTCTGGTTTCTTACCAGCGAGATGCAAATAAGGGCCCAGGGTTCCTCCTCTGCAATTCTGAATTCCTGACCTTCTAAAAGTTAGACAAAAATTTTTTTGTGAGTTTGCTGCAAACTTATTTGGTGGCAACATCTGACCTCAAATGACTGAAGAAATCATATTCTTTATGTATCCCTGATGGTATGAGTGGTTTATAGCCTGCACCCCAGAAGTCACTGATGTGTTTGAGGGAGGGGCCTGACTCCAGACCCCTCGGGGGGAAACCAGTAACCTGGCTAGACTCCGGTTCCTGGGGTTGAATGAACCGACATTTTTTTAAGTGTGAAAAGCAGTGTTTTGTTTGAATAGAGTACCCAAGGTTGTCTCTTCCCCTGCCGCCCCCCTCCCCACAGACCTCCCTCTGCTTGGTTTTGGGACACCTGCACCTTCTGTGACCATCGCCCCCCATGGCCGGCTGCTGGGCAGGTCGCAGGCCATCCAGGTGGGCAGCTCGTGGAAACATGTGGACCTGTTCCTGGGGGTTCCATATGCCGCCCCGCCCCTGGCGGACAGCCGCTTCCAGGCCCCGGAGCCCTTGAACTGGACGGGGTCCTGGGATGCCACCCAGCCACGGTGAGGATCTCGTGGAACACATCTTGGCAGATGCCCAGGGAACTCCTCTCCCGTTCAAACGCATCAGAGCGAGACTTGGGGCAGAGCAGTACTTTCCAGTTTGAGGGGTGCATGGGGGTGGGCAGCGTACTAATCGAGGGGGCATTAAGGGTTCTTACAGATAAACTCTCCAAACAGCATGCTCTTGCTCCTGCAGAGTGCATTTGGTGATGGGGTGGGAGGGGCGGCATGTTCTGCTCCCTGCGGTGATTTGGGGACCCAGGCTACGGAGGCTCTGCCTTCCTCAGCATGACGGCATCAAGGGCTTGAACTTGGGCGGTGGCGGGAAAGTGTGGAAAGCCATGGTCGTAAGTCTCCACCATGGAGACGCTAAAGGAATACACGTGCGCTAATCAGAGTGATTGCCCATGTCAGCGTGGACGCACGTGACGGGAGGCGTGGGCTGGAGAGTAGGTGGAGAGCTTGCCTTCCAGGGTCCAGCACAGACGAGCTTGGGGGATGCAGGAAATCACCTCTGGGGCGGGTTCCCCTCAGGCCGCCAGTGGCCGTGTCCCGGACGCGGTCCCAGCTCTCGTGCCCGGGGACGCTCAGCCTGGCACGCTCGGGCCCCGTCCTCTCCTGGAAGTCATACGGTCTGTCTCCCCAGGGCCAGCTGCTGGCAGCCTGGTGCCCGCGCACCCACGGCTCCCGGAGTCAGTGAAGACTGCCTCTATCTTAACGTGTTCGTCCCTCAGAGCATGGTGAGTTTGGAAGCCCTTGACTGCCTGCCCCGAGAACTGCCCCGTTAGACGCCTCCCCGTCCCCCCTCCGGTCCCCGGAGCTGCCAGAATCCTTCCCCCGCTTCTCTGTGGCCGGCTCTGCGCTCCCAGCGCTGTCCTCGCCGTTTCTTGGCTTCACGGAAGCCTGTGTGGCCAAGAGGAAGCAGAGGGTCCTTCCGGTTCCCACCTGACCCTCCCCACATCCTCAGGCCACCCCCGTGGCAAATGGGGCACGGTTGTCCCGGTTCGGTTCTCTGAGAAATCTTCATAAAGGGCCTGTGTTGGGGGGCACTGCTGGGGAGCAGAGAGGTGACAAACAGAGTGGCTGTCCTCGGGACTTACACTGCAGCGGACAGGGCAGAAACCGATACGCAAGTGGGTATTGAACCACTGTGGTGTGAGGAGAAATAGAGGAGGGGACAGTGACGGGAGGCGTTGGGTGGTAGTCAGGGGGTGCCGCCTGAGCGGGGTGAGGGGAGGGAGGTGTGAGCCAGGCAGAGGGTGAGGGTCGGCGATGCGGGGTCTCTGAGAGGGGGAGAGAGCCACAGCTGGGGAGGACGGAGCCTGACTGGGGCTCGTCTGCCAATGAGGAAACAAACCAACCGCCGTCCTTGGGAGACCCTACGAGTGACCCCTGGGGGCGCTTCCGCTTGGACTCCTGTTTGGGGGGCAGTTCTGGAGGGTGAGGTTTGGGGCTGTGACCCGGACAGGGTGACGCCCCGTTTCGAAGCCCGGATCGGCCTAAGGAGCGGCCATGAGCCAGAAGCTCCATGTTTGAGGGGAAGGGTCGGAGGGCACGAAAACAGAAGGCACTGATGAGATTTAGGAAATGTCAGTTTCTGGGGACGCCAAGCCAGTGTTGACAGAGGCGATGATACCCGGGGCCGTGCCACAGCTTCCCGGTCCCCTGGCCTACTGGCCGCGAGAGGCCACCTCGCTCTGGACATTTGACCTCAGCAAGCTGGTCTGAGTGAGCTTTGTCACGAGGCCCCCCACGTAGACGGCGCTGCTCTGAGCGTGGAGCCCAGCGTGAGGGAGACGCGGGGTCCCCCGTGCCCAGCTCTGCTCTCCCCATACCCGCGACGCTGGATTGAGGTCTGGCTCCCAGCTGGTGTGCCACTGACCAGTGCCGCACTGGTCTAGGGAAGGGAATTGTGTTCTGATGGGGACACTGGAAACAACTGTGACAGAGACCACATGTAGAGGGATGAGGGTCACGCCACCTGGAAGTGACGGCAGACCTGCAGCCCATTGCTTGGAGCTATGCAGCCTCCCAACGCCCCAGGTCCGGCCCCTACTTTGTTCTGGAAGACTGTCTGGGTCCTGCCTGCTGAGTGCTTAACGTTTGGCCCCGCTGCCTGAAACCCGTCCTGGTGACAGAGAGCTGCTCATCACTCACCTAAGAGATGCGGTGCCACAGATGGGAGAGCCCGGGAGAGTGTGCTGGGAGGGGGGCTGAGGCTGGGATCCTGAGTCGGCCCCTTCCTCTCTGTACATGTCTTAAAAAGTCACTTCACCACCCTGAGCCTCTGTGTTGACACCCGTAGAACAGAAGCGCTCATAGTCATCAGAGCACCTACCCACGGGGTGGGACTGGGGTGTCGGAAGGCTGCACAGCTCCAAGCGATGGGCTCCAGCTCTGCGGTGGGCCGCCCTTTCTGCCACCTGCTCGCTTCGCAATGTGAGCGAAGCATCCACTTTTCAGGCCCCTTGGCTTCCTTGTCTGTGGCATCAGGCTTACAGGTGTGCTAGGGCTGCTCGGACAGAGTGCCGCTGACCGGGAGGCCAAACCACAGAGAGAGATTTTTCCAACATTGCGAAGGCCAGAGGTCTAAGATCCAGGGCTCAGCGGGCTTGGTTCCTTCTGAGGCTGCTCTGTCGTGGCCCACGGATGGTCATCTCCTTCTCCCTCTGTCTCCCCATGGTATCCCTTGTGTGTATGTGTGTTTCCATCCAAGCTCCCCTTCCTCTGAGGATACCGGTCACATTGGATTAGGGCCCACTAGCTTAGTCACCTCTTACAGGATGCTCCCCAAGTATGGTCACACTCTGAGGTCATAGAGTCAGGGATTCAACCTGTGAATTTTAGGGGGGACACGGTTCAGCCCGTAACATAGGACTTAGTGCGCCCATGTGGCAGAGATGACAGGAAGAGTCATGGGTAGACTTGGAATCTGGCACCTCCTTGGGAAAGGTGCCCTCACCGAGCTCCAGTGGGTGAGAATGGGTCAGCCTGTAGCCTCACATCTCTCCACTGCCCACAGGCCCCCAACACGTCTGTGCTGGTCTTCTTCCACAACGCTGCGGAGGGGAGGGGGACTGAAGGACAGCTGGCCATCGATGGCTCCTTCCTGGCTGCTGTTGGCAACCTCATCGTTGTCACGGCTGGCTACCGAGTGGGCGTCTTCGGCTTCCTGAGTTCTGGTAAGTCGCTGGCGTGGCTGGGGATTGCCGACCCCCTGAGCTGGGGGCCACTCTGTGTGTGTTCCACCCCTTCTTCCCAAAGTCCCATCCCTTCAGGGCCCCCCGGCCCTCCTCCGGCTGAGCCAAGCCCTCGGTGGAATGTCCTCCACGCCCATGAGACCCTCCAGCGATGCTGACACCCCTACCTGAGAGTAATCGTCGCCACTGGTTGATCTTACTAGGGGCTGAAGCTGTTCCAAGTACATTACGGGTTGTATTGTGTGTGTGTGTGTGTGTGTGTGTGTGTGTGTGTGTGTGTGTGTTTTGAGGCCCCAGAAGGTTAGACACTTGCTAACATCAATAGTCAGGAAAGATCAGAGCCAGCGTTCACCACCGGGGTTGACTAGCCCTGGAGAACGATGGAATGCGATAGAATGGATTACAGTCCTGGGCCCACAGGGACGCCATTTGACTGTGCACGAGGGCTGCCTTAGTGATGCTTCCTGTTCCCTCTTTGATGCCAGCCTCGCTTGTGAACATCGGCCTGTCCCCCATCCAGTCGCAGAACTGTTTCTCACCTTGGTTCCACCCTCCACCTTCCCCACCAGCACCCAGGGCAGAATCGCGGCCTGGACAGCTTCATCGCACATCTTTTCCTCCATGTCCAGCCCCTCCCAGGGGTGGGACCCTTGTCAGGCAGCCGTGGCCGGGGATAGACACGCAGGTCTGGGAATCTGAAGAGCCAATGGCCAGCTCTGCCATTCAATGTCTGGTGACCTGGGCTAAAACCCTTCATTTCTGAGTCTCCGTTTTCTTCTCTGTAAGATGGGGATAATCTTACCCAACCTCCGCAGTTACATGAGGCTCTAGGGAGGTTGTACATGTGAAAGGGCTTTAGATAGTACAGTGGGCCCTCCGGATAGGCACTGAGCTTCATCTCTCTTCTCAAAGGATCTCATTTAAGACCCAAATGCCTTATGTGCTAAGTCAGGATGGGCGGGTGGAAGGTAGCATGGCAAGAATAATGGGCTCATCTAGAATGCGGGCGAGTGGGTAGAAACTCCGGAGTGCTGGGGAATGAGGGCTGGGTGCACCACATGGCATGAGCCCTTGAGTGCCAGGAAGAAGATTCTAGGCCTGCACGACAACCACAAAGCGGGCACCAAATTAAGGCAAAATACGACCAGATGCCAATGAGGGAAATGTGAATGGTCAATAGATTTCAGATTTTCCTTCCGAGGGAGAAGGGTCAGCTGCTAGAGCAACAAAAACTCCGCCTGGGTTTTCTTTCCTCTTTCAAACATGCGACTGACTATGATTTGATAAGTCTGTAGCTCCCGTCTCAGAAGAGGCGGGTGAAATTCACATAGCATGCTGTTGACCGTGGTCAGGTGGAACCTTCCACAGACATGGCTGACTCCTTGGCTCCAAGCCTTTCCAGACAGAGGGGAGCGAATTCCCATATGTTACCCAGGCCTGAGGGGCACGTAATCTTACTGAGAATTTGTGTGCTTCTGGGAAGGCAAACTCATTCCTGCTGCTGGTGGAGGCAGTGTCGGGGGAGGCAAAGGAAGTTTCCAGAACACCCAGCCCTTCTCATTCCTGACCTGGAATGCTGCCTGTTCATTGTGCTTGGAGCAGAACTGTCAACGAGATGGGAGGACAGCTACGCTCAGGAGTGCCTGCTCCTACCAGACGGCTCTCCTGGATCTCCCCCTTTCACACTCACGGCAGCTCTGTGGAGCCAGGACCGAGTGGCTGTGTGCCAGATGACTCAGCGAGCCTCGGGGAGGTCGAGGAACTCCATGCCCCAGTTAGGAGTACACTCGGGACGTTAAATCCTGTTGGCCAGACAGCGAGGAGGAGCATCTTGTGGCTTGCTCCCTCGGAGGTTTGGAAATGGCCCTTGGATTCCCCGTTCTTCTGCGTAGAGAGCAGGATGGGTCTTTTATGTCCACTGAGCCACAGACGGGTTTTCTTTGCTTTATTTACTAGACTTCCTAGCTTCCCCCCGCATTCCTCAGCCTTTGTCTGCCTTAACCGAGCCTCCCTACAGCTCCAGCAGGAGGGGGGGGCAATGCATGGATGTATCCGTAGAGAAACCAAGACACTGAAATGCTAGGACGCAAACGCAGCCTTCCCGACCGCAGACAGCCCGCCGCCTGCCACGGCGCGTGCCCCGCAAGGCTCTGCGGTGGAGCGGCGCCTGTGCAGAGGCCCCGGGCGCCCGCGGCCCCAGGGGATGCTCCGGAAGGGGAAGGGAGCAGGAGTGTGAGTCTGCGAACGCCCCAGTGAATTTGTAACACAAGCCCACCATCCCCTTTATCAATTAAAAAAATAGTTAATAGATTTTACCATTTAGAGTGGTTTTAGGTTTACAGAATAACTGAGCAGAAAGTACAAAGAGTTCTACGGACGCCACCCCCTGCCTCAGTTTCTCCTGCTGTCAACACCGTGCGTTGGTGGGGCACCTCTGTTATGATCGATGAGGCAACATGGGTGGGTTAGTATTGACTAAAGTCCACAGTTTCCAGTAGGGCTTGCTCTTTGTGTCGTCCTCTCTGTGGTTTCGATAAATGTCTAACGACACGTGTCCACCATTATGGGTCACACAGAACAGTTTCACTGCCCTAAGACTTCCCTGTACCACCCCCCATCTGTCTTTTCCCTTTTCCATTTTAAATCCTCGGACGCTGCCATTCCGACCATGGGTCTGGAAGGAGACGGGCTGCTCTGAGTGCCGGCCGGAGCCCGGGGTGCTCCAGGGCACTCCGGCTTGGCATCCGCTCAGCGCAGGGTCTGACGGCAGCTCGGCCGCGCTGTGGCCCGAGGGGCTCTGGGCAGTTCCCTCCCTCTGCCTCCACCCCTGTGCTGCCCATCTCTCAGATGGCACTAAGACGTAAGGGGAATGACGGGAACGCGAGTGGAGGGCAGACGCTGGCACCCCGCCCGGCACCCAGCAGGGGCTCGCAAGGGGTGAGGCCCCTTTCCTCTGCTTGGACCCGGGCGGGGTGCCTTCCAGGCAGGGCTGGGCTGTGGTCCTACCCCGGCCCTGCGTGGCGCCAGCAGCTGGCACTGAGCTGCCCCTGGACCGCAGCAGCCGCGACAGCCCATGGCATGGACTGAGTCCAGCCCAGCGGTCTCTGCCTGCGTCCCCCGGGATCGGCGTGTGTGGCATCCGCTGTCGTAGCCCGCATGACCGTGGTCCTCCTCGAGCTCCACACTCCAGAGGCACTTTTCAAAAGCGGGGGGGGAGGAGGGGGGGACGGAAACAGAACCTCGTGCCAGGCCGGTGGCTAATGAGACAAGCTCGTGTTATCTGTGAGAAGAGGGGGGCCAAACCCAACAGGGGCCTTGGTTCCTGGTGAACCGAGTGGTTGGAAAGGAAGTGAAGGGGTTGGTGGCCGGCCGGGGGCCGGGGGAGGCCATTTCCCCAGCCTGGATCCTGCTGGGGGACAGACCCCGGGGGGGCCCAGGGCACAGTGACCATCCTCGCTCTGGCAAAGCAGTGCAGCAAGGGGAACAGGAGCAGGTGGCGGGGGGGAAGGCACAGAGGAGTGGGAGGGGGGTCGGCCCGTAGGCCTGAGTAGGCTGCGGGGGCAGAGGAGGTGTTCTTTGGCCGGGAAGTCAGACAGAAGGCCGGTCGTGGTACCATTACCATTCCCTCATCGTCCCCAGGGCCCCCGAGAGGGTCTGCTACCCTCCAGCCAGAAGACCGGGCACGGAGTCCTGTCTCAGCGGCTGCCCCCGCCCCCATAGGTGCAATTTCTGCTGTAAAAGCCAAGGCACACTCTGCAAAGAGCATCTGGGAGAATCCGCTGGGACCTCGATCTGTTTCATCGTATTCAAGAAAAACTAGACAATTTCTATAGCGCTTTATGCTGGGCACTGTTCTGTTTCCTTTATGATTGTTAACCAATTCAATCATCCTAACAACCTGAAGAGGTAAGTATGGTAATTACTTCCATTGTACTGATAGGGGAAATCAAGTCACACTAGGTAATGTGTCCAGGGCCCCACAGTGCTGGTAGGTGGTGGGCCCGGGGCTGCTCCCAGCGGCTCTGGTTCCATAATCTGTATGCTCGGCCACCTCACCTGCTTCTCGATGGCCATCAACCAAAGCAGGGGGAGGGCCACCGTGAGCCCAGAATTGTGCAAAGGAGCTTTAGAGGGAGAGCTGGAGACATCACACGAGCAAGCGGGGACCGGTTAGGGAACGGGTGGTTCTGGCCGGTGCAGGTGGTAGGGCAGAGCGGGGCAGCTGGGGTAGGTGGACGGGGGTGGACGTCTGCTCCCCTGGGTCTCCCTGCTGCACTCTACGTGCGGCCGGCAGGGAGCCCCTCTCCGGCGCCCTCCCCCCGGGGCCCAGCCCAGCCCACGTGTGTGGCAGGAAGGAGCCAGGAGGACACTGAGGAGGCCTTGGGGGCTCAGCCACAGCAGGACGGCCGGGTGGACGTGGCCGTGGTGGCTGGGCGAGGGCCAGTGTTGGAAAATGAAAGGAACCCAGGCTGCTTGGATGGGCCGAGGCCACTCGGAGAGGATCGCGAAAGCCGGGAAGACATTTAGACTTGACTCTGGACAGAAACGAGGAGTTAAGAGAGCTTTTCAGCACGGAAAGTTCCGTAAGTGGAACACTTAATTTTTTTTTTTTTTAATGAAAATAACACAATGCCTCGCACATCATAGATTTTCCAGCAAGTGTTGAATTGGATTGAGTGTTGGGACAGAGAGTTCCGCGTGTGCATTGGGATCTAAGTCCTGACTTTCTATTACATTTGATTCTTGTACTGAAGCAAACATTTCCTCTCGAGGGTCAGGTTCCTCCTCAGTGAAGGAAGGGGTTGGAGCAGACTCCCCGAGAGCGGCTGGCTCGCTGCCCCTGTGCACGTGGCTGGGGCTGTGTGTCCTGAGGGCTAGCGCCGTGCCTGTCTTGCTCTCCATGGGATCAAGCTCAGCGCCCGGCACCAGGCAAAGCCCCATCCAGACTTGTCCGAAGAGCTGCCCTTGGAGGGCCCTCACCTCTGACTTCCTGGGGGGCTGTAGACTCCACGACGCCAGCACTGTACTTGGGAAGCTAGTCTGTGGGAAGTCGGTCTGTGGGAAGTCAGAGGCAGGGACAGCCGCCCCCAACCCTCCTATATTGTCCCTGAAAATGCAGGCTGCGGATGTCACTTCCTGGGCGTGCAGGACTGGGTCCCACCCAAGGGGCACTCAGCTTTCCTGCCGTGCCCGAGACCTCAGAAACCACACATTCATCCTAACAGGCAGAACAGAAGCACAAGCCAGAAACGTCCACGGCGAGGACTGTGCTAATGTCTTCACCAAACCCAGAATACAAAATGCATTTGAAGAAATTCTGAGTCTCACCAGCTGGAAGAGTAATTTGTACTGTTTCGTCCTCCGAGTGGGCGTTCTCGTCGGCTTGGTGAATGCCAGCGCGGGGAATCGGGACGCAAGATTCTCCTGTTTTTCTGTTTGGGAATATGGAGTCTTGTTGATAGTTTTTCACTGATACTGAATCCTGTTAATCAGAACTACGGTGGTTCATTCACTGGACCTTGACGAAGGACCTCCGGTGTGCTGCCAGTTTCAGTGGGGGCTATGGGCTAGCAAGGAAAGCACTACCCCGCGTGACAAATACCCTGAAAGGGGAACCTCGGTTACCTGAGGGCCGCCTCTGAATTAACCCATAACTAAAACTTGAAGGACTGCTGGGCCAGAGGAGGAAGGCGAGGAAGGTCAGGGCAAGGCAGAGGGCTCTGGGCAGAGGGGGTCACCTGTGCTAAGCACAGGCCTGGAGGAAGATGGACTGGGTGTTTGAGCCACTGGTGAGAAGCCAGGCGGCTGCAGCGCAGGGACAGGGTGGAGACGAAGGGAAAGGGCCCAAGAGACAACAGCCCTGGGCCCATGGGGCCTTGAATATACTGGGAGAACTGAGATCATGTCCTAATGGGATGAGATGGGAGATTTTAGATAGGATGGGGCTGTGTGTGTGTGTGTGTGAGAGAGAGAGAGAGAGAGAGAGAGAGATGGAGACATGATCAAAATTATGCATTTAAAAGACTACTCTGGGGGCGCCTGGGTGGCTCAGTGGGTTAAGTGTCTGCCTTCGGCGCAGGTCATGATCTTGGGGTCGTGGGATTGAGCCCTGTATCAGGCTCTCTGCCCAGCTGGGAGTCTGCTTCTCCCTCTCCCTCTGCTCCTCCCTCTGCTTGTGCTCTCTCTCTCTCAAATAAATAAATAAAATCCTAAAAAAATTAAAGAAAATGAAAGAGCCCCTCAGCCCTCCCTAAAAAAACTTAAAAATTAAAAAATAAATAAAAGACCACTTGGGATGTGGCATGGACGATTCATCAGAGGGAGAGACGCGTGGATACGGGAGGCCAGTGAGAAGCACCGAGGAGCTCAGTGGGGAGAGAGCTCGGAGCACCTGGGGAGGAGGAGGGCTGGGGATGCAGCCCAGCAGGTGTCAGGGAGGACCCCGGGGCTGTGCAGGAGCAGAGCGGGTGGAAGGCGCTGCATTAGAAGGAGAACATAAGCAATTCTGCAAAGGCTGCATGCTCGGGGAACTTGGAATGGAGTCCCTCTGGGACTCAGTGCTCTCAAAGTGCCCTCAGCGAGAGAGCCTCCTGGAGACACGAGGGGCTGGTGCGGGGAGAGTGCTCCATGCCCCTGACGCTCCTGAGTCAGCCCGGTGTGGGCGGTGATTGAAGGCATGCGAGCTGCTGGGGTCTCCTAGGGCAAAGTGGGCGAGTCTCAGCGTGAACCAGAACAAGCCGGGCATTTCCGAGTGGTTAGCCGTGTAGATGGACAAGGAGGAACCACTGGATTCGGAGGATGGGCACGTGGTGTCCCAAACGCTGACAAGAGCATAGTTTTGCTGTGCTATATATACGTTGTGTGTGTGTATGTGGGTGTTTGTGTGTGTGTCTGAATCACTGCATTAAAAAAAAAGTGCTAAGCTTTCAATAAATATTTACTGAATTCTATGAAAAAAAGAATAGCTGAATGCTCCTGAAGGTCACGGGAGAAGAGGCGGTGAGAACTGGGTGGGGAGCCTCAGCCACGCCTGGTCCTGGTCGGGGAGGAAGAGGCGCGGAGAGCCTCCACAGCGGGCGTGGGGCATCCCCCCTGCCGTGCCAAGCCAGGTGGTGGTCTGAGCATGCACCACCTCCGATGGGAGCAGCCCCCTGGCAGGGGCCCTCGCCTATGGCGGGAGGGCCGTGGCCCAGAGAAGTGGGATGACAGCGGCAGGCTCTCCTTCCCGGCAAAGGCCGGATGGGTCCGGTTCTGAAGCCACGCTGTTCCCACCGTCCCAACCTGTACACACTCGAGCCCCGGTCCCCCGGCGGCACCCCAGACAGCACCGGGGTGGGTAAACTCTAGGCTGTAAGATCACAGAGGCTAAAAGGCTTTCCTTTCTACAGGTTCTGGTGAGCTGAGCGGCAACTGGGGGCTGCTGGACCAGTGGGCGGCTCTGACCTGGGTGCAGACCCACATCGGGGTGTTTGGTGGGGATCCTCGGCGCGTGACCCTGGCAGCAGACCGTGGCGGAGCCGACGTGGCCAGCATCCACCTTCTAACCAGCAGGGCTGCTGACTCCAGACTCTTCCGGAGGGTCATGCTGATGGTGAGTCGCCTGTTCTGCCTTCAGACTTGTTTTGGACGCTGGTGAGGCGAGGGGGCCTCACTTCTGGAGACCAGTTGGCTTCGGCTGCTTGGTTTCCTTTATCCTTTGTTTTGAGTGTGTTCTTGCTCATGGCCATCTTTCCGTGGTCGGGTGATTCGAGGACGCTGAGAGGCTCCTCTGACTACTGTCCGTCATTCTAAAGTGATGAAAATTCTAGATGGGGAAGTGTTTCCATTTTGGGAGATTGCCCCACTAGTGTTTAATGGTGTGAACTCTCGAGGACCTCTCTTGTCAGTAGACAAACACAAGGAGCTGGAGTGTAGGATGAGGAGCTTTCTGGTGGAAGGAAAGCTAATGATGAGGGTACAGTTCAGCCAATACGATGGCAACTGCACCTGACATTATTGCCCACAACAGGAGAGAAGTAGGACGGAGAACTGTCATCTGCTTTCCGGTATTGCTTGCCTGACCTTCTCAGGGTTCGAACTTAAAATCTTCCCTTACGCTGTCTGGTTTCTTCAATAGCCCATGCTCCCATCTCCTGGCTGCAATTCAGTTCTGGTGGCATTTCTTCATGGAACACTATTGGGTGATTCATTCCTCTCTCTGAACGCTTCCACCTCATTGCTGTTTCCTTTGCCTAAGGTGGGGAGGGGCGGCGGGGACCCCAGAGCTTGCCTACGTGTCTGATCAAGGAGCGGCAGGCAGCTGAGTCAGCAGCCACGGGGTGAGGCATGGAGCTCCCATGGTTTGGCCAACTGAGTCATTGACTGTTGAATGAAGGCAAAGAATAGAACTCAGCACTCATGACTCTACTAGATGGTCTGAAGTTCCTGCTAGATGATGATGATGATGATGGTGATGATGATGATGATGGTGATCACGATGATGGTGATAATGATAATTATGGTAATGAAAATTATGGTGATGATGCTATAATCATATTGATGATGATATAATGATTTTGATTATGACAATAACTATTATGGAAGAAGTAACCTATTGATCACAGCACAAGCCCTGATGGTTATTATCACTGATTAGCTTCTAATTTTATGGAGTGTCCAGTTTATGCCGTGGTAGGTGCTGGAAATGTCATGCTGAATAATTCATGTCCTGGTTCTTGGGAA
The DNA here is from genome assembly GCA_028534135.1 of Potos flavus. NCBI lineage: Eukaryota > Metazoa > Chordata > Mammalia > Carnivora > Procyonidae > Potos > Potos flavus. The sequence goes on along the minus strand of CM052900.1, from coordinate 4,319,260 downwards.
ACTTATGGCTTACTGAGGGGTGGGGAAAACACTTAAAGCAGATATTTAAAAGACGGTCTTAGGGCAGGTCAAGAGAAGCCCCCAACTAAGCACAAGGGAAGAGGGAGTGTCCAGGAACACTTCCAAGGAGAAGGTATGTCTGAGCGAAATGTTGAAGACCGTGCAGGCATTTCACTGCGGAAAGAGTTCTAGCACTAGGGGACAGCTTGGCTTCTCACTGAGATCTGCCAGTCCTATATACGGCGGGGGACAGGATCTTCATGGTCAGCGGTGACGGAGACTGGGAGGCAGGGAGCAGCCGGATTGCACTGAACACCTTGGCTTTCATCCTCAGCGATGGGAGCCATTGGAGAGTTACGTTTGATTTGGTTTGGTTTCCCATTTTAACCATTTGTAAGTGTACAGTTTAGTGGTATTAAGTACCTTCACAATGTGGTGCAGTCATCACCACTAATCATTTCCAGAACTTTCCATCATCCCAAATAGAAACTCTGTAACTATTAAACAATAACTCCCCATCCCCTGTTCCCCAATGCCTGATAACCACTGTTCCACCTTCTGTCTCTATGAATCTGCCTAGTCTAGGGACCTCACAGCACTAGAATCATACAAAATTTGTGTGTGTGTGTGTGTGTGTGTGTGTGTGTGTGTACTGGCTTATATCACTCAGCATAATGTCTTCATAAAGGCTCATCCATGTTGTACTTTATATCAGAATTTCCTTCCTTTCTAGGCTGAGTAACATTCCATTGTGCGCATAGACCACATTTTGTTCATGCATTCATTTGTTGGTAGACACTGGGGTTATTTCTGCCTCATTGTGAACACTGAACATTGTGTGTGCTATCACACACAGTGAACATTGATGTGCTATCAAAAGGGTTTTTAGGCAAGTAAGAAACTTGCTTCCCTTTAGCAAGGCTTGTCTTAAAGCCAAGTGGAGGATGTGTTTAAAAGGGACAATCCTGGAAGCAGAGAAAGCAATAATGAGACTATGAAGTAGCCAAATTAAGGGAGGCTAGAGCACCATCAAGACCAATGCCATGGACCCGCTGGCAGTTCTAAGGTCATATAACCAGATTCCAGCATTGTCCAGCTTTCCTGGGATCCAAACCTTTGATTGTCATGAGGAGGACAGGAGTGACATTGTTTGGGGAGATATGCTGGATCAACATTGTCACCATTCCCTACAGGACGCAATACCACCTGCCACTTTGCCTCTCTCCTTGAGCCCTAGGAGCCTCCCAACGTTCCTTGAAGGGTCCGTGCTCTACTCTGCTTCCCTCTGTGTGGACACTTTTATCCTATCTTCCTCTTTGCCTTCTCTATCTGTCCTGCAGGGAATTCTTCCAGACGTTTTAGCCCAGAATCAGATCCCCTTTATGAGGCTTATGCTGCCTCTACTTCTCTGCACACCATTTATCACGATTTCCTACCAGTTAAGAATTATTCCCGCTGCCTAGTCTCTCCGGCACAAGACTGTGAGCCCCAGGAGAGCAGGGGGCAGCTGCGCCTTGTTCTCACACAGGACCCTGAATGCCCAACACAGCTGTCCTAGAGCAGATGCTCCGTAGTTAATGTCCGGGCACTGAATGAGCAGAGGAATGGGGGACTATGCCCAGGGCCCCCCAGGCTGGTCCACTTCCCTCCCCACCACCACTGTCTTGTGTTTCTTGTCCTTTGATTCAGATTTCCTTCAGTCTCTCCCTCTTAGTGGCCCCATCTTCGTGGCAGGAGGTCTGAGCCCAAACATCTTTCAATTCCTGGTATTGAAAACAGAACGTCCCGATTTTGAATGCTCCTACAAGGGTTTTCCCAGAGGCCTCTCCGAGACCGGACACTCGGTGGGACCTGGAAGACACCAAAAATGCCTTCCAGTTGGCCCAGAAGGCAGAAGTCTCTTTTTGAAAATTCTGGAGACTTGAGGTGTTTGGGGAATTTCAGAAACTGATCGGTTTTAGCAAATGGTAGTGTATTTAAAAATAAACTCTCCATCTGTTTTAGTCATTTAGAAACAGCTTTTACAACTGCTCCCAGCAGCCTTTGGGATGCATGTGAAATTATTCGGTATTTGGAATCAAGAGAACGAAAATACTGCAATACATTAGCGGTTCTTAAACATGCTCTTTACCGACAGATGTTTGGGGGAAAGGATGTGAGTTGGTGATATATTCTTGGATAAGATCTTAAGTCTTTCTGCAAATCTTGAGGCCAGAGCTGTTCCGGGACACCAGGCACAATAGGCTCCTGTGATAATTAATAACTTTATTTAGATGATTTGGGGCCACAGGCACTTCCAATGTATTATCTCATAGATTGCTCACATTGATTGGCACGGGGTCTTTATATTTTTTGCAATCTGGAGATAGGAAGTCTGAGGCTTAGAGAGGTTTAGTGACTTGCTAAAGAACACACAGCAAAGAAGGAGCCACATGAGGGACTAGAACCTAAAGCCGTATCCTATGTTTTCCCCACCCTAGGAAGCTGCTTCCCCAGAGAAGCCTGAAACTCTTCTTCCAGGGCCTTAAGGCCTAAGAGAAAGAGCTCGGGCCCACCATCAGGCAAGCCCGCCTTAAGATCCCAGCCTTGGGCAAAAACCTTCACTCTTACATTCTTCGTGGATAAAATCAGTATGATTAATTCTATCTCCCGAGGGCTCAAAACGTTGTCATCATATAAGGATTGTAGAGTGTCCCGCACGCTGTAGAAACTCGAGACATCCAGGTTCCCCCTTGTCTTGCTAAGCTAGGGCAGCTCCAAACCCAAGCAGGTTAGGGGAATCTGTACCTGCTCCCAGGGCCCGGGTTGAAGAAGGAAGAGGGGGCGACATGCCGCGAACCTGCACTCTGTGACTCTGATGGCCTGTTTTAAGAGAAGACAGAGGAGGCCGTGTCCTCCGCGGTAGGGTTCATAGGATCCAGAAGAAATTTCCACTGCCTTCCTACACCATTGCCCCAATTCTACATTCCTCAGACAGAGTGCCAGGCCTCGTGAATTGGCCTCAAGCTACATTTTCCTGTCTCCTTTCCTGCTCCATTCCTGCAGGAACCCTGCTCTCCAGGCTCACTAGTATCGACATTCCTAGAAAATGCAATGCCGTCTTCCACATCTTTCCATTGCCGTGCTGTGGTCTGCATGTCCGCTTCTCCACCTGGAAAGTCACTCGCTTCCTCAGGGCTCGACTGAAATGGTGCCCTCTAAGCCTTTCTCCGTCTCTTCAAAGGGAATGATTCTCACCTTGGTGGAGAGACTTCTTTTGGGCAATTTTTAGGAATCCGGCCTTGTCTTCCACACCGGCTATTTTTCTAGCACATCTTATTCCAATTCTGTTGTGACCGGAAGCTTGACAGGGCCCGTGAGCTTTCCATCTTGGAATTTCCTTAGTGCTTAGCAGGGCTGTGCATGAAAGAGGGCACCAAAGTCCGTGCTGAGCTCCATCAAACTAGTGGAGGGGCCTGAGCACTGTTTTCTCCTGTTTTCACACAAACCTCATAGTTCGAGCACTTTCTTCTCCGTTTCTCTTAATGAAAATTGACTGAGCTATTCACGGGCTCTAATGCTCTCATCTATATTTTAAGATACATGCATTGATTGTCTTTAAATAGTCATGGGAATTTGAGTATATCTTCACGGAATTTTTCAACGAATTTCAAAAAATATCTATGTTCTTATGATGTGAAATTTCACATCCGTGAATCCGGTTGACATCATAACCACAAACAGGATTTTTGTCTCCTTGGGTCTTTTCGTAGAGTTTTGAACTTCTCTCCCCCCAAATTTTGTGACATTACTTTAGGCAAGTCCCTGCCTGTGTCCTAGTTCAGTTGGGATTATGAATGATGTCATATTTTTTATTGAACTTCCCAGCTGGTCAGCACTGCCCCAGGGGAGTAAAGTCAGCTCCAAATTTGCCGAACCTTCTTACCACTTCCCATACTTGGTCTGTTTTCTCTGCTGGATTTTCTTTTGTTATTTCATTATCTGTAAATGCTGGCAGGCTGATTTCTATACCCTTTGGACAAAAATGCTCAGCCGCTCTAGCAAAGAGATCCAACACTTAAGGAGCATCGATAATAAATATGTTTCTTTTTCCCTCTCTCTTCTTCTTTTTTTTTCTCTTTACCGTAATATTTCCCAAAGTGTCTCATGATCTCTGGGGGCATGGGTTCCTTCTAGGTGCTTCTCTGCCATCTGAGGGCCTTGTTCTCATCTGCAGGGCTGAGGCCGGGCAGCTCGGACAGCTGGGAGGGAACAGAGGGAGAGGGGCCAGCCCTGCTGACTGAGGGAGGCAGAAGTCCCCTTATATGCATCCCTGCAGCTTATCGGCCTTTCTTTTCCTTTGACATGATCATTCTTGCTCTTGTTTTTCTTCAATCTTACTATTTTTACTAGTAAGTAGTAAAAATTTACTACTAGTAAATTTTTTTTACTACTAAATTTTAAATTTTAAATATACTACTTGTAAATAAAGTAATAGTAATTACTAGGAGGTAATTACTATTATTTTGTTCAATCTTACTATTAAACAAGGTCTTTCTAAATCTTCTTCATGACTTTATTTTTAAAGCTCTTCTTTCATCCGTGTTTACCTTTGTCATCTTTTACTTTCTCCTTGCTTCTTTGACAATCTGTTGTTCTCTGAGCTTCTTGAGTTGAAGTCTGGCTCATCACTTGTCATTCTTTGTTTTCTGGTCAGTGGGTTTCGAGCGATAAATGTCCCTCTTACTGTTGTATCAGCTCTGCCCTGGACTTGGGGAGAAGTAGCGGCATGTCCTATGTTCCTATGTCTTTGATTATTTCTTGCATTATGTTCTTCTGACCACAGGAGATGTGTCCTTTTTTTTTTTCTTTTAAATCTTTGAAATTCATAGGATTTTAACCCATCCTTTTGCAAACTGATTTCTAATTTTATTTCATGATTATCATGGAGCCTGAATTGGAGAAGGCTGACTGAAATTTATTAGGACTTCCTCTGTGACCTAATATATTCTTCATTGGTTGCCAGAAAAGTTGTACAGTGTTATCAAAATCTTCTACCTATCTACTTATCTTTGTTCAATCTCTCCGTTTCTGAGACTTGTGTGTTTAAATCTCCAAATAAAATGGCCCGTTTATCTACTTGTCCCTACGATAGTGGCTTCATATATTTTGAAACCCTATTGTTAGATTAACAGAGGCTCGGTCATTATATCTTCTTAATGTCTCATTCCTTTTGTAACATCTCTCTTGCCCCTTAGACAATTTATTTTTGCCATCGATTCCATTTGCCTCAAAATTCAACGCTTGCCCTTTGTTCATTTTTGCACGAAAAATGTTCCAACCCTTTCTTTTGAAATTCTGCATTCTTTTGTCTTGGAGCTTGCAAATTTTCACTATGTGTCAACTAGATAATACAACACCAGAATTTTAAAAATCTATTCTCTTCACAACAACCAGTACGCTCTTTAAGACACATGCGTGAAATGATATCTTTCCCCTAATTAGATCCTTCCACTGGCTTTGCCTTCCTCCTAGAATACACCCTAAACTCCTGACAGTCCCATCCAGAACCCTGCGGGACCTGCCTCCTTCCTGGCAGCCCTCTGCCCCTCACTCCGGCTCACTCGGCCCAGCCACCCCGGGCTCCTTCCAGTTCCTTCCACAGGCAGCCTTGCTCCCGTCCACAGGAATCGCCTTGCTTTACTCTGCTGCCTCTGGTTTTCCTCTACATATCTGTCTGGCTGTTTGCTGCTCATCTTTCAGGCCTCAGCCCAAATGGGAACTCAAACACACCCACTGGCAGGGAGGCCTTTCCCAAACAAGCATCCGGCTAAACGACTTCTCTCCCCGTCACACTCGGGTCCAGCAGCCCAGTTACTTTCTGCACTACCTCCCCTGACGTGACAAAGTTTCTTATTTATTTATAATCTCAAGCTCCTTGATATCAGAGACCTCACCTAGTTTTCGCTGCTACAGCCCTAGCGCCTGGAGCCACATCTGGCATTTAGCAGGTGTCCAAAAAAATATGTGTAGAAATCAATTCTTGGAAAAACAGAAAGCACAGGATCACACGTGGTCCACAGAAGTTATCTGAGTGAGGCAGAATGCTCATAGCAATCGCTAAGAAGTTGTTCTCTCCCCGATCCCCTGTGCCCAGCTTCGAGTTTGATTAGACATCCTCCGAATTCACAAAATCCGGTTTTCTTGAGGCTGCACTTCAAGGGAAAGCTGAGCTGCTAACCGGCATGGTTCTTCCTAGTGTTCCTTGCTCTCGCCTCTCTCCAGGAGCAAGATTGTCTGAAAATTCGAAACCCAAAGAAGCTTCCGAGTGAGCCCCCCACCCACCTCGCCCAGAGAGCTCTCCCCACATGCCAAGGGTTAAATATTTATTAGGTATATTTTAATCAGAAATAAATACATGATTTAGCAAAGTGTAATGCTTCCCACTTAGGAATGCCTCTGAGTGCTCCTCAAAAGTTCCCGGCACACTAGTTACAACGGAAAACAATGCATAAGACACAGTACAAACATCTGGCATTTGCGAGGTCACCCTGCCTTGTGGTGGAAGTCAGCGTCCACAGTGTTATATGCATTTCCCACACATCGGCTGGCCCCTTGCAATGGCCTTTAGGGATTCCTGGGGGAAACCGTGAATGTCTTCTCGTATAAACACACCAGTCTGATGATACAGAAAATCACATAAATGCATATACACACACCACCAGCATGGTGACCTCAGACCTCCGAAACGCGTGTGCTGAATGGACATCTCATATCAGGCAGTGAAGGGGTCCACAGGCACCCCTCGCCCTGAATCCCTCTGCAACAGGGGAAAATGAGTCATGGGTGCCTCCGCAGCCCCCTTCCTGACAAGATCTGGATGGGTGGCCTGGAGATAAATACTTTTCCTTTTCTAGAACTTTGCTGTGCTTTCTCTCTCATCTCTTAAAATTAGTAGGCCAGAATTAAAGCCACTCTGCCTCCCTTCTTTCCTGGAGCTCAGCAGTTTTCTTCATGTGGCTGCCAGGCCCATCTTAGAATAAAATACTGATGATGCAGAAAAATGAATTAATCCTTTGGAATTTAATCATTCTGCGGTTTCCAAAGACGCCAACCATTTTCTTCTACTCAATCCAGCTGCACTTGGCCTCTGCGAAGGTGCAGCTGAGACGTGAGCTCATGGGCCACCCTGGCCTGACCCAGTCCCCTCGGAGCCACGCGCTGATTTCTCCTCTACAACCCACTTTCACGATACTTGTCTGTAGACTTTTCTCCCTGTCTATCCTGTGAGTGCCTCTGCTGATTCTCTTTTCTTTTCTTTTCTTCCCTTTCTTTCTTTCTTTCTTTCAACCTGACATGGGACTTAACAGAGTTAGCTCTTTGGGCAATCATGAGCGAACCACTGATGCATCATTACTGGCGAGAGTCTCAGCACGTCAGAGAAGCTCTTTCTGCGCCGCGAAGTCACGGCTGGGGACACAGCAAAGCTTGCAGGGCTCCAAGGCTACCCTCACGTTTTCCCACAAGCAGCCTCCCTCTCTCCCTTTTGCCTTGCCCTCTGCAGAGCCGAGAGGCCGTCTGATTCCTGTGAGTGTGGCTCTGGCACCAGCAGCCACCGGGATCTCCTGATTCGGGGACGATAAGGAAGATTAACGTTTAGTGTCACTGAGTTCCCTTACAAAGAGAGGCGCTGCATACCAAAGGTCTCTTTATGGATTGGTTCGAAAAGTTCGTTGCAGGGGACGCGTTTGCAGACCTAGACCACCCGGACACAGCGTTCGGCTCCTCTTCTCAGGCTTTTCTCATTCAGAAGTTACCTCCGATGAGCTCAGAGTGTGACCATCTGGACGGTTCGTTGAGCGGTCTTGTGCCCTTTCTTGTGAGATAATGTCTTTATCTTTCCCACAAACACAAGGAGCACACACACATACGCGGGGCTCTTCGGAAACGTTGCCCGATCACGTCGTGATTCAGAGTTTCCTGATGTCTCAGTACCGATCAGACACCAGGGAGGGGTTCCCTTTGTCGTGATGTGGACAGAGAAGATGTGAGTTCGAGTCTCCATGTGCCTTCTCTTGGCTTCTGGAAGACGTGTGGTTCCCCAGGGACCAGGGAACCGTGCGTCTGTGCCAGACCCCAGGTGATAGTTCCGACCTCTGTTATTTTGGGTACACACGATGGTGTCCGTTCTCAGGCTAGTCCTCAAAATATGGTGGTGACGAGAAGAAGCTCTTCCTCTTGCTCCCGCTGTATATCAAGGACATGCTTTTCTTCTTTCGATCAAAGGAGGTGTTGTCATCGCTGGTCAGGGACAGGTAGGAAGCGATGCTTTCCCGAAGGCCGTAGCTGAAAAGGGACTCATCCACGCCAAGCGGGTTCCTGGCTCCCTCTGCGCCCTCTTGCAGTCTGTGAGTGGGAAGAATGGGGACAGAGCAGGGGAAAGAAGAGAGGGACATAGAGAGAGGGAGAAGCAGAAAATAGGAGAAGGAAAAAAAGAAGGAAAAAAGCCTGGTTAATATTTCTCTAACTTATTGTTCTAAGTCTGCTTCTTACATTTGTGGCCAAGTGATCTTGGAGAAATCACCTCTCGGAACCACCATTTCCTCCAATGGCTATAACTTCCAACTGCAAATCTGAATGAATATTTCTTTGTGACCTTTACGAGGAAGAGCAGTTTTCTTCATCTCCCAGGCAATTCTGAGCTCTGATTTGCCTTGAATTTGCCAGCGGAATGTCTGGACCAGTGTTTAAGATAACTCACTAACTCCCGATTACAGATACCCTCTACAATGCAATGACGGTGAGGCCTGAAGCTGGGGTGGGGTCTCCCGGGGGACAGTGGGGTTCTGTGGGTTGTCTGTTGCCCCGCTCCACTTTCCACAGGCCGGGCTGTGGCCTGCCGTATTTTCGGCTGTCAGGTTCACACACTGGTTTGGGAGTACGTCGGTGCAGGACACACACGCACACACAGACACCCCACCTGGGCACCCTCTTCCAGTCGAAGGTCTTCTGGCGCAAGGTGACGGGCGAGTCGGGGGCCCTCACCGCGGGGGTGGCCGTGCTCTGAGTGAGGCAGGGCGTGGTCAGCACACAGCATAGGCCGTCGGCCACCTCTAAGGACAGAAGCAGACAACTGGTCAGTGACTCTGGGGTCACCCCACAGCCAGCGTGGGGTGCGGGGCCCAAGGGACCATCCAGTACGGCTCTCTGGTTGTTCACATGGGGAAACTGAGGCCAAGATAGGAAAGAGGCGAGGCAGGGTGGAGTCATGCCTCCAGTTGGTGAAGAAATGTTAACGTGCCCTGAATACACACTGTGCTTAGCTCGGGGCAGGTGGAGCACTAAGATTGGATACAGAATCAACTACACGTGGGTTTGGATTTCAGCTACGCCCCTGACAGTGGATCCCCTTGAGCCTCTCGGAGCCTCAGTTTCCTGGACGGTGCACTGAGAGGACAGGCAGGTGAGAACAGCTGGCAGGAGGCCCCGCCTCCAGGGTTTCACGCCCGAGCCTGGCTCCGTCAAATGCGCCACATGGGAGGCAGGGTCCAAGTCTGCCGACCAGCGCGTCCTCCCGCACCAGCGGCTGGTGCACGTGCAGGAAGACAGGAGGAGAGAACACAGGCGGAAGGAAGACAGGAAGGAAGAGGGAGTGAGCGAGCAGGAGGGCAGGAATGAAGGAAGGTGGGAGGGAGGGAGAGGGAGAAGTAAAAACAGAACAAAAAAAGAAAAGACACCAGAAAAGAAGGAAGAAGAAGACAAAGATAAGGGCAAACAAGAGAAAGTGGACAAAGTTAAAAATGAAGAAATACCTTTCTTCTCTAGCCTGGATGCTCATGCACAGAGAGAGTGAAAATTAAATGATCCATTGCTCTCCTCCCCCGCCCCCTCCCTCCTAGGGTCGCTCGTCTCTCCAGGAGCGTCAGGTTCTAGCCTCCACCTCCCATGGCTGTGGGAAAGCCTTGGTTCTGGCTGTGCTCAGACTTCTATTTATTTTTTTTAAGATTTTATTTATTTATTTGAGAGACAAAGAGTGAGAACGAGAGAGCACGAGATGGGGGAGGGTCCGAGTGAGAAGCAGACCCCCCGCTGAGCAGGGAGCCCAACGCAGGGCTGGATCCTGGGACTCGGGGATCATGACCTGAGCCAAAGGCAGATGCCCCACTGACTGAGCCCCCCAGGTGCCCCTCAGGCGTTCTTCTAGACGGAGGAAATCCTGTGTGGCCTTGTTCAGGCTGCAGACCTCGGCGCAGGGGACACGAAGTGGCCGAGGACATGAAACATTGCTGGCTTGCAGCTGGACAGAGCCGCCTGGCCAGGAGCTGATCCACTGCCAGGTTTTAGGGAGTAAGTTTACCTCTGGCCGTCTCCACCTCCCATCTTATTTAGGGAGCTCTGGGTGTTCTTGCCAAGGAACAAAAGGAGGTTGTGGCTGAAGAAGCAAACCAAGGCTAGCAGAGTGTGGCAGCCAAGGATGCCTTGTTCCTTGGCATTCGGTCTGCCTTTCACCATGAACTCAAATATCCACCCACACTGGCCTGAGAAACACGAGATTGGACCGTGAGGTTAGGGGGTCTTAATTAGATGTGCGTCTAAAATAATGCCCTGTCAGGGGCTGGAAATTGACATGACCTCCCAGGTTAGGAGGTGAGGGAGAGGGAGCCAGACACGGACTGAAGGGACCTGGCCAGGGGACAGCGGGCGGGCTTTGTGAGCCCATTAACCCTGAGGCTGAGCCGAATCCCCGCAGAGACTCTTCCAGCGCCGGACCTGAGCGCAGTGCTGAGCTAGTCCCCAGGCTTCATCTCAGCGCGCCCCGGGCAGGTCTGAGCGGCAGTGTTGTTGCACCCACTCAGAGAAGGAGGAAACCTGGGCTCCCGTCACTCACTCAAGGTCACAGAAATGTGATCCGAACCTGCCTCATTGACTCGGAACCAGACACTTGTTCCGAAGGCGACTCATTACCTCCGATTTGGGGGAGAGAGAGGTCCTATCTGCCTCTGGGGTCCGGACACACTCCCCTCAGTCTCTCCACTCTGGAGAATTTTCCAGAATGCTCATTCCTCTCACACGCCTGGGTTCCCAACCATGCCACATCGAGGCCATCTTTGGGGACTTGTGTCCCACCTGCTCTGTCTTCTCAGTCACCACCATGCACAGGACCCTTTAGGGACCAGACCTTTACACTCACGGTTTTGCTTTTGGTCCTAACAACAGTCTCATGAGAGGCATGCGGACTGAAGTCCCCATTTTAGAGATGAAGAAAGTGAGGCTCCAAGCTGTTAAAGAATTTTCCCAAGGCACCAGGTAGTAAATATAAGCCACCTGGAACACAAAGGTGTCTGTTCAAAGCCCTTAGCGCACAATTTTTCTGATTCTGTGGCTCTGGGTAGGATCTGGAGGGACGTTGTTTCTGCTCGGGGACCCCCAGGGGCACAGGAAGCCACTGACGCAGCAGCCAGGGGCATATTTCTGGAAGGCACTGCTCCTGCACTGGGGCGAGCCGCCCGGGCGCTCTTGGCCTGGACGCCTCATGGGCGTCCCAGCTGCACAGTCTTTGCTGGGGCAGCGTCCTTTTCATGTTTGCTTTTGTCTATGCAAAACTTATGGTCTCCCCACCTCTCCGATGATTGTTATTAAAAGCCAAATACCACAACCAGCCTTTACTTATAATCAGTAAAAGTCGACTATCTCCAGGACTCCCTTCCTCTTTCATTTTTAGCTAAGCCGCTGGGTTTCCAGGTATCAGAGAAGTAACATTTGGTATCGCTTATTTTGCATCTGCCCCATTCCGTAAATGATGTTAGGGTACATGTTACATGAACAATCCAATCATTGCAACCACGCCCAGGGGCTGTTCCTGTCCACCTTCCATGAACGGGGCGCCGTGGCTCTGAGAGATGGGGGTCTTTTCCCAACATCTCACAGAGCCCGGATCCGAGCTTGCGCCTGTGTCTCCCAAGAGGCCATTCCTCCTCCATGCCCTGCCCTTCTTCTCACTGGCCCGGTGTGATAACCCAGGGCCTGTGGGCTCCTTTCACCTTGAAATGCCCTTCAAGACCCCACACGCTATAGAATGTTAGCAAAGATACTCAGGGCTGTGAGGTCCAGAACCGGAAGTGAGAAGACACGTACAATGTGAGAGCAACTTCTTTCCTCCCCTCCAGTAGGCCGGGGAAGGGAGGAGGAAGGAGGAATCAGGGGAACAGAGGCCAACGTGAGCAGGAGCCCACTTTTACGTGTCCGGCCCTCCCCTCAGCACTTTCCCTGTGCTACCCTGAGGATTCCTCACACGCCCCAAGGCACGAAGGCGAACAACCAGCCCGGGGTTGCCCATCTTGGAGGGCACGCCCCATCCTGGCCAGTGCGGAACACTGGGCCCTCCCTCCTGGGCCCGGGGAAGCAAGTCCAAATGAACCAAGTGCAGCCCCAGTCTTGAGAGCTTGCTGGAAAAGCCAGACTAGGACACAGGTCACTCGGTCACGAGGCAGAGGGACCCCATTCTAGGGAAAGGCCGGCATGCACGGAAGCTGAGAATCCAGGCAGTCAGTCCTCACTCCTAACCCAGATCAAGGAGGTGGCTTCCTGTAGCTTTGCAGGCAGGCAGGGACACGAGTGGCATTTCAGAACAAAGCCTCAGGGGTCCATAAACATGTGGTCCGCTTGAGGAAGTGCCAGTTGTTTGCGGCTGCAAATATTGGGGCGTCGTATGTCTTTCCATGTGCAGGTAGGAAGAGGGTGAGGTCGAGATTAGCTGGGTTTTACCTACTTACGCAGCCTTCGCAGGCGGCCTGTTTTAGCTTGAAATCTATAGTCTGCATTAATAAGCAAAGAGTGGATCAAGGGAGCAGGGTGAGGGCCAAGTCAGTCACCCGGCATGTGCTGGGGCCCAGGCCCGTCCTAGACACAGGCACCGTGGCACAATTAGCCACCGGTTGCTTCATCGCTCAGCCCCCATGAGGTGCTTCTTACCAGAATAGTGATTCACCAGGTCCTCCAGGCACTGGAAGGTGAGCCTCGGGGAGATGTAGTACCAGTTGTTCGGCAGGCGGAAGATGCGGTAGTGCTTCACCTGCCTGTGTCTCACTGAGAGCGAATAAAAACCTGCGGGAGATGGAGGGCGGGTCAGAGGCCCCGTCGGCCGGCCGGAGAGCCCACCAGCACGGCGGCGGAGAGACTTCCTCAGCCTTGGCATGCAACAAGAATACCCAGACGTGCACGCCTGCGTTTGGAGGAGCCGCCGCTAGGACCCCGCCTTCGGGCACTGCGCTCCCTCTGCAGAGACCCCAGGAGCGTGCTCCTTGAGCGGCCCCGACCCATTGGCCGTGGGGATTTTCAGGTGCGCCTGCGTAGTCTTTGCTCCGTGAGCTTACCATTCCGGGTGCTCCCACATCCTTTTCTGGATAGCCACCACGTCATACCACCTCCTGGTCCCTACTCCCTCTTGGTTTTCTCAGAATTTGGAGAAAGTGGCAGCTAAGCCTTTTTCTGGATAGCCCTAAGAAACATGTCAAGTATGCCATTTCTCCTCAAGCGCCGTAAAGGTGGTGATGGAGTGTGGGGTAGGAAGAGCAGAACTTTGGACAAGCACCTTCTCCTCGCCTAGCCTCGGTTTCCCCAAGTGGAAAGTGGGAGACTTGGACCTAGGTCCCTTCTGCTCTGTCCTTTAGTTCCCAGGAGTGAAAACACTCACTAGATGGGGAGAGGAGAAGGATGTTAGCATTTACTGAGTCGCTTCAGTCTCTACAGGCTGCTCAGGAGCTAAGCTAGTTCCGAGTGCTGTCCCCAGATATGTTATAGTTGCAGAAACGAGGCTCAGAGCCCCTGAGCGCTATGGCCGGAGGCAGGTTGCTTGGAAATGTCAGATCTGGGGTCTGACCCTCGTTCTGATGGGCACTCCGACCTTTGCCCCAAGCCTGCCCTCTGAAGCCCAACATGCATCTTCCTGTTACACTGACAGGAACTGGAAGTCTGGTGAGCAGGTCAAAGGTGGCAGGTGGAAAATTATCAGAACTTTGCATACCCAAGGGAGCAGAGCCCTCAGCCCCGCCCCTAGGCCCCGCCCCACGCCCCGCCCCACGCCCCGCCCATGCCCCGCCCCGGCCCCCTGGCAAGGCTGCAGCTCTGACTGTGGCTTTATTTTTAGATCAGCTCTGGCACCTCAAGTTGGGTTCTTCCCTCGATTGGCAATGCCAGCTTCGAAGTTCTGTCTGAGTCTGGGTCTCCCACCTCTGGGGACCGCCAGGGCATACACAGGAAATGTGGCCTTTGCTTTGACCTGGTATCCCCCCAGCACCTTCGAGCTTCTGACAGAAAAGTTGTTCTTGAATTTTCTTTACCGTAGAGAGATGGCCCCTGCTTCTCCACAGTAAGGCTGATGCTCATTTTGGTGAAGGGTTCCAGCTCCAAACTGCGCTGGCCCTTCGTAGGTATGTGGGAAATAGTCTCAGCTATCGCATTTTCTCTTCTTTGATACTGAGGATACAAGAAGTAGCTAAGAACCTGAACGTGTCTTCTGTTTTTAAAATGGTGTTATTCTTAGTTAGTGTGGGAAAGCCCTAGCCAGTGTCTTGCTCCTGTGGGTTCAGGGACTTACTGCATCCCAGATACTGTGTGAAGCCCCTTCCGAAGGTCAGCCCCATGTTCTGGGAGAGGGGACCTGGGCTCAGTGAGACAGGTGCCTTCTCAGTACTGCATACAGCCAAAACTAGAACTCAGAGCCCTTGCTCTGAACCATGACAAGGAGCCCTGCTGTTTGGTTTTCACTGAATTACTTAGTGTGTAAGATGTCAGGAAGTTACAGCGATAACGATCGTGGTAAGTGCGAGTATCTGTCTGCCTGACCTGATTCTCTGCGAGGTCTGAATTCATGGTAGGGCCCAGTGGAAACCAGTGTTGAAGGTGTCCTGTGTAGCAAGAGCACCATAAACACGGTCCTGTCTGCATGGCACCCCAGATGTGCACACTGCCCTCGGAGAAGCAAATGACCCAAGGCACAGAGCTTGAGAGCATGGGCCCCAGGCCTGGTCCCAAGCCTGCTCACTCGGCCCAGTGCTGCCGACACCTGCTGTTTGCTTTGCTTCCCAGTTGATGGGACATGTCATGACGGGAGTCTGCGGGGCTCACTGAGTCCGGCCGTGGCTGCACCCTGCCAGATCCCTGCTCCCTCCCTGGCTCCGGGCCCCTGGCTTCCACGCTGGCCTCTCCGGGGGTGTGGGGGCTGCAGGGAGCTCACCAGATCGGATGGGTTTGCATGTGTGGGAGGAGGCAAAATGAGCCATGTCATGAGTCAGCCCCGAACGAGCCCTGCTCCTCTCAGCCCTGGCACGGAAAGGTGAGTCAGAGGCCGCTCACCTTTCTTCGTCTCACTCTCTCGGATCATGAAGGAGCCCATCTTCGTGTCTGGCAGCTGGAGCAGCTCCTCCGCCTTGTCTCTGCCCAGCCCTTCGAACAGCCAGCTGGGAAGGAGAAGGGAGGCGTGAGTGTCCGGAGTACACCCTCCCCCAACCAGGCAGGCGGCGCCGAAATTCAGAACAAGGTCCAGTTTGTGTAAACTGTTGGGATTAAAAAGGAGTGGGCAATTGGCCCTTCCTTCCTTCCTTAAATCGTTCAGATAAAATTCCTGAGTGCCTATTGCACGAGGCCACAAAGATACATAAAACATCTTTCTCATCTTGTTCTCAAATGCCAGCCGGACCATGCCCGTTCTGTATTATATGACATAGAACATTCTAAACCACGATAAGGTACCTGTTTGGCATTTTGTTCAAGGTCTCTGCCACCTCATTGCTCCCTCAGCACCCCCCGAGGGCAGCTCCTGTGTCTGTCTGTTTGGGCTTCGTCTTTGTGTCCACAGTATTGGGCTGGGTGTGTATTCGTGGATGGATAAATGGGCATCAGAAAGACATGGCGATGCATAATTCCACCAACTTAACAAGCCCCACTTTGCATTCATTATATTTCCCTCCTGTCTTCTCTTGTTCAACATATTTTAAACAAAGTTGTCATTGCACGATGCATTGACATGTGTTTCTGTGTTTCTTGCTTTTTTTATTTTTTCACTTAATGGAAAAAAAGAAAAAGGCAGTTGTAATACTGTGATCCAGCTTTCCAACAGTAAGTTCACCTTCCATACGGCAGCCAACACTCTTGAATGTGCTTCCGAAAGCCGCTCTGCGCACAAAGGAATCTATGTTCTAAGGAAGTGGGCGCTTTCTCATTTTGCAGAGCAGCCCCCAGCCAGATCCCAGCGCGGAAGAAATGTTTTGTTAGCACTTGGCTGGGGTGTACTCAGAAGCCATTATACCTCTTTTTTAACGGTCTCCGTATTTTAGGGAGTAAACCCTGGCTTTTAATCCACGGGTCTGAACTAGGGCACACTGTGACAAATACTAATGCTTCGCCGTGTCGCATCCTTCGGTATCCCCAAGGCACGCAAGTGAGTCCTTTGGGCACTGTGGCTGCGACACTGTGGTAAGACCATAGACTTATAATCAGATACCGTTCATTTATTTACTGGCCCCCAAGAGCACTTTTGTTGTTAAGATCATGATTCAGCCTAATATTAACTACCCCCTTCGTTCTGCACGTCTGCGTATTAATTATCTTAGTCTCTGCGACAAACTTTCATCCTCCCCAATCCTTCTAGGAAATTCCACTCATAAACACGAATACAAGAGAAACAATAGCGACAGCCATGTATGAACACTAATTATGAGCAGCATGCTTATTATAGGCATTGAAATCTGATCCTCACATACACCCCCAAAGACAAGAAGTCTTGTCTCCCTTTCACTAATGAGGATACTGAGGGTCAGAGTGAGTAAGTAAAGTTCCCAAGTTACGGCCTGTCAGCAACTGGTAAAGCTAGACCTGCAATGCATTTTCCTCGGACCTCGAATTCCATAGCCATTCTCCTGCACCACCTCTCTTCCTAGTAGATATTTGAAAGACATTTATTGCATCAACTAGATTGGAAGCTTCGGTGGGCTGTGATTACATCTTACTCCTCCGGGCTCCCCACCACCCCAGCCCCGGCCAACATGCAGCCCCACACCTTCAACATGAAAGTGTTGATGTGTGTTTGCTAAATGAGCGGATGGGTCAGTGACACGCAGCTGACTTGGGAGAGTTACGTGACCGACATCTCTTTCAGACCATGGCTGTCACAGCCGCTCTTGTCCCACCACCTCTGCTCCCCTTCATCATCCTTGGCTCAGAAATGGCTTTTGGTATTCATAATCACAATCCGTGACATTGCAATTAAATGCACGGAGTTACATTCTGCAAAATACGCAGGCAGTTATCTCTGCTTCGGCAGGTGTGAGCGTGTAAAGCGGTTATTTCTGGAACCCTCCAAATAAAAAAATAATGCTTTTCATTCTTCTTTCTTGTATGCCGAGGTCTGGCCTTGGCAGCCCTCCTCATGGGGGGCTCCTACCATGGAGCTCAAGGAGCCGAGTCATGTGTATTCCGGCCTGAGGTACTGGCCTCCAAAGCCGCCCCGTCTGCACACCTGCAGGGGAAGGCAGTGTGCTTGTCTACTCCTCTGCCATGCCTCGTTCTTTCAAATTTCTCCTTTTCTGCCTGACATCTCTATTTGTCAAGTTGGGTACGTAAGCATTTGGGGCAGTAAGTGTTCTCTGTGTTCTGGATAGGATTTGATAAGAATCTAGCTAAGATGTACCGAGTGCTCGCTGTAATGCCAGGAATTGTTCCAAGAACTATTCGTGTATGACCCCATCTCATCATCCTGTACAGCCTGTACTTTGGTCTTACTATCTATCATTGCCCCTGTCATTCTGTGTTGTGATCTCTGCATGACAGATGAAGAAAGAAAGCTGAGACAGGAGCTGTTGAGGAACCTTCCCACTGTCGCACGGCCTGCAGGGGACAGAGGCAAGATTGCAACCCGGACAGGCTGACTTCTAGCAGCGGTGCCCCTGTAATCACAGTTGATGACCCATTATTGCTACGTGCCAGGAATGCAGCATTGGACAGGAAAGGTCCAGCTCCCTTATCTTACTGATGGGGAAACCGAGTCTCAGATAGGGCAAGGGTTTGCCAAGGTGACACCCTTTCTTATGGACTGGGCAAGAGTAAGAGTGACCGTCTCGAAAGTTCCTTCCCACGGTGCCACGCCGAAATCCCTCTGCGCGTGCTCACGGATCAGTAGCATCAATATCACACTTCGTAGGAGCCATTTCAGAAATGTACTCACCCGTGGTAAACTCTGGCCACACATATTCCAGGAATATAACTCTCTCGGCCAGTGCTAAGGGAAATGGCTTTCCACCAGCCCCCTTCGCTGGAAGAACAAGAACAGATAGGAAGGGTGGATGGGTGAGTGGCAAAGCGAATGCAAAGCGAATGCATGAACAGAGTAATCAAATTTAACCCTGGGCACGTAGGGGCGTTTCTTCTTCAAAACCTACCATTGCCCACATTTCCCCATATGAAACTATAGTTTTTAAGTATATTCCTTATTCCAAGCTAACCAGGAACCCTTCCCATGTAGCTGGCACTAGCCATCTTTTGGGGATCCACAGTGAATGTGCCAGAATTGGGGGCTTTTTATTTTTTTTTTTATTTTTATTTTTTAATTGGGGGCTTTTTAAAACCAAATGTTTACTATGCAGAATTGCACCCTGCAGTATAACCAAGATAGTTTGTCTCTGTCAATGAGAATCTAAATAAAAGGGGCTTAGAGCCCCCTCTTTGTTCTGTAGCCCATTTTGAGTCATGGAGAGATGGCAGGATGGAAGGCAATACTTTGCTTATCATCGGAGGCTTTCTCAGACCCCTGGGTCCTCCTGCCTGAGCCCCCATCGCATTTGGTTTATAATGTCAACACTGCATGGGTGGAAGTTGAAACCAGCATGAGAAGCAGAAGTTGGACCATAAAGGGTCTTAAAAGCCGAGTTAAGGAATTTATATTTAACACACCAGGCAATGGGGAGCCACTGAAGGTTTTAAACCACTGGCGGTATTAAGGTTTAAGACCTAGGATCTGTTGTATGGGCGAAATTTCTCACCTAATAGGATCAGAGCCCGATTGGAGTTGGACAACAACTATAGCTAAAATCTAACGATTCCCACTCAAATCGAGTTCACCCTTTTTAAGGGACTGTGAAACATTCGGAAAGCCAACTCACTCAGAAATCACTCGTAGTTTCTCCCCTCGGCGGAATATGGGGGGGCTGATGTCAGGAGATGGGTAATCACTTAGCACGGCCAAGAAGTCGCTGTCCAGTCCTGGGGAAGCAAAGGCAAGGCATGTTCTCTTTCACAGGGAACTGAAAGGCAACTGTCCCCGGGGAGGAGAGGGTCCAGATGATTCCCTCCCGCGGACTTCTTAGCTGGAGATACATGACTTGCTTTAGAACAACGATTTATAGCAGACCCTCCTCTCCTTGGGGATGGTGGCACAGGGAGCTCGAAGGAACCCCAAGGTCAGTGATCTCCTTCCATTTGAAGCCCATCTTGGCCCTGACATTCTCCTCTGAGAAGTGGGGATCCTGAGGTCCTTGAGCTGAAGTCACAAGATCTGGCTTCAAGGTTTGCTGCTGTGTCTACCGATCCCTGTCATCCTGGGCAAGTCCCCAAATGCCTACTAGCCTCAATTTCCCCATCTTTAAAGTGAGGCTGATGCTACCTCACTGCAGGGTCCATTTGGAGATGAGGTGAAAGTATACAGCAGCGCCCCATGAATGATAAGGGGCCATGAAAGCATCTTTTATTATTACCCTCCTGGGGCTTGTGGGTCCCCATCTGTCACCTACTGGGATAGGGGGTGTCACAGTTGGGCTACATGAGTTCTGAGGACCCACCGGAACTCAAAGACTCTAACTCTGAAATTCCACGAAGCACTTCTTCCTTGTAGAATTTAAGGCCCCACACTGGGGGGGTCTCTTTAATGGGGACTTTGGAGTGGGAGTGGGAGAAAAAGTAACTACTTTTCCTCATATGTACATTGAAAGTAATTCTGATGATGTTTTGAGAAAAGAAAGCGTGTTGTCTGGTTCATGTGAGTGTAGCTTACCGTCAGCTAGAGAAGGAGCGATAATGTGTGAATTCACTTTTTGGCCCTAAGCAAAATCCTGTTTTATACAGCCTTAGCGGTTTGCTGGAATTCGGGTACATTAGATGCAGGGTAATATTGGGGTATAGTTTTGGGGAAGTAATATACCTTATGAATGGGCCGATTTAGTACTTGTTTGCTATGACGGGTTTATCCCTCTATCTGCTGGCTGGCCATCTGAACTCAGAATTCTGGGTGACTTCCCATGTAGTCATTCACTCGGCAATTGTTCCCTGGGCACCTACCCTGGGCCAAACACGGCGAACAAAACAAGCCAAGTCTCCCTGCTCCAATGGAGCTCACATTCTAGAGAATCCCTACAAAATCATGGGAGGGGTCATCAACTGCCCCCTTCACCCCAGGAGAAATCCCAGCATTTGGGCATGGCAGGCTTGCTCGCCCAAACCGGCCACTTTCTGGGGTCCAGACACCCCCATGCTGGGACTTCTAGACCCTGCCCCTTACAACTCCTATGTCTGGGACTCGGGCTCACCAGTGCCCGGACAGAGGAAACCCAAAGACAGCTTTAGTAGTAACATGCATCAGAGTGAATCAGAAGCCACTTGTCACCATGGAACAGCACATTCAGAGATATTCTTCATTTGGGGAAGCTGAGCCACAGACAATAAAGCAGATAAAAGCAAGCATTTTTAGGCGTGAAATGGAAACCGAAAGTGATTTGTGCTGGCTGAAGTCACTGAAAGGAGTCAGGCCTGGCCAGGGAACAATTGACCCAGTGGAGCTTCCCCGGAGGACACCTCCCTCCCATTCTGCTTTGCTGGATTAAAAAAAAAGGATTCTTTCCTCCTGTAGCCCAGACCCCAGCCCAACAGTAGGAGGCAGTGCTGCTGTTGGGCTTGAAGCCAGAAGTCCTGAGTTCTGATAAAGGGTGGATCCAGATTTTGTGAGGCATGAAGCTCATGCAAATTTGGAACTCCTCTTTAAGAAAAAGAACAGAAAAGAAATTGCAAATACAAAACCGGGTACAGTCCCTAGGAAGCTGCAGTGCCCGTGAAGGGAGGGCCTAACACAGAGGATTTGGTCAGCTTCCCAGTAAAGCAGCCCGGTTGTGAGGCTGACCTCGCACTCTGCGTGCGGCTGCATCCCGCCCCTCTGGGGCCTGCGTTAGTCTGGAAAATGAAGGGTTGGAAGACACCTTCATGATGGAAATCTGGGCTAATGGCCCCCAATATGATAGAGCTGCTTATTAACATGGTCTCCACCGTTCAGGAGCAGTGTGACAAGCCCTCGTGTTCTTCTCAATTTGCCAGGATACCCCAACCTCAGAACCTGTGGACAGGTCCCCCTCCCCCCCGCCAGGAAAGCATCTGTTCTCCCCTTTCTCATCCCTCCCACCCCTCTGGGAGGTTTGCCTGGTGCTCCTGCTTTATGCCCCACGTGGGGCTTTAAGCTTTTCCCTTGAAGCAATTACCCAGGTTGTATTCTGGAGTTTGCAGGACCTGGGGGGGAATGAGTGTGAACTCCACGAGGAGCTGTCCTCCAGCCCCCGTCCAACACCTGCTGTCCCGTCTCCGATGCTCAGGGCAGGTTTGTGGAATGAAACCAGGGAGACGTCCCTGTGCTACTGGGCTCCTGCTGTCGTGCTGCCCAAAGCGGTCCAAGGTTTGGAAGGTCCAAACCTGATCTGTGGTAGCAGCGTGGTGGGCGGTCATCACAGAACCAGCTCCTTGTGAAAAACAAGGCTGGAAGGAGCGGTACTGCATTTGCTATCTGCGACCTTCACAGAACCTTGAAATAGGCCCTGTGTCTCTGCGGGGGTTGGGGCTTTGATGTCCGATTCGCTGTGAAGACTGTGAAACAGAGCAACTGCCTTTCCTTGCTTTAAAAACAGAAACAAAAACACCATCCCATTATCAAAAACAATTGTCTCAATAGTGGAAAGAGGCTTCAGGGGTTGGAGGGTTTCAATTTCACAATAACAGCGTGGAGCTTCCTGTGGAATTTCCGTAATAGTGATGTTTTTATAGCTATAACACTTCCACGTCGCTGAGAAAGCCTCGCAGTGGGGCTTTTGCTTATAAGCGATGGACTTGGTGTGGTCCTTTGGAAGGGATTTCAAGCCCACCCCTGCCCCCCCATCTCAAAGGGCCCCTATGGTAGAGTACACACAAAGTAGGAAAGTCAAGTTCACTCAAAGAGCTCAAGCACACTGTCAGGTCCTCCTGGAGCCCCGGGTTTGGGGGCGAGCTGAGCCCCGGAATTAAATCAGATAAGTGATTGTTCTCGAGGAGAGGCACGGACGGGATTATCACGGATTTAAGATAAGGAAACAAAACGAGTGAAGAAGTGCGGTGTGCACAGGCGAGAAATCCAGAGAGGATTTTCAGAAGACAGATGGGCTTTGGAATCAATCAGACCTGGCTTACATTCCATCTCCACCACTTAATTGTTCTGCGATTTGGGGAGAGATTTATTTTTAACCAATCTGAGCTTGATTTCTTCATGTATAAAAACGGGAAATATCAAAATCTACCCTGTACGGTTGGGGTTGGATTCATGATGCCACGTATGTACAGAACCTGCTCCATGTGTGTGGGGGGGCTGCTAATATCATATTCATGGGATGGGTGGGATTAGGGTTCATAGTCCAAGACCAATTTCAGCCAATGGTGTCCTGAATTTTAAAAAACCTCTGGATGTGCAAATTTGAAAATATTCTGTTCTTCTAAAAACAAACTCCATTTGGGGAGAACAGAAGATGAAATCCGGAAGACCAAATATTTACTGATGGCTCAACCTGAAAATGCGTCATATTGAACGAACTGTCCAAAAGTAAAAATGGGAAATGAATCCAAAAAAGGAAGGAGACCAGGCAGAACTTACTAGCCACAGATATTACTTGGTCAAAGGAGGATAGGCCTTTTTTAGCATTATTATTCCTCGCAGAATCATTACCATTTCTTTTTAAATGCTAAAGACCTTTCCATAGATTCCTTTTATAACTCTAGCAAAACCAGTCTTTCAGGACTCCCAGGGCTCCACACGACCCTAGCGAGTGTACATTGTTATTTAAAAAATGAGGAAACAAACGCTGGGAGAGTTTCCCCATAACCTGCAGTGACAGCAGGAGGGTTGCTAAGCTCCTGATCCTGTCCCTCGGCCACACAGCTCTCCGTGGTGCCTAATTACCAGGCTCTTGCCTGGTTAACGCTTGCTTCTTGACAGGTTGGGACAAAGGCTGACTCCAAGTGAGGTTTCCCAGCTGGCACCAGCAGCTGAGTGCAATTGGCTGGCAAGGAGCCAGACAACCCAGTGCTTGTAGCTTCTGGTTTTGCGCTCCCTCGAATCATGCCCAAATCCACAGCCTCCAGAGGGTCAAAGCCGGCCTTGCTTTGAGCATCTTTTATGGGAAATATACACACAACTAATATATCAGACAGGGCTGGGTGGACTGGCCTGATAGGAGATCTGCCAAGTCCTGTGGATCACCAGAACCACAGGTTGTGCCCGTGGGTCCCGTGTGGTGGATTGGAAAGGGGGACACAGCGGTCCGCAAGTTCTGCTCTGTCCCACGCCTTGGCTGCCCCGTCTCTGAGAGATGGGGCAGATTGGGACCGAATAGATGCCGAGGCTCTCAGAGGGCACGGCGAGGTGAGAGACGGGCTCAGGAGCACACGGTAGCAAGCCGATGGCCCAGTCTCAAAACCTGGTCACCTGGCAGCCGGGGAGGGCGGACCCTGCCCCTGGCCACCTGCTCTTCTCATGCTACTGAATACCACCCGCACTACTACTTACTTAACCGTGACTTTCTTTATGTTAATTTGCTCTAAAAAAAATCTTTGGCCCCATTCTAGGCACCATGAAATCCTGGTTTGAGGGACGAGGTATATTTTGTATGGTCTCCATTACAGAAGTCGTATGTTCGGCATAAAAGGCCAAACAATCGTGTTCTGCCTAGAACCATCTTACGGGCCAGAAGTGGGATGAGTAAGACACAGGTGGGCAAGGTGGGCCTAATCAGAGATCAGATGCAGGTTCCCGTCCAGGGCACTTGACTGACTGTGATAGCGGTCACTTCCTGCAGGTGCCGGGAGGACAGAGAGCAGATGAGTGTAGAGCGCTTGCAATCCCGTCTGGCACGTTATAAGCAGGGTCACTGCCGTCATCTCGTTTTACAAGTGAGACCAGAGGGACACTATGGAGACAGTGACTTTTCTCCTCTCTCATTGGGTGTCAAGACTAAAAGCTGGGTCTGGGGATGTAAGCTTTCGGCGTAAGCCAGGGGACTTGTGAGAAATTCCACGGTTGTTCCCCTCACCCGTCATCGAATTCTGATGAGCAGATCTGGGGCGGGGGACCCAGGGATCTGCCTTTGTGGCAACTTTCCAGAGGCTCTGATACAGGTGGTCTGAGAATCATTCACTGAGAAGTGCCAGGCTGGGTCTGGGTCGGAGAGCTCCCTGCCCCCTTCTTCCTCCTCAGAGCCCCTCCCATGTCTTCTTTCCATGGGGCAGCCCCCTAGGGGCTATGTAAATGCCCAGCTTAGCGTGATCCCCATGCTTGCACAGAAGGGGTCTGAACAGAGTCTGGGTTTGCATTGGGACCTCTGCCAGTGAGATCTCGCTTTACACGGGGTGATAAAAGCTGAGGAGTGAAAAAAAAAAAAAAGGAACAAGATAAGGTGGGGGGAAAATTGTACCTTCAGGTTCTCTTTAAGGTAGAAATATGTCATTTCCCAGATACATGGGAGTTCCCTAGGTCTTAGTCAATTCTGTACTGTCTGTCTGTCACAGAGCAAGAATCTGAAATAAGGATAGATTTGTAGAGATAATGAGTTATTTGGGATGATTGGGAAGCAAGTCATGGAACCCCCAATCGACTGCTTTAAAACTGGCTTGTTTGTTGTTTTTTTGTTGTTTTTTTTTTGAGGGGGAATGGGCATTTAGACAGAGCCTAGTGCAATCAGGTGACCCTCCCAGTGGAGTTTAAAAAAGTGATTCCCCCCACATTTATCAAGCAGCTACTTTGTGCTATCCTTGCTGCGAGAAGGGGATTGTCCTGGCCTCCATTTGAAAGCTGATCCCTACCCTTCTTCTGAGAGGCTAAGTGACCTACCCCGGGGGCAAATGACTTCCAGGGGCAATCCTAGAAGCTCAGCAAGGTCGTTTGTCTCTGAGACCTGCCCCGTGGTCTCACAGCCCCTCTGTGGGTTTTTGTGATATTAGTCTCCAGGAACTAGAGCAATCAGGAATGTTCTAGAAAGCTTCGTTTAGGAGCCAACAGATGGACAAAGCGCATCCCAAGGCATTCAGAGTCCTCACCTGGGGGAATGATATGCTCCTAAAAGCTCAGAAAGTGTGTCTGTCTAGCAGTTTTCAGGCGGGCCTCCTGCCGATCCCCGTGTAGGGCCTGGGGCTTTTGGTGACTTGAATTCTCCGCCGCTCAGGCTAACGTCAGAGGAAGCTCCCGCTTGTATGGGGCCTAAAGCGCTCAGCTCCCCGCACTACTTCCTGGGTGTTGGAGCCTGACCCACTGAGTAAGCACGAGTGTTGGCTGAGTATGCGCTTGTTCCAGGAAAGCCCGAAACCCCTGCAGCGATTGGCTGGAGACTAATTAATGCAGCATCCACTGCAACCACTTTCCTCTCCCTTCTTCGAGTGGATGGCAGAAAAAAAAAAAAAAGAGGAAATCAAGTTAGGACTGATCACAAGGGAAACTTTTCAGGGGTGGGGGATGGAAAAGGCCGCTGCTCGTGCTTGATGTGGTTGCTTGGATCGCTCACTGGGTCCGACCTGGGGAATTCTCTTCACCAGGGGGTGGAGGGCTGGGGAGACCCCTCTCCCTCCTTTCTCGAGGTGGCCTCCCACCACCCACGCAGTGGAAAAAGAGAAACTTCTTTCACAAGAATTTGCATTCAAAAACTAAAGGCAAATGAGCGAGCTCTTGGAGACCCGTGTTTTCATGGGGTTTGCTCAAGCATGCCCCCTCCCCTGCCTGAGGGTGAGAGACCGCCTTACACAATGGCCTGGGTGGGTGGGTGCGTGCCTCCGAGCGCGTGGGGCCCGGGGACTGGAGAGGAGGGCTGGGCCGCAGGGTCTCTGCACGCTCGCTTGGGAGCATCCGAGGGATCATGAGACCTGGTATAACTTGGCATCTCTGTTCTGGTGGAAGCAACGAGAAGGTGCCTCCT
This sequence comes from Potos flavus, assembly GCA_028534135.1. Taxonomy (NCBI): domain Eukaryota; kingdom Metazoa; phylum Chordata; class Mammalia; order Carnivora; family Procyonidae; genus Potos; species Potos flavus. The sequence goes on along the minus strand of CM052900.1, from coordinate 4,293,050 downwards.
TTCTGAAGGGGCCACAGAAGTCTTGGAATGATCGAGTAGAGGCAGGGCGCCCGGCACTGTCAGCTCTCAGCAGGCAGGACAGTGGATGTCTGTGTGTGGGACCTGTGCAGGGTGTGGGGCTGCGGGGCGCGCGGGGGACTCGGGGCGTTAGCAGAGGGGGACCGAGCACCAGTGCTGTGACGTCAGATAGGAGGTGGGAATGTCCCAAGGGGACTCACCCTGGGGACACTGATGGATCGCCTGACCTCCTGACCATCCCCTTTCCAAGCCCCTCGAGGACCCACACAGAGCACGCCACCACCCCACCCAGAGCAAAAGGGGCTTTATGTCAGCCTCTGCCTTCTGCTTGCTGATGTCCCCTGAGGGCTCTCTGGCCAGTCTCTGAAGGCTTCAGGGGTCCGCCTCCACCTGGCAGCCCCGCAGGAAGCTGACCTCTGTCATCACCGCCTAACCCGTGACCTTGGGCCCTCCCCCTTGGCCGGCCGGCCCTCTGATCCTACCAATAGGACCCAGGATTCCTTTCTTTTCAGGAAGGTTTCCTCGAGCTAGTGTCCAGCTTCATCAAGCCACACTCCAAAAGCTTCTGCAGAGATGTGATAATATTAGACCCACGATCATATTCTGTCGTGGCTGGCTGGCGGGGTGTGGTAAGCAAGAGCCTGGGGTTCAGAATCAGCCTGGCCCGGGTTAGAAACCCGACTCTTCCCATAGTGGATCACACTGCCTTCGTGAGCCTCAGTTTCCCCACCTGTCAAATAAAGGTGGAGCCAGATGCTCTCGGAGTTCCACCCCACAATGCCAAGCAGCCGCCCAGGGACCACTGCTCAGCCTTTTTTTAACATGCAGTCATGAAATGTTAACTACCAGCCGGGCAAGCGGGGCGCGTACCATGAGCGCCCCCGCACCCCGAGCCGTGTTTCTACAGCTGTCGGCACCCCGGTCGCTGGGTCTTGGCCCTGGCTCTCGAGTGGGGAAATTAAGCATCACACCCAAGACCCAAGAAGCTGGACTTACCATCTGGGCTGGGCACGGGCCTCTCGGGAGGGGCTGGGGCGGATCGCATGCTGTTGCCCATCGCTCCGTCTCCCCGGGCTGTCGAAGGTGCTCGAAGCCTACGGCACGGGGGATACACACAGCATGTCAGCCACGCGCCGAGCCCTCTGGGTGAAGAAGGACCCAGTTTAGAGTACATCGTGTATCATTTTTCAGCAGCTCACTTCTGGAGGGCGGGTGTTTTCATGTGAAGTTGAGATTCGCGAATGTTGGTTACATTTGCTCAGCCCTGGGTCTTTTATCAAGGGAATGACAGAGAAAACCACAGAGAGGGAAGTTACGAGCAAATGCTGTTGGTGGCAGAAGTTTCCATTCCTCCGCACCCCGGCTGGCGGAAAGCAGCCGGCGGTGCCTCGTGTGCAAGGCGAGGGGCGTTTCAGAGGGGCCGCAGCCCCTCCCCCGCCCAGGACCCCGTCCCAACCCCCATGCGCGGGGAACTGGGGACACCTGAACCCCGAGGCGGTGTCAGCCTGACAGCTGGTGGGGGGGGGTTACTGTGTGCCTCAACTTTCTCCTGTGAGCGTTTCTCCGCATGCTCCGACCCATGGCGAAGAAGGGAAACTCCATACCGAGGCTGCGTGCTTGTGGCGCGCCCCATTCGCACGTCCGCTGGGATTTCTGATTATTGTCAAGCCCCTGCCTCCCTCACCCCATTTCGTGGTGAAGGCAACTGAGTCCCCAGGAGGGTAAGATCTCGTCTAAGGTCACGCAGCACAGATTGAAACTGCTGCTGCTGAGCCTCCGGTTTGTTCCATACTGGTTCCCATTCTGGCTCTGTGCATCCAAGCGTGGTGACCTTGGGCACGTTCCTGACCTCTGCCTGCCTGTCGCAGGGAATGATAATGAAACAACATTCCATCGTGGCTTCAGAATGAACAGATAAAGCACAAGAAGCACAGAGAACACGGTCTGGCCTAAAATCCCTGTTAATGATTGCAATTTATGGTGTATTTTTGGATCGTCCATAATGATAAACATTCAAATTCTGGGCTCTCATAGGAGCATTTTAGAAGGCAGCTTAGGTGATTAGAGAACACATATCTTCCTAGGATCCTAGAGCCCTTCTTGTATGGCAGAGGCGAGGAGGAGCATGGAACGGCAGGGCTCCCCCCACCACCCCCAGCTGAAAACTTACACTCCACCCCTTTCTTTATCTGCAGTTTAGGGTGAAGAACTGCGTAACTTGAAAGGGTCCAGAAGTCCCCCAACCCAACCCCTACTCTGGCCTTAAATCCTTCCTCTGTGCACTGCATAGTCAGATTCTGGAAAGATCTGTGCTCTCAGCAAGGCCTTCCAGAGATTGAGGGAGGTCTGTATCACTTCCTAATTTAGCAAGGAGGAGGTGGGGAGGTGAGATCCTTCGTGTACTAGGAAACGAGAAAAGCCAAAATTCGTTTTGCTTGAAAGTTACTATATTGTAAATATTTACATAAATAGTTCATTTATAATCATGCTCTTCCTAAGATAATTACAAGCTTGCATGAACTATAAGCCCAAACGCACCGCAGAAAGTGAGGCCAGAAGGGATCGCACACTCGAAGTTAAGAACCCCATCTGCTGATCGTGTTGACTGAGAACAACAGAGATGGTTCCAGGGCGTGACCCCGCTGTTTCCCCATCTTACCACCCCCTCCTCGGCCCCATACAGCCAAAGGGACACCTTTGACCTTGGCAGGGCCCTTGCTGCAAGCCAGGTGGGTTTTAACAGCTTTCCCCCTTGTCCCCAGCTCCTCGGCTGGTGTAAGCACTCAAGAAAATGTGCTCCTAAAAAGTGCTCAAAAAGCCACGCCAGTGGAGGGGTTGGGAGCCTCACTACCTGCAGCTCGGTCCTGGGCCCTGAGCCAGCGCCTGGAGAGAGGCGGGCCCCCTATGATCCCACCCTCCTCCTCTGAGGCCCCACCTTAGGTCCAGGGAAGGAGCAAAGAAAGTCACCTCTGACTCTGAGGAGCTGGCTGTCCCCCCCCACGGAGCCATGCCCCCCCCCCCGTGTGCTGTGCAGAGATGTCCCGCAGAAGCCCCAGTCACCCCAGACCTTCAGCTTCCCTGACTGGCATTACCCAGGCCCGGAGAACACTCTCAGCACAGGCTGGGGAGAGGTCTTAGCAGGCCTCCTGTCTGGGGCTGACTCTGAAACGCGCATGCTGGCCTCACCCCTCTTCCTCTCCCGTGCGTCCCCACGCCACCATGCACCGTGCCGTCGCTTGACTCCCCAGCAATGCCGCTGTATTCCCAGCGGCCTGACACTGGCACGGAGCATTGGTTAAACCCGGGGATTGCGCCTTGACCCCGGCCTCGTGTTGGGTGTCAAGTCCCAGCCCGCAGACCTCCCACCAGCCCGGCCCTCCCGCTCCACCTTCCCCCTCGGAGCCCCTCCTGGGCTGCAGCCTCCCGCCTTCACCTCCCACTCTTCCCTTCCTTCATGCCACAGCTCCAGGAAAGTCATGGGGAAAAGACTTCATTATCTATCAAAGTGAATTCTGACTTCAGTCCCTCCCAACAACTTTATAATTCTTCTCAAGCCCGCGTGTGTGATTTGGGGGAATTCGTGGAATCGGGGACAGGAAAAAGAAAGGCTCAGGCTTGCATTTTGCAGGTGGGAAAACTGAGGTCCATCCAAGAAAAGAAACATACCCAGGGTGGTGACACGTGCGAGGTCTGACACTCCCACTGCCCTATTCCTCGCACTCTCGTCTCCTCGGTCTCGGGTCGGCACACACGCGCCAGCCCACACCCCCTGTAGCCCGCGCTGTTCAGAGAAAGGTCTCGACGGCCCCGAGTGGTCTGCTCGCTGGCTTCCTGTGCTCTCCAGGAAGGAGTTAACTTCTCTGCGAGAGGCTTTCATTGGAGCAGAATAAAAATGCCCCCAGAGACCGAGAGCCAGAGTCTCCCTAATGAAATGGCTGAGGAATCTGATTTAATCTGTGACAGTTTTATGCAGGGGCTGGAGGTGGGAGAGAGGATAGGAGACACATAATTGCTTCTAGGAACAATAAAGAAAGGGCAAAAGAGAAATGAGTTAATTGACATTAGCTCTGAACATTTGCTTTCTTTCTCCCTTTCCCTTGTGATGTCAAGGATAAGAGCTAGTATTTGCCTCTGAGCTTCCCCCTGGTATTTGGTCACCTGTGAGCTTACCTGGCTACACTCAGAGAGCTGGAAAGGTGCGGGATAGGGCTGCGGGAGGCGCACCTGCCTCTCCTGACCTCAGCGCCGATGTCTGTTGTCCTTTCCCGGGGACCGTGCCGCTGCCTCTCTCCAGGGAGGCGGGAGATCACCGAGGACCTCTGGGCAGTGCGGATGCATGGCACGGAGAGGTCCCACGGCCGCAGGGAGTTACCCCTGGGGGTGTGGGAGGTGCCGGCCGGCAGCCTGTCCGTGGCTAGGTTTCTGCGCGATCAAATCAGGGATCCTTTCCTTGTGCGTTCTGCATTATCTTATAAATACAGGGGCAGGCTTCTGAGAACCTTCCATTCCCGATGGCATCCCGGGACCCTTCTGTGCCTTTACCCACTTTGGGCTTCTAATGCCCGGGCCTCGCTGTCGGAAGGCGAGTGACCTGAACCCCCACACAGCACGCTGAAGGCGGACGGTTGAGGGACCCCAGCCGTGGGAAGACGGGTCTGGGCTTTGTAATAAAACCAGGGACAGTTGGAGAACCTTGGTGACATGGTTTAATTAATATAAAAATCTATTTAGGGATGCAGCCTTCCCTTTGGCCTTAGCCAGTTCCCCCATAAAGAGTGGCTGGAGGTCCGCTCACGGGACCGGCTTCTAAGGCATGGAAGCGTGATGCCCCCAGTGGGGAACCTCACCGTCCACCACAGCGGGACCCCAATGGCGGCAGTAGTCCCCAGGGCTGCCACCCCCACCGTGGCTGATCTGTGCTGGGCACCGGGCGAAGCGTCTTCTAGCCGTCATACCCTGTCCCTCACACAACCCCCTTTGAGAGGTGAGATAAATTTTGTAACTCGTCCAAGGTTATGCGACTGGTAAGAGGAAAGTCTGGCCCCCAAAGCAGCTGTCAGATTCTAAACACTGCGCTCACAGTCTCCATGAAATGCTGCCTTGCTTTCCTGCCCTCTGGTTCACAGAGAAATGATTTTTTTAAGGCTCTCAAAGTAAACTTCTGGGACCGTAAACTTTGGGGGGAGACTTTAATACAAGGGACAGGGAGGTCTGGAAGGGTCTCTGGGAGGTCAGGTGGCAATGTTTGGAACCCACGTCTGGGGATCTGGCTGGAGGGGAGCAGAAGACAGGAGAGAGAGAGAAGCAACGAAGGTGAGCTCAGGCCTCAGCTCTTAGGTGGCTTGCTGGGATCAGAAGGGCCGGAGTGAATCACGTGGAGCATTTTCCACCCTTTCACAGTGTGAAAGAACTGATAAATGCTACGGGGGATGGGGAGAGAAAGAAGCAAGAAAAAATAGCTTATCCCATCCCAATTTTGTAAAAAAATAAAATGCGTATGCAAATATGTATAGAAAAATATGAAAGGAAATTATTTCCAAGATGTTTCCGAGGGCTCTCTCTGGGTAGCGATTTTATAAGGTAAATGCACCCATTTCTTTTTTTACACCTTTCTAAAATCTCCAGATGTTCTCCCACATGCATGAATTGCTTTTACAACCAGAAGCAGAACTTGGACAGAATAAGGAAGCCTTGAAAGGGTTTTTAAGGCAGGCAAGCCTGTGTTCAGATTCCAGCTTCCAACCTCCTGACTGTGTGTCCTTTGGCAAGTTACCGCACTTCTCTGAGCCTTGATTTTTAAACACACACACTTGGGATATGAATATATGTCCTGCAGGGTTGTTTTGAGGATTGAATTACAGGCCCCATCTGAAGCCTCGAATAGCTTCAAGCTTCCCCAAGCTGGATCTCTTGGTGCTACTGGGGGGCCCAGCTAACTGCTGCAAGCTTGAGCAAGTCTCTTCACCTTGCTGGGACCTCAGGGCTCTCAAATACAATGGGAAAAGGGTTGGGACGGATGATGGCTCATGGCCCTTGTGCCTCAGTGACCCATTCGCTGGTGGGTGACCGGTGCCGGGTTCCTGCCCAGTTGACTTGGGACTTGCTCGGTACCGCTTGCGGTCTTGTGCTATGCCGCAGGAACGGCAAGAGCTGGAGCAGGAGCTCAGCGTGGGCTGGTTTCCTGGCCAAGGATCTCGCAGGATTTCCGGGGGGCACCCCACCACATCCTGACCTCGTCCAACAGGCGCACCTGCCCTGTGACCCACATTGTTCCCTGCTCTCCTCTCCGGGCAGGTGCAGCCACAGACTGCCCCCCAGCCCCCTAGCCCCACCTCGTTCTCCTTTCCTGGGGCTCCTGGGGCACTGGCCAGGGCCTGCAGCCGGCTTGGAAAAGTGCATACAGGCTCCCGCTCCCTCTTCCTGCCTCAAAACCAGAGGCTTTAAATTGCCATTTGGAGGAGACCTTGGTATCCTCTCACCTGGGTATTCCAAACCTGTTGGACGAAACCAGTTCTCAGAGTTTCCCCAGAAGCTTAATATATAAAATCGATCAAAGCAAGCTGCTGGTTGGGGACTCGGGGTTCAGCGCTCTTGCCGCTCTACTCCTCCTGATGGGACAACGCAATCCCAGGATATCATAAAGCACCAATTAAAAAATAGCCATTCAGTGCCTTCATATTACAAAGAAAAGGCTCAGAGAGGGCAAGCCACCTGCTCAGGGTCACTCAGGAAGCTTGGACAAGGGCCATGACTCCCTGTCCAGCACTCTGTCTCCCATTCTGCCTGAACCCCATGTCCATGAGCCTGTGTTCTGGCACCTTCCGCCCCTGTGCGCCCAGAAAGGAATCTCTTATATTCTCAGGCTAACAGGGAGACACAGCTTTACCCTAAGACTAGGATGGATGCGTCTTATAAAACATTTTATGCTCATTTTAGGGTGTCATGGAAAGAAGTCAGATTTGGGGCCAGTTGGTGCTGAAGCAAATTTCAATCTCACCCCTTATTATCCCACTAAGCCTCTTTCCACAGTTTGTTTTCATTTAAAACGTGGGCATAGCCACCAATGCCTGGCTGGGGTTTGACAGGTGAGGATTAGGGAGAGGCGGGATGACAGGACGTGCTCACCGTGGGCTCTGTGTGGCCCCCCTCTCTGCTGACAGGGACTGTGCCACAAGCAAGCAAGGGCCGCGGGGCCCAGACCTGGTGGCCGTCTGTATGATGTGTCCCACACAGCGAGATGGCCCAAAAGTCAGTCCCGACTTGGCTTTAATATTTCATTGCGTAAAAAGAAGAAAGCCCCTCCTCTCATTTGTTTCTTTTCTAAGATCAGCTTTTTATGCACAGAGGCCGGTGTAAACATATATAACCCCTAAAATGATATCCTAAACACCGGCAGCGAAAAGAACAGTGGTAAAGACACATGTTTTGATATCAGATTACACAGATACACAATTACACAGAATGGAAAACAATAAATACGAACGGGCTTTTTCTTTTCCTTCCAAATCCGGATACTTGGGAAACCCAGGTTTCATCAGTAGGAGGGGGCTGAGGCAGGTTTGTGTGCAGACACAAGAGGTTGCCTGGACACGTGGACCCAGGACATAAAGTTAGTGACTTGTTTCCTATATCACATTTCACAGTAAGACTTAGTTGGGCTTTTTATTCACACCATGTGGCTCATAACCTTATCGCGTCGGATAGAAATCGGTAGCTTGCTAATAACGTCATTTGCATATGCTGAGCCGCCTGCTCCAGTGTCCTCGGCCCTCACCGGGGGTTACTCATCACAGCACAGACATGAGGGTCCAACCCCGGCGTGCTCCGACGGTTCCCCTAGTGGGGCTGCAACACTGGTCTTTCTACAAAGACCCCAGGATGTTTGCATGTGCTGCCGGGGGTGAAACACTGAGCTACTCTTTTTTTTTCCCCCCCCCGCACCTCCCCAGGAACCCTGCATTGCCCTTTAAGTGAATTATAATTGTAACAATTACTTGTGTGATTGCTCCAGGAATGGCTGTAAGTAAAGACAGTGGTCAGATCTACTTTTACTCATGGCTGGAACACAGAAGCCATTCCATGAGGGAAACAAAACGGGATAGGTGGAAAGTGGAAAAACAATGTGCCCGGGAGAGAGAGTGGGTGAGTGGTGACCTAGTAAATCGTAACAGTGTTGGGGGAAGGGGTGGGGCCTCTAACTGGTAGGGTTTGCTCACTTCCGTGGTGTAAATATTCCCACCGTGGCTGATCTCGAGCCTGCAATGTGACCTCACCAAATGTGGAATTAGGAAGAGGTGTGTGCAATGGGCCCTCACAAGCCGTATGCCCCTGGTTCCAGGCACTCGCGGCAGGAAGAGACTTTCTTCTGACAATTGTCCTTATTTGGAACAGGTGCCTGAAGACATCCCCGTTGTTATCGCTACAAGCACCCACTACATGGAAGGTCTCAGTTAGCTATTTGAACTACAGTGGCTCATCTGATGCCCCAAAGAGCCTGCCATTTTGTACAGGAAATGGAGTCTAAGAGAGGTTGAGTCACTTGCTCAGGGTCGCACAGCTCAGTCGGCTTTCAAACCCCAATTCTTCTTACTACCAATCCTGATTCTTTCCACTACCCTCATCCCACTACAATAACGTTCTTAATCTTTTAACAAATTCTCTGAGAGTTAGCATTGCTGGGGAAAGCCAGAGAAGGCGCACAGGCCTGGGAATCTGCATGTTCCCTGCCCTGGTCCTCAAGTCCTCTTGCTTCTGACCGTTATGAAGCCAGTGCTGCTCGTGGATAGTTGCTGGTCAAAGAGCTATCCGGCTCTTCCCTCACACCCCTGCCCCTCTGCTCTGAGCCTGGAGGCACTGAGGGTAAGCTGTCAGTTTTGGGTCATCAAATCATTTGAATGGGTGACTCCAGCCCTGGGACGAGGGAGAATTAACCCCTTTCTTCCCCTAATTTTTCTTTTTTTTTTTTAAGATTTTATTTATTCATTTGACAGAGAGAGAGATCACAAGTAGGCAGAGAGGCAGGCAGAGACAGAGGGGGAAGCAGGCTCGATGCGGGGCTCGATCCCAGGACCCTGAGATCATGACCTGAGCCGAAGGCAGAGGCTTTAACCCACTGAGCCACCCAGGTGCTCCTTCCCCTAATTTTTCTTAATTTTTACTGCTCACACATTGTATCTTTCGAACTCACAGTGGTAACCTCTCAGAGACTTGGGGCGAGCCACTTTCCTTCTTTGGGTGTCAGTTTGCTCCCCTGTAAGTAGCTGATAGACCAGATGGAGGGCTCCCCATGTCCATCACGGATCCATGCCAGCTCCCTAGAGGGCTGAGTATACAGCAACAGAAAAATAGGAGCTTACTGTGTGCTGAAGATGTGTTTTAGAGGGACTCTCCATTTGATTCCCACAACGGATCTATGTAGGACGCATCACTATCATTATGCCTTTTGTATAACTGGGGAAACCAAAGCCAGGGCATTTCTAGACCCTGTTGAAGGTCACCCAGTTGGTAAGAGATGGAGGCAGGATTTGAATCCAGGCATCTGGCTCCAGAGCGAGGCTCTTAACTGCATGCTCCTATGCATCAGGGAATGGACGAAGGGTTGTATAAAGCTGAATCCATCCTTTTTTATGAGAAGATTACAGCGCTGCTATCTTTTTGGTGCTAGAGTCATGTACGTAACAGGTATTCCGCAGATGCACCCAGAATTGGATTCGTAGAGCCTCGATCAAGAAGTGAGTCTGACCCTCCGGGTGCTGGGAGTTTGCATTCCGAGGGTGTAAGGAACAAGGGATTGTCCATGTGACTTGGAGGCCTTGGCTGGGCGGAGGGTAGGAGCCGGGGAGCTGGCAAGTCTGCAGATTGGGAAGGGGCATGGCTACTGCCCAGGAGAACGTGAGAATTACATTGCACGAGCTTCGCTAGCAAATGGGTCCCCCTACTCTCTGTCCTGGGCCCTGTTTGTTCCCTTCACGGCACACACCATAGCCCGTTTGTTTCTCTAAGTGGGTCTTACCCACCCCCACCCCAGTGTAAACTTCCTGAGAACACGGTCCCTGTCTAGTACATTCCTCAGTGAAAAAAATGTTACCTAGCAGGTGGCTGGCACATAGTAAGCAGTCACTTCATTCGGTTGAGTTCCTGAAGGTATCGTCTGTAAAGTGCCTAGAACAGCCCAAGCGGGGCAGACTGTGCTTTTCCCACTTTCTCCCGATGCTCTTCCCCCTGCCCCGCCTGCCACAGCCCAGGGCCTCCAGCCACGGTCCCTGCTGCCAGGCTGGTGCCATGGAGGAAAGTATGACTTTGCAAAGCTATTTGACAACAAAAGGGAGCCGCTGAACCTTCGAGGCCCCAGGGTTTCTGTCTGTAGCTCAGTTACCCTAATGAAATAAGCCCCCTCCCTTGGTGGTTCTCAGATGGGAGGAAGTGGTTTGGACCCAGGGTACTTATTTCCTTCGGAACGCTGGGGAGCTGAGAGGGAGGAAGTCGGTCACATGGTATGGCCTCAATGCATATTTATTAAGGGAAGGGAGGGATGGAGGAATGCATAGATGAACTCGCGGGGCCCCACGCAGCGTGCTGACGGGAACCAAATGGTTTGGCCTGACAGGCTGGAAAGGCTTACTGAGAATTTGAAGCTCTAGCCTCTGTCGGAGCTGGGAGAAATAAATTCTTGCTGAATGTCCAATAAAAACTGAACAAAACCAGTACCCTCTACGAATGCACGAAGCTGATTAGGGTTTACCACGATGGAGACTTACTAGGTCTTTAAAAAGACACCCTCCCCTTGGAAAGACATTGCCAGGTCCCAGAACTCAAGAGTGGGGAAAGTTTTTTGGTTTTTTTTTTCTGTTTTAGGAGCATGATTTCAGTTTGCTACAATTCAAACCTACCCTTGTCTGTTACAGTTACATCAGGTGGAAAAACTAGCAGAAATAAGCATTCGGAAAAATCAAGGAGCGTCCTGCCCCCGCAGCTATATGATTTGATTCATTGTATGTAACGCTGTCCATTACCCATCTGTTACCTGGGGAGCCCGAGGAACCTGACCTCCTCTCCTTGTCTGGGTTAGGAATGCTATCACTAGCTGCTGCTTAGTACTTAGCATCACCTATATATGGTACATAATTTAAACTTCTTACAAACATACAAGGTCTTCTTTTTATGCAGAGGAAAAGAAGACTCAGAGAGGCAAAGGGGCATGTTCAGAGTCACATAGCCCCTTGGCGGCTGACCCAGAATGTTGACGCAGGTAGAGCTGATGACACCAGTGACTTTCCATGAAGCCGTCTTGCTGCCCTGACTCTAAGATCTGTTTAAGACACAGGAGCCTGAATAGATTTCGATCTATTCCGTTAGGTTTTTAACAGTATGATTATACTCTTCAGGACTCATTAAACATTCTTGAATAGCATTCTTCTAGCCGGATAAAATCATTTGCAAAGGATTTTGCCAGAACTTTGATTTAGGCTTACCTTCCCAGTTTTAAAACGACCATAGCCCAGCTTATAGTTTGTGGCTCAGCATCTCATAGCAAATCACAGAATTTGCAGACTGTGGGATATATTTCTCTTAAAATAAAGAGCACTGCCTTAGTACACACTTCTGTCCTTCATGCACTTGCTGTATCTGAGACTCTCCCCTCCCCCACCTCAGCCCTCAGAGACTCTCCCCAGCTGTGTGACTTACACAAATTACTCACCCTCTCTGAGCCTCATTTTCTCATTTGTCAAAAGCACATAATGATATAAACTTGCAGGATTGTTCTGAGGACTGCAGGAAAATAACTGTTCACGCAGTGACCCTCGCCTGTCACTGAGCATGACAGACACCAGCCCTTTGCACCCACATGCATGGCTCCAATTTAGGGCGCTCTGAGGCCAAAGCCCAGGTCATTTTCCTGGCATTAGGCTCTCTGGGTGTGTTGGCACCTAAAAGAATATGGAGTATGCTATATTCCTTAGGGAATTCTAGCTTTCCAAAATCTCTTCTAATTCTAACCTTCTGTGTTTTCAGAATTTATATACCTCACCTATTTGCCTTTCCTTTAATCCTCCCCCAGCCATGGTACCCATACCTCCTCCTCTGCTTGGTGTTGCTTATCACTGTTGGCTATCACCTGCATCTTCCCAAAGATCCACACGCCTAAACTCCTAGAAGCACTATTGTGATCGGCCAGCCTACCCGGGCTCCGTGCACATTTTAGATGTCAGGACTTCCTGTGGATAGCATTTATCGAACACCTACTATGTGTCTGAAATTGGCCTGGGTACTTCGCATATGTTAGCTCATTTCATCTGCCCAGTATCTATTGCACTGGGTACCTTTATGCCCACCTTACAAGGGAGAAAATGAAGGTCTGGAGAGGTCTAAAGGTCTTGCCCAAGGTCATACAGCTAGGAGCACTGAGAGCAAGCAGGAGCTGCCCTTAGTATGAAGCCTGCCTTGTGCCAGGCTATTGCTCCTTAGCTAGAAAATCTCCTCTGGCAGGACTGTCTCTGGCCCAAGATCCCCAGCCCGTCTTGCCATCTGTAATTCTGCATCAAGTATCCACTGAACAGCTGCCATGAGCTGGACTCTGGATCCGGTGTCAGCCTCCCTCGAGATGTGGCCCTGCCTATTCTCACAGAGTGCTTTCCTGTCCCCAGAAGGTCAATGCTCTGCCAGTTGTGGGTCTAGGTGTCTGAGGTTCCTCCCCACCCAGCCCCTGCCATGTCCCCTGTGATACCTTCAAAAGCTGGGCATGGTCTCCCCTGGGAGTCGCTGCAGAACCCACCGGGAGCGCCGTCACCGTCTCTCCATCAGCTGCGGCTCTCCGGCGCAGCGAGCAGGTGGCCAGGCCTCCGCGGGTGCCGAGAAACCCGAGCTATCAAGAAGAACAGTAGTTGCTACACTGGCCACACACTTCCTCTGCTAGAAATGAGGAAGGCGCTCGGGACTTGCAGAAGGGCAGGTTCCTGTTTTCAGTAACCACTCTGAGCAGGCTTCTCTCTGTAAGGACAGGGAAGACCGTGGCATTATTAATTTTTTTTTTTTTACAAAGCGCTTGGGAATATGTGCAACTTGATTCTAAATGCCTGGGCCATGCTCAGGCTTTCAGCGGCTGGGACCTTTTTCTCTAATTAAAAGGCAGGGGAGGCGGAGAGGCTGCTCTCACACATCCCCAGAGCTCACTGGGTCCAACGAGGCTGGGGCTCAGGGCTGCAGCTTGTTTTTTCTCAGTGTCCTGGTTATTACCGCTATTTTGTGTCCCTGTGAAGGGGCCCCTGGAGCAGAGCTTCTGCCTGGGCTCTGCCACAGACAGTGGTTAATTGGCAGAGGTGTAAAATAGTGGGCATCAAACCCACTACAGAAAGAAGCTGCCCGTCAGCCTTCCGGGGCAAGACATGCAACCCCTCTGCTGTGCTGCAACCAGAAGAAACTAGAAAGGATATGAAATGTAGTCAGCTTCCCCACAGGTTCTAGATTAAAATTGACTAAGAAAACATGGTGACTGGGCGCAGTGTGTGACGCTTGGCTGGCTCCTCGATTGAGGGGAAAGACCTAGAAAGAACATTCTAGGATGGAGGTGGAGGGTATTCGCACAGATACTGAGCCGTAGATAATATTGTGTCAATGTTAACTTTCTGGGGCACGATAATGACACTGCGGTTATGTGGGAAGATGTGTTGGTTCTCAAGGAGATACACGCTGATGTGTTTGGAGGTCAAATGTCATGACGTCTGCAACTTTCAAATGGTTTGCTAAAAGAAAAAGAACTACAAAATATAAGTGTAAATAAATCTAAATCAAGAAAAAGGCAAGGAGGGCCACTAGGTGGCTCAGTCATTAAGCATCTGCCTTCGGCTCAGGTCATGATCCCCAGAGTCCTGGGATCGAGTCCTAAATCAGGCTCCTTGCTCAGTGGGAGCCTGCTTGTCCCTCTCCCTGCCACTCCTCCTGCTTGTACTCTCTCTCTGTCAAATAAATAAAAAGTAAAATCTAAAAAAAAAAAAAAAAAAGACAAAGACAATGAGAGAGGCAGAAAGCCAATGTGGCAAAATGCTAACGTTTGCTGAATCCAGGTGAAGGGCATATGTGCCTTGTACTATTTCAACTTTCTGATGGCTTTAACATTTAAAAAAATCATATAGCCACCCATTCATAGTATGTGTGTCCCCATTCATAGTACTTGTGTCTTTCCATAGCATGTGGGAAAGCTCAGGCACATGGGGACTAAGGGCTGTTGGTGGCAGGGCTGCCAGTGAATTACCTGCCGGAGCTGGGACAACCCTCCAAGAGCCCCGGCTGCCCCCCCACACACACTTCACAGAGATGATGGAACAGAGCATCAAGTGACTTTCCCAGAATCCCATAGCCGGTCCCATCCCAGAGCCAGGACCAGCGTCCAGGGCCGATGACGAGCTGCTCCAGCCCGGCGGTGCCGACAGGGCCACCCAGGGACAGTCATTTAGAAACCTCGCTCAGTGCACTAGCCAATTCTACTGAAAACATCAGGGCCGCTTCTAAACTTGAACTCTGTATAGATAGTTGCTTCCTTAGGCAACTTGTGAAAACACCCACTATCTGTAGGGTAGCCCAGGAAGGCACAAAGGAAATGTTGAGAAAGATTCAGATGGGGAAGAACAGAGGGGCAGAAGTTAAGCCAAAGTTGAGTTTTCCACTTCCAACAGCGAATCCGACAAATTCACACGGAAGAGTAAAAGAGGTTTGGGAGGGGGGCTACTTTCCACAAGTGGCCAGTGGTTGGGGGATGGCCTGTCTGTGAAAGTGCCATTAGCTGAGACCTGGTGTGGGACAAGCCAGGTTGAGAGAAGCAGGAGGAACTTGTGGCTTGGCACAGGCTTTAGGGTTCGGGGAAGCTCCAAGTCTGATGGCAGAGGCAGATGACAGACTGGTAGGGGACCACAGGAGGGTCTCCATCAGAGAACACAGTCCATGAGCAGGAGACGCTGCTGCAGAAGGAGCAGCTCAGAATTTGGAGCCCCTGGTAGCCAGGATTGGAATATCTGCTCTGCCTGTTTCTAGTGGGGGAGAGGGGGGTGCCGCTAACTTCCCCTGGCTTCGCTGTTTCTTTATCTCCTTCTCACTTTGGAGGGTAACTGCCAGGAAACAGAGGGAGATTGAGAATACGTTCCTAAAACCACCGACTCTGCTGCATGGGAGCTGACCTGTGGCTTAAGCCGTGGGGTGCGAGGTGGGAGCCTAGGCCACTATCGGCAAGAGCAGGGGTGAAGCCAGGGCAGCCAAGTGCCTATGTGCACGTGTTTGCAAGTGACCCTGACTTTACACCTGTTTCCAGTTTCCCAGCGGGTTCTCAGCCTCGGCCCTATGGACATTCTGGCCAGACCGTTCTTTGCTGTGTGTGTAAGTGGCAAAGGGTGGGGGGCCGGGGGTGGGGGGGTGAGCTGTGCTGTGCACTGTTGGATATTCAGTGGCCCCTGCTTACCTGACGCCTATAGCACTGACCTGTGCCAAGCCGCGACCACCAAAATGTCCCAGGCATCATCAGATGTGCCCTAGGGAGCCAAAGTGTCCCTGAGAACCGCTGGATGGCAGCTGTCCCACAGAGGTATGGAAGCTTTGAATAGGTCAGCCCGAGCAATGTTCTCTCTTGAATTGCAAATACCGCTCAGTTTAGCGAACTTACGGCAATTGCAAAGTGCTTCTGTGTCCAACCTGCCCTGGGAACACAGACAGGGAGGGAGTCCTCAGAGTCGGCAGGAGTGGGGCTTCATCCCTCCATGCCCTCAAGGACTTTCTGATCTTGTGGAGGAAAGAGACACGCTGTCAAAACCCCAGGGGAATATATGAAAGATGCCGATAGGGAGGGAGCCCGATAGGGGTGTGGACTCGTGGTTACACGGGCACCTGGTGGGAAGACGTGGCGGGACCAGATTGGATTGTTGGCGTTCAAGGTCACTGATGTTCTGAGTCAGCACAAGAGACAAAGACGTGAAAACACTTGGCAGGGATGCCCCCACCAAGGACCTCAAGTGTAAGTACAGGGTCAGCTCCAGGCGGTGACAGTGTGTCAGGAGGCCCCACTTCAGGGCTCAGAAAGACGCTTAAGCCCATCTGTGTAGAAAGACCTGACTTGTGAAAGAGTTTGCCAGTTAATTAGCTATCAGGTCCCAGGCTAACGGCCCAGGCAGATGAGCAAGATGCCCTCACAGGCTGATGATTGCTCTATTAAGTATGAGGTCATCACCTTACTGAAATGGAACGTTCCACCGTGTTCTTAATGTTGTCAGGAGCCAGGTGTTATGTTCCCCAGTTGGGGGACTGGCAGGCCTCCCGGCCCAAGCACTAAGAAGCGCATTTCTCCATCTTTGGGGGCAGAGGGGCTCCAGGTCCTAGAAAGTAAAGGTGACTCAATATCACGTGGGAGGAATGGGGCGGGTAAGCCCCGTGGTTTACATCTTGGTCCAATATGAGCAGACTCCTGGTTCTACTCAAATGTATTTTTCCTTCTTTCCACATAAATGAAAGGTTCGAAGATGAGAAAGGCAACCTCAGGAGCTAATAAGCTCCCTCTCAGTGTAGACGGTCAAGTGTAGACCGGCCCATTTAGTAGGGAGGTTGCACGAGCATATGCTCGGTGCCGCAAGACCGAAGGGGATCCTCTGTATTTAAAAGGGTTAAACCATATGACCTTCAAGATCCCACGCTAACTAGAAGTTGTCTG
The DNA here is from genome assembly GCA_028534135.1 of Potos flavus. Classification (NCBI taxonomy): domain Eukaryota; kingdom Metazoa; phylum Chordata; class Mammalia; order Carnivora; family Procyonidae; genus Potos; species Potos flavus. Next base: position 4,276,348 of record CM052900.1, on the reverse strand, counting down.
AGAGCCAGGTTTATGCCCCTCCCAGAGCTGGGTAAGTGACTCATTCATCCATTCAACCATTCACTCCACACGTATTTGTTGGGCACCTTCTGTGTGTTAGTCGCTGCTCTAGGGGCTGAGTTAGTGATGTGAGCAGTTAATGGCATAGAAAGCACCTGAAGGAATGGGGACAGGAAGAGGAACTCTCGCCTGGGAAGAGAATTTTGAAATAAGCCCAGAACAACGCCGTCGTGACGATCAGGAGGAAGGGCCGTGTGGGAAATCACAGGGCAGGGAATGCTTGCGGTGTTCAGGGGCCAGAAGGGCACTGATGTTCGGGGAGTGCCAGGAAAGAGATGTGCCTCTCGTTTACAGTACCTATTTATTCTTCCTAAGTAGTCTGTATGTCTAGACCTCACCCGGCAAGACCGAGGTTCCTGGGGTCTAGCTTGCTTGCTCTCCCTTAACCAGCTGATGAGGTTACCCAGGTCCAGCTCAATCGCTTCTGGAGGTGAGCTCACTGTCACTATTACTGCCTCCCAGAGGGGCTTCTCATGTCCCAGTGCTTCCCTCACACCTTTCCAGCCCCGTGTTCTCCTCCAGCACCTGCTGAAGACTCCCATTTCCCACAGGACCAACGTCATCCCTCTTCCTGGCATTCAGTGCTCGTCACATTTGTTCTCTAACCCCCTCCCATGACAACATCACCATTCAAGGCCTTGATGTGGCCTTGAACTACGAGAACCTTACTTGGCCCTCTGCACATCCGACAAGCCTCCCACCTCTTCACCATGAGCTTTGCCACTGCCCTTCCCCTACCTGTGTGGGATGCCCTCCCTCGTACAAGACCCAACCCAGAGCTCACCTTGTTCTTACATATTTCCAGCCTCCCCCAACCAAAGATGATTGCTCCGTCCTCAGAACTGGCCTCGGAGTATTAACTGCTCACAGGACTAGGACACATGCATATGAAAGTCAAGAGCAAGAGAAGGAGTTCGAGATATTTGGGAGATGTGTGACCTTGCACAGGTGTTACTAATCCTATTGCCTTCCCAGGACCGTGGGTCCGCAAGACAATGTGCACAGACTACCTAGCACAGCGCAAGGCACATACATGAATGTGTCCCCTTGCCCTTCAAAGTGGAGCATGCCCTTGAGAAGGCAGGTGCAGGTCCAACGTGTGGCCATTGATCCTCGCCTGAGCCTACCCCAAAAGAAATGACCCATAATTATCCACTAATTAAATGGGTAAATGAAGGTCCTGCACCTGCCTTCTGAACAAAAGCCCGTAAATTGTGAATATTGACTTTTCCACCCCTGGGGAAGGCAGTAAGCTAACCACGGACATCATCCGAGACATCAGACCCTCTCGTTTCTCTAGAGATGGCCGTTGTTTCTATTTCTGGAACCATCTTCAAAGACGGATAAGTGGTCCATCCGGATGGGCTGAATTCTCCAGCAGGCGCGGGACCCACATGTCATCCGATTCTGTGTGTTTCTTTGAGAGGCCTCTTGACACAACAGTGTTCTCAGGAGAGAGAAAAGTGAAAGCTTTCTTCCCCCTGAACTCTGCTGTGATGAGTTGCACAAAAGTGTTGATTCATTGGAGTTGTTGTCTTTGGTCATTGCTCAACCTAACCCACTAACCCCACTTCGGGGGGAGACCTTGCCTCTTCCCAGGTTTGTGAGGGTTGATAAAGAGGTCACCGGGTTTCTCAGAGCTCAGGAGGTTCTCTGAGTGGACCTTAATTTCATTCTTTGTAACTTGGCTTGCCTTACAAACTTCCTCTCGTGTACCAATACACAACCTCTTTTATTTCCTAGACCTGAGTCACTCATTTATTCAAATGACGATTATATTAAATGAATATTAACTTCTGGCCAGCCATGAGGCTAAGCTTTAGGGACACAAGAGTGATGGTGACACGTGCCCTGCCACCCAGGAGCTCCGTGTGAGTCAAACAGGGGCGAGGAATGAACCTCGATGACAGGGCAGCATGGTGGGGGCTCCAGAGATGAGGGAAACCAGATGAAATGGCTCGCGCTTGCAGGGGAGCCAAGGCTTGGCAGAGGGGTGACGTTCACCTCAACCTTGAACATGAGAGTCGTCCATCAAAACGAGACATTTGGCAGGGCCAGCCGGGATCTTCATTTTGTGCCTTCTCATTTTGTTTTTCGTGTCAGGATGACTTCAGTTGTATCTTGTCTGGAGGTGGAAGTGACTTCAGCATCTGCCACTCATCTGTCATCCTCCCTCCTGTGATCTCTTTGTCCCTCTTGCAGCTGGGACAGGCTGTCCAACTGCCCAGCCTCAAATCGCTGTTCTGTCCCAGCCTTCCCTGCACCCCCCAACATCCTTGGCCTCGTGCAGATCCTCATCTTGTCCTCACTTCCCCAACCTGCCTTCCCAGTCATCTTCCCCTTTCTCCTGTTGCCTGGACAGGCTCTGCTGGCTTTTGCCTCTGAATTTATTCCTGTTGTTCCACTGACCTAGAATGGCTTTCCCCTCATTTTAGGATCTGCCAGAATCAGGGACAGGTTTCCTGTTGGGGCCAGCCAGGGCTTTGATGAAACTTTCATCTTACTGAGTCAGAGTCTGGTCCAAGGGCTCATGTTCCCCTCACACCCTGCAAAAGGTGGGGCCAAGCCATGTCTCCCCCTGCTCTTGTCCTCTGCCCAGAGGTGGAATTCTTCGCCTATCCAAATGGCCAGTGCCTGAGGCTGGCTTATGCCATGTGACACTGGGGGGCAGGAGGGATGGCAACTATGGGCCATCCGTCTGCCGCTGAGCCTTGCCAGAATGGCGTGCCGCTGTCCCAGAAGCAAAACATTTGCCATTCATTTTTATTCCTGTGAACAGAGCAGACCCTGTGGGTCTGTGGTGATGTCCCAGCTGGACTCTTTCTTCAGCTCACTGAGAAAAGAGTCTCTTCCTGTTCTCAAGTATGATCATCTCCAGACTTTCAAGTACGCACCCAGGCAGTAAGAGTTTTGAGTAAGCACCCCCATATATGAACATTTAATCATTAATTATATATGCAGATGACTCTGCAAAGATATACATTATACATATAAAAATACTTTTAAAGGCTAAGACTAGTTAAATAGTACATTCTAGAATTTTCCTTTTGTGGTCCAGGTGATTATCTTGGGCACTTCCTTTGGGAGACCGAGACTCTAACAGAAACAAAGGAGACAGGCATCATTGCTAAACAAAGAGGGCTCTCAATGAGGAGTTTTGAAAGGCTACATGTTATCTTCCCCGGGGCAAATATACAGTCCAGCTTCTGGGAGGGCAGAGAGGTTCTTGTGAACTCCGCTTAAAAACAAAGACCAGAGTGAGTCTTCCCATGAGAAAGAGTCTGTGCATGGTGGCACTGGGTGGCATCAGGCTCCAGGAAGAGAATTTGTTCGAGGGTCTCTCGTTAACACCTTTGTTTTCCCATCTCTCAGCCGGTCTGACTGCCAGAAACTGTAAGCTCCATCGAGTCACGGAGCCCGGCTGTTTGGTCAGTGACCGACACCTACCATCAGCACTTCTCACAGCCCCAGCGAGCGTCATGTGTTACTGGAAGGAAGGACGGGAAGGAGGGAGGGAGAACGGGAGGAAAGGACAGAGTGAGCAGGTTTAAGGCAAAAATAAAAACCATAAAAACCTCCCCTCCCTGTAGATCAGAAACTTCAAGACCTTCCTCGCTTTCTGATCCCCCGCAGCTGCGGCCCTATCAGGGTGCGCCAAGAGGGGCATGGAATTGTCCTGATAATCGCCGAGCTCACTGCAGCAGAGCACCCCGTGTCCAGGGGACAGCCCAGGGACAGGCCGGGGACAGCCGGGGGACAGCCGACACAGCTGGCTGGACGAGTAGCGATCAAGCCTCTGTGATCAGCTTCCCATCCTGAACCGAGTCAGGTCTCCTGAGCGCCCTGCCCTGGCGTTTTCATCTCCTGAAGCAGAACAACAAAGACGCAGGCCCAGCCACCTCTAAACGTGACTTAATAGCACGAAACGGGGTTAAGATCTGTGCCAGAGCGATGATGGCTTTCGCTGGTGTCCCCTCCCGAGCTTTCATTCTGTGATGCCCTAGCTTCTGGGAGATGTGCCTTTGTACTCACAACAAGGTCCTGCCGTTGGTACCTAAGGAGAGTGAGCTCGGAACTGGCTGTGATGTGATCTCACAATGGTGTCAGGTATTCATAAGTGCCTGGACGTGTGTGAAATTGCTACCCGGCATCTACTCCCTCACCCGCCGAGCCACAACTAATTACACCAGCGGCGGGCGGCCGCCGAGGGGGACGGGGAGGGACAGGCAAGCTCAGTGGCTTAAAATATCCTTGGCCAGAACAAAATTCAACCCTGCAAGCCTTTTTTTGACTGGAGGATATTTCACTATTTCTTATTTTAGTTTGCGTAGCAGTAATATTATAAATAGTAACAACTGCGTTCTGCCTGGTGCTTGAGTTGATTTCAGTTGTGGAAGAACTCTTTGAAATACCGATTATGATTTTAATGATTGCTTCTACTTATTAGAAACCTAATACATACACGCACTTTCCCTGTTGTCTCCTGAATTCACCTCAACAATGAACGAGGTGAAGACTCTTCTTATCCTCGTTTTACATCGAGGACACCGAAGCACTGGGAACTTAAATCTCTTTTCTAAGGACAGTGGGTAAGAAGGGTGCTGGACTTGAACCTGGACTGATGGGCCCCATGGCCCGTGCTCTTGATGCCACACCTTGACACACAATAGGCCCATTTTATAGATGGGGAAACTGAGACCCAGAGAGTAAAGCCACTTGCCAAGTTGTCAGTGCAAGATTCAGTAAGATTTCCCCAATCCTGATGCCAATGCTCTGTCCATTTTTTCTATGACTATAATAATTTATGTCTGTTTCCACCTGATACACTTAAAGGGGATGGTGTTGGAAATGATGCATCCCTATTGAGTTCATAGAGAGGCACTGGCACCTTAGTAAGCATCCCCTGGGAGTGTCTGCATGGGAAAATTTGGGGAGACGGTGTCCTTGAATTACGGGCCAGGGACTGTCAGGGCTGTCCTCTGTACGGGGTGGGGGCTGGGCCCACGCCTCACGCCCCGCTGGGGCTCACACAAGCTAAGGCAGGAGCCGCCACGGTGGCTAACGCTGAGCCGTGTTGAACACAGCAGGGCCAGTTGGGGAGGGTCGGTGTGTGAGGCTCAGGCCCCAGGACTGTGCTCTGATCCCACCCAAGCAGCTCAGGTCTCACTCCTTGTGCGCTGTCCTCTGAGGGGCCGCCCTGACCCCCCTCGGGCACAGGAGTCGGCCAGCTCCTCTCCTGCACACGCGAGGCCATGCGGACCCGCCAGAACCTCCGACCACATGCACACACCGCACTTGTCTAAGGAAGGCGTGGCAAGCCCTTTCTCCTGGCCGGGAGCTGGCCGGCGGCATTTGCGGAAGGAAGGAGGGAGGAGGAACGTAAAGGAAGGGAGAAGTGGAGAGAGGGAGGCAGTCAGAGACAACTGGGAGGGAAACAGTGATTGGACACGGCCTTCTCACTTCTAGAAGTCTTTACTAGCTTCGGCAGTATTCTAGACCCTCCTGTCTCTTGCAGCAGTTCTTCATGCACCATGGCTGACTGCAGGAGTCAAAGCTGGCAGGGACACAAGCGGCTTGGTCCATCCTGGGAAGTAGAATTGAGGCTGCAAAGCTTCCGCTCTGGGCCAGCTTTCTCCCTTAGGGGGCACCTGCTGGGGGAATCTCTCTCCACCTCCATCTTTCCACCTGGAAATGAGGTACAAGGACACAGCGCTGGGCGAGGGCTGCCCGTGCATGCGTTGCGTGCATCAACTTCACCAATCTGCACAACAAACCTCAGAGGGACGGATAAAATCCCGCCTTTGCAAAATGGATTTGGTGACGTTAGTCGATTTCCCTGAAATGACAAAGCCACCAAGCGACAGAGCAGAGATCCAAACGCATCTTTCTGATTTCTAAATTCACGCTCTTACCGCTTTTCTGCACTGGGGGTTGTTTGCAAGGGTTTAAGAGAGGGATAAGGTGGAATTAGTCGGTGACGTGCCGGCATGCAGGTGTCCTGTTGGTCGTACCAACAGAACCAAGACCGGCAGGAGTATTAGAAGCCAGGCTGCGTGCAGAGCTTCTCACGACACATTTCTTGCACCCCTTGCAACAAGTCTGTGAGGCAGGTGCTCTAGAGCTGAGAGATGGAGGCGTAAAAACGTAATTTGTTCAAAGCCAAAGGGAAAGAAGGCGGCAAAGCTACAGTTCAACCCCAGGCTGTGATCCTCGAGGGCCAGTGCGTTCCTTCTCCCCTCTGCAGGTGCGCTGGTCCTTTTTCTGGGCTGGCTGATCACTGAAACAAAGCTACAGGCTCAAGTGACTGGAAAGAAGCATCCGGGCACTTTTGCAAGCTCTAATTACGGATTTATTTTTAAAAGGCAACCTATACCAATGTAAATCGCTGAGCAAGAATGAAGGGAAAGACTCCTGCATTTTATAAAATCCCTTTGAAATAAGGGGCCCATCCTTGCGTCAGCCATCACTCAATGTCACTTTCAATGGGTGATCGCTTTGCTGGCAAAATCAGTCCTTTTTCAGTAGCAAGCATTTGAATGGTTTCTGACAGCCAGAAGGTGACGGAGACAATTAGATGTAATGTTTGTGACAGATGGAAAAAGGCATTTTGTCAAGTCTGCAGGAATCTGGAGGAAAACCACAGCAGGAGAGCAAGCTCCATTCTAAAGGGCAGAGCCAAGGGCTGGTTCCTCTCTCCTCCCCTCGCTGAAGTGCCTGGGAGGTCCCCCGCATTGGAGGGCTCCCCCGACAAATGCCCAGGCGAGGCCTCCACACTGTGCCTCCGTCAGTAAAGAGGGCAGTTGTGTGGCTGAGCCCCGAGGAGAGCAGGGTTTGCCAAGATGTCTGGAGAAGGAAGGAAGAGTACAGAAATTTGCCTCCGTCCCTGTTCCCTTTGGGACATAAAGGCTGGGCGGGGGTCTGTGGCTTTGAAGACAAACAGCCTGAATCCAGCTCCCAAGCAGTGGGAGACTGGGGACAGGTCATTTATCCTTTCTGAGCCTCTGCCATTCTTTCATAAAAGGGGCACAGTCCTCGCTCCTCAGTCAGAGGTTTAGTAAGCACACACTGGGAACAGTTTGTAAAGGGGAGGGACGCAGCGGGCTCCCTCTACCTGCTGCTGCCTTTCTTCACTCTCCTCCATGTGCAGACGCAACTGGTGGGTGATTTAAGTTTGGAGACAAAATACACCAAGGCACAGCCTCCCTGGAGGACACTTTGGCAGCACATTGTAAAAAAAAAGAAAAATGTTTTACAAATATTTGATGTTTGTAAAACCATCAAATAAGTGATGGTTTCTTAGCTATGACTCCAAAAGCGGGCTTCCTCAGTGTTACAAACGTGGAGGTGCAAAAGCTATCATCAGGAAAGTGAAAGGGACGGAATGGGGGAAAATGTATGTAAATCATATATTTGATAAGGAACTTGTATCTGGAATATATGAAGAACGCTTCTAACTCAAGACCAGAAAGACAAATAACCCCATTTAAAAATGGGCAAAGGATCTGAATGGGTATTTCTCCGAAGAAGATCTGTGAATGGCCCCTAAGCACATGGAAAGATGCTCAACATCATTAGACACCAGGGAAGTGAAAATCAACGCCACCACGAGGTACCCCTTTATACCCACAAGGATTGCTGTGCTCCTAATAATTTTTTAAAGAGACAAGAATGGTCTTGTCTACTGAGCCTGTGGAGAAATCAGAGCATTCGTACCTTGCTTGTGGGAATAAAAACAGTGCAGCTGCTTAAGGAAACGTTTTGGCAGCCTGTCGGGAGGTTAAACATAGAGGAAGCACATAACTGTGCAATCCTACTCCTACGTACAACTGAGAGAGTTGAAAACACACACACACGCACACGCATGCACACAACTGAACAGCAGCATTACTTACAATCACCAAAAAAGTGGAAAGAACCCAAATGCCCACCAGCTGATGAGCAGATAAGCTAAATATGGTGTATCTAGACAGTCTGCAGAGACAGAAAGTAGATTAGTGGTTACCTGGGGCTGGGCATGGGGGTGTGACTGGGAAATGACGGCTAATGGGTTCCTGGTTTCTTTGTGGGACGCCGACAATGTTCTAAAATTGGACCGTGGCAGTGGTTGCATGACTCTGAATATAACTAAAAACCATTGAACTGTCTGCTTGAAATGAGGGAACTATACGATACGTGAGTTACATCTCAATAAAACCATTTTCCCAAGTTAGCGCTAGATGCCAAGGAACAGCTTTAAGACCTATAAAATGTTCCTCGTACATGTTGGATAGAATGGTATTTTCCTTTCATATTTTCGCACGGTATCTCTTCAATGAGAAACCACTAAAATGTTATGCAAAGAGCTCATGCATTGTTTGTCATCTGTCAGACAAAAAGGATACTTTCTGACCTAGGAATGCCTTTGTATCAGGAAATTATCATGGTTTTATGTGACTAGATTTCGCTATAAGGGTGTAGGTACATTGCAGGGTTGTCTAGAACGTAGTAAAACTGGAAGCAATAGTAGCTATCATTTGTTGCATATTTACCATTACATGAAAAATCATCTCATTTCTTCCCCTACAACAATCCTATGGGGAAACTCTCAGTATCATTATCGTCCTTCTGACAGTTGAAGAAAGAGTCTCCAAACAAACATTGACAAACAGAGCTGGGATTTGCATCCGAGTCCCTCACGTTCCACAGCCTGGCAGGTGCTCTT
>CM052900.1:4219337-4267087 GCA_028534135.1 Potos flavus | reverse complement strand
TGAAATTCTCTGTGGCAGGAATACTTCCCACATGGAAATCGGCAAAAGGCAATTGTTTTATTTATTTATGTATTTATTTTTCAATGGGGGGTAGGGCAAAGGGAGAGATTCTAAAGCAGACTCCTCGCCCAGTGGGGAGCCCAACGTGGGGCTCGATCTTAAGTTTTCAGGTGTTTCTCACAGGTAAAGAGGAAAAAGGAATGAGTGTCTAAGCCACAAACTGGGCAAGAGATTTGAAATATTTTATTGCTACCCCTCGCTCGCTGTTTGGAAGCATGCTTGTGTCACCATGCCACAGATGAGAACACTGAGGTCCGGAAAGGCTACGCCTCTTGTCCAAGCCTTCACGGGCGTTAGGAGATTGAGCTGGGGTTTGGACTTCTGTTCACCACACCGCTTCTTTCTTTGTAAGAAATAGCAGACAAGGCCGCTGTGGTAAACAGAACAGCGGCCCCTTGATACGTCGGTGTCCTGGTCCCCAACACCCGTGACTGCGGTACCTCACGTGGCAAAGGGACTTGGCACATGCCGTTCAGGCTCTCCAGGTGGGGGATTATTCAGGATTATCCAGGTGGGCCCATTGTAAGGACCCGAGTCCTTCAGAGCGTCGGAGGGACGGAGAGGAGTGTGTCGGAGAGGGCGAGCTGACTTCGAGGGCAGAGGGAGAGAACCATCAATGGCAGCCTCCAGGAGCTCAGAGTGACCTTCAGCTCACGGCCAGGGAGAAAACAGGAACCTGGGTCCCCCACCTCAGGGAACCGAATTCTGTCACAACCTGTGCGTAGGAGGCGGCTTCTCCCTCAGAGCCTCCAGAAGGAACAATGTCTGCTGACACCTTGATTTTAGCCCAGAGAGACCCGTGCCGGGCCTTCGAACTCCGGAAACTGTGAGACAGTACGTGTGTGTTGATTTGAGCCATTTTGTGGTCATTTCTTAGGGCAGCGGTGGAAAACTCACGCAGCCACGTTCCCTGAAGGGCCTCTGAGAAGCAGGCCGCTTCCGTCCTCCACAGCGCAGGGGAAGGAGCCAGGCCTGGTGGGGCAGCGGAGGGCACAGGGCATCCCCCACTGAGGCCAGCAGCCCGGAGGCTGTGTATGAGGCCAGGGGCTCCGCCGGCCTTGGAATCACAGACCCCGAGGGAGTGGCCTCGCCACTTCCCAGTGAGGGGCCTTGGCGAGAAAATGGCCTCTCTGAGCCCACTTTCCTCTAGTGTAAACTCTCTACAAGTTACTCCAAGAATGTCTGCTCTCGGGGCCCTGGAGATAACGGGGTGAAGGGGGGACCTGAGGGCTGATTGTTGCCCTTACGAATTCTATCTTCCTGGCTTTTTTTGCTCTGTGTTCCTTTTCCCTGTGAGTCTTACAACATCGCTGAGAAGCCGGGTCATTAGTACTTCCTACCGATCCCCAGCCCCTGCCCACAGGTAGACAGAGAGCAGGATTTGGGGTCTGGGGGACTCAGCTCCGGATCCTGGCTCTCCCGCGTGGGAGACACGTGGCAACCTCTGAGCCTTGGGTCATCGCCTGGAAAATACCCGGATGATGTCAAATCTGTCCTTGCTGGGCCCCGAGTGCTGGTGGTCCAAGGCCTATCCCGGTACCTGGCACAGCGCAGCTGCTCAGGAAATGGCATCTGGAAACGGGGACGGAGTAGAGCTCGCGGCCAGCAGGTCACCTTGGCCAGCGCAGGCTCCGGACTCTCGTCTGTGCTTGACCACAGATACTTCTGGCACCGGACAAGGGACTCAGCTCCTCGGGGGCCGGGGGGTTTAAGTGTTGATGCCACTGCTCCTTCCTGCTCCCCTTTGTGAGATTAACCCTTCCCTAAATGGGTGCAGGGCGCCCGACGCTGGTTGCAAAGGGACGCCATGGTCTATGATTGAAATTCCTCTCCTCACCTCATGCCATTAGCCGTGCGTATGTCGCACTGTCTCCTGTCCATTCTATGACACCTTCCGGCGCGGAGCCGTGCTGACGCACAAGAACCATGATCGTCATGCTAGCCGGCCTTGGAAATGCACTTGTCACTGGCGTGCACGTGCATGGCTGGTGTTTCGTGACGAGCGATCTAAGACCTAAGTCGAGTGACTCCCGCAGGGTTACACCGGCTGTAAGTGACTGAGCTGACTCAGCTGAGTGACGCAGTCCCAGGCCATTCCCTCTGTGACCTGTCGACAGTCATATGTACCCCTGGTGATCATGCTTACGGTCCCAGGAGGAATTCCGGCCCCCGCACCCTTCAGAAGTCCAGGCAGCCTGAGCCCTTTCCCAGCACATGCGTGCAGTGGGTGTCTCTGCCCATCACAGACGAGGACCCCCAGAGAGCCCCCGACCCGAGATGCTGCTGTTGGCCTGACGACAGCTGCTTACACAGCAAGTAGAAGGATGGACAAGAAAGAATACTCCCCTTACCTTTCAAGCGCCCACTACACTGGCCCTTTTATTCTGATCTTCACGACGACCCCGTGAAGCCAGTACTGAATTATGTAACTGCTCCAGAGATGATGAAGCGGGGAATCGGGGAGGCCACATAACTTGCCACAGGTCACCAGCTTGGAAGCGGGGAGGCCTAAGACCTGGGATGGGGGCCCTGGGCCAGGTGCCTTCCATAGGTCCTGCCCCTAGCCACACTCCTGATCCGACGCTGCTGTTCAACTCACTGCGTGCCTCCGGGTAAGTCAGGAAACCTCTCTGGGCTTTGTTTCCCTCATCTGGAGAATTAGAGTTGGCTCTTGCAATAAGTTGGGGCCAACTACAAGGTGGGAGAGGGCAGTCTGCACACGAGACCGTGCTCACTTCTGACGCCAAGTGCAATTGCAGGGGCCTCCCCAAACCACCCTCAGGCTTGATAATTCTCTAGAAAGACAGACCTCGCTGAAAGCTGCTGTACTCACGGTCAAGGTGATACAGGGAGAGGGTGTGGATTGAGACCAGACAAAGGACAAGTGGCACAGTGTAGAGCCCAGGAGGGTTCCAAGTGCAGAGCCCCATAGCCCCTTCCTGTGGAGTCGAGGGGGCTCACTCTGTTGGCACTGATGTGTGACAGTGGACATGCGGCGGCCCCAGCATGGGTGGCATGGGTGGCTCACCCAAACTTGGCTGCCAGAGGCTGTGTTAGAGCCCTGTTACACAGGTGTGGTTGACTGCTTGATTGATTGCCCGTGGTTAGTCTCCATCTCCAGGCCCACTGCTATCATGTGACCCTGAGTCCCATGCTCTTTTGGCATGACCAGCCCCTACCCTAAGGCTCTCGAGTACGACCACATAATATGGAAAAATCCAGGGTGGTGGGCCTCTGCCCTAAGCAAAGGTATGACCACAGGGTGCAAAGGCCAGACTTTGGGAAAAGTCAAATTCTTTACTACACAGCTGTGAAGTCCCTTCCAGCTTTCCCACTGTGACGCTCCCAGCATCCACCCGCATGGCCCCGGCGTCCCCTGGGCTGGGAGACCCCTGGGTCTCCGCAGTGCCAGCTCCAGCCCGGTCCACTCCGACCACTCATCTGGCTTCCACACCCTTATTCCTGCCTGCCTGATGCTTATTAGATATTCATTTCACTCATCGTATCTACTAACTGACTAACAATGATGTGCCGGGCGCCGGACTAGAGGTGGCTATGTGGCTGAACGTCACCCTTGAACAGGTGTGACAGTGTAAGTCACATGAACAAGGGCTAAGACAGAGAAGGGCTTGAAGCACAGGCTCTTTTGAGCAGACAAATGTTCTATTGCCACTGCAAGTTTCATGGTTAGACTACGATCGAAAGAGCATTCTCTTGGAAAGTTGCTCACAGGCATTGTTTCCAGAGAGGTAAGTGCTCAGCTTTGGGTACGCGTCAACCAATAGGTGTGTTGTGAATCTGCTCCAGGGGGGCATCGGATTAAAGGCCAAACCAAATCTCAACTAAACAAACTAAGTACTAAACCAGAATCTGAAACATAAAGAAAGAAAAGTCTTCCCCAATATGGGGGAGGAATATTGGTTTTTGGCTCTTTGGCTTTTTCCAGTAGTTTATTATTCCTTTAACTTTTGCTTCTTCTTATTTCTGTGTGTTTTCTCAGCCTGGATTTGCTGGCAGATGTTCTGTATGCCTTTGGGCTTCCCTTCTACCCTGCCTACGTGGGGCAGTTTACTCTGGAGGAGAAAAGCCTGTCGCTGAAAATCATGCAGTTCTTTTCGAACTTCATCCGATCGGGGTGAGTGGGCCCACTGCTGCCATCGCGCCTGCCTCCCTCCCTGTCTCCCCTAGATGTTGCGGTCACCTGCTGCTCGTCTCCCTGTCTCAGTCCCCCTCTTCTAACCCAAACTACCTCTGTGTAGATTCATCTCAGTGAAGGGAAGCTCCCACCTACACACTCCTTATTCAGCCACATTCGATGGCTCTAGATCAGGGTTTCCGAACCTCAGCACAGCTGATGTCGGGGCAGGTAAGTCTTTGCGGTGAGGACGTCCTGTGCAGCCCGGGCCGCTTAGCAGCTTCTCTGGTCTAGACCCACTAGACACCAGTAGCACCTCACCCCAGGTGTGAGAACAAACTATCCCAGGTGCCCCCTGGGGGGCACAGTCACCCCAAGTTGAGAACCACGGTCTTAGGTGATAAAATTCAGTTAAGATGTTCAAGACCCTTCTACCCTAGCATCCCTGCCTACCTCTATTCTAGCGCAAGTGGCATAGTCACTGTCCCCACTTCCAAGCTTGGTTCCCCCTTTACCTCGTTAGCAGACATTCACTGGTTACCTAGCATGGTTCTCGGATCCCTGGAAAGGTAGAAGGTAAAAAAAGATTCCAACCATAATTAAAAGCAGGGCAAGGTAGAACTTTTTCTAGTTCTTTGTACGAGTTGAGTGGAAAGACATTTCTTTTAATTCAGATTTAGAAAACGTTTCGCTGGGGAAGTGACGTGGAAGCTGGGCCTTGAAGGACGACAAGATGTTCAGGCATGAGGTGCCAGCCAGGAGAAGGCACCTAGGGGAGGAGCAGACAAGCAGAGTCACCCTCGGGTGGAAGGGACAAGAAACACACCTTGTTTGGCGAATGTCAGAGGAGGTCAGGTGGGGCTGGGAGGCAGGCCTGGTGGCAGGTGTGGAGGTGCCTGAGCGCGGCAGGGCATGACCTCCCCTTCCCAGGGAAGATGGCTTACGGGGGGTAGACAAGTTGGCCTGGCTCAGGGCCCACCCTCCTGCCCAGGCCTTGGACAAACGGAGGCACTCCAGGGACTGGCTGTGGTGTCCAGATAGAAGGACACCGGGTTAGAAGGGGACATGGTGACCTGTGAGCATTCCAGAAACAGGCCTTTCCATTTTCAATCATCTGTAATGCGGCAGATCAGAACACAGCTGCAGAAATCGGATCGGGCAGGTCCAAAACTGGCTTTGACCCTTAAAGATGCGGGACTTGGTCCTTGGACATCAAGTGCAAGTGGAAAGGGATCCCGGGTGATAAAAGAAAAGCCACGTTTCCCTCATGGATGTTTCTTTCTCGTCCTTTTCCCAGAAATCCCAACTACCCGCACGAGTTCTCAAGGAAAGCCCCTGAGTTTGCAGCCCCCTGGCCTGACTTCGCCCCGCGGGCCGGCGGGGCGACCTATAAGGAGCTCAGCGTCCTGCTCCCCAATCGACGGGGCCTCAAAAGCGCTGACTGCTCCTTCTGGTCCAAGTACATCCAGTCTCTGAAGGCGGCAGCGGCAGGTGGGGAAGCCAGAGCGGGCAGGGGCTGGGCAGAGGGCGGGCGGGTAGTTCATGCCCAGCATCTACTGAGCTCACTGTGCGGCAGACCCGGGTTGAGTGCTCAGAGCCACCGAGTCATGGAGTGCCATCAACGCAGCCCTTCTCCATGAGGAGCCCCCAGTCTGGGGTCCTCCCGCTCTGATGGGGGAATGTTCAGAAAGAGAGAGCCTCAGGGCCAGGACACCAGGGGTCGGGGATGGGATTTCTAGCCAGGGAGCAGTGGGCATTATCACCTCTCGCTGCTGAAGAGCTCTTCCTGCTGAGCAGGCATTAAGGAGAGAACGGAATCGTAATGAGGGCACCGGGAATACAGAAGAAACGCAATGCCCTTAAGAAGCTTCCAGGAGAGGGGGGAGTGAGTAACATAACCCAGTGGAGGGAGGGTCTGAGAAGGCTTCCCGGGCAGGCAGATGGTGGGGCTGAAGGTTTTCAGAATGACGTGATTTCTTCGTGCAGCTAGAGACGGGAGTGCAACATTCAACAAGAAAATGACCTTGCCCACCGTGTTTTAGACCTTCAACGCTGCATTTAGCCTCCAAGGCCAAGGGGATCTCTGTTGAACCCAAGTCTTATTGTACCCTTAGCATGACCCAGGAGCCTGGTGACGAATCTGGTGCCCGACCCCTCCGTTGAGCATTTGTAGGGAAGGCCGTCAGAGGCTGGGGTCTCTTAGGGCCAAGGGGAAGAAACAAGGGAGGAGTCCTGATCTGAACGGACCCCCCTTCTATTTCAGATGAAGCCAAGCAGGAGCCGTCAGCAGAGAGTGAAGAGGAGGATGGGCCGGTTGACTCTGGGCTGGCAGGAGAGCCGGGGTCCAAGAGCTACAGCAAGTGACCGTCGCCTAAGACCCTCCTGCCCAGCCTGCCAACCCCACCTCAGGCTGCCACCCGGGGCACCGTATTCTCTAACATAGCCACTAACTTTCAATAAAGTGTCTACATGCCGTGAAGCATCGGTGACTCAGATTTGTTCATTCAAGACAGTCCTTGGGAGTTTAAATGAAACTTTGTTTTAGTGATCTTCCTAAGGCTTGAATCCCAGGCTGCCATTTCCTTCCAGCCGATATTTGCTGGGCATTCTGTGTGTACCAGGCCCTGTGCTGATTGCCAGGGAGGCAGAGACCCCGCCCTCTAGACGGAGAAAAAGGCAGGTGAACGGACGTGAACAATAAATGGGGATGCTTTGAGGGCGGGCCCCAGAGTGATGCAGTCCCACCTGCGTGTTCGAAAGGATTTTCATGTGAAGGTTCCAGAGTGGAGGTGGGAGACCATCTAGGCTGGTGCAATATTCTAAGCAAGAGACAATGAGGTCTGAATCCAGGTAGCGAGGGTAAAGGTGGGGGAAGGCAGAGATCCGAGAACCCTTTAGGAAGCAGAATTGATAGGACTTGATTGAATGTGAGAGGGGTTTGGGGCAAGGAGACAGAATTATTACCCCAATTAGGGTTGCTTTGGGTTCCCAGATCAGCAACTGATTTGATCATTTACCCACGTAAGGGACATACTTATGAAGGAGGATCTAAGATTCTCTCTCAATCACACGCGCACACACATACACACGTGCACAGAGACAGAGAAAGAAAGAGAATTAACTCTAAGAGCAGGTGGAACTGGGTAATGGCCTCTGTCATTTATAAAGTATGTCAGATGTGTTGACACATGTCACCTCATTTGAGCTAGACAAAACTCAGTAATTGTTCATATGTTGGGAACATCACCCCCATGTTGCAGAAGTGGAAGGTGAGTCTCAAAGGCTTGTGGCATGCCTAAATTCATATAGGGAGGAGGTGGAGAATCAGAGTTCAACACATGTCTTCTGATTTCTCTATGTCCTTGTACTTCCTAGACTTCGGATAGGTCTACAGCCAAATTGTGTGTCATGCAGAATCTACTAAAAGTATTGAAAACCTCAGGTAACCTCTCAACCTGCTTAAAGGATCAATCAGGATGATAGTTCAGTGCAAGTAGCAAACACCCAACTGAAGTGCCTTAACCTACGTGTACTCCAGGAGGGGGACGGTCCTAGGATTGGCCTTCCTCTTTGCTTTCCTCAGTACATGGATGATGCCTCACTTCATTGACACAATACGGCTGCCACAGTTCCAGACATCACATATGCTCCTGATGGCATCCACGCTGGAAACATGCAAGGCATAATATGGAGGGCCTTTCCTTCAAGCATCTCTTTCTTTTCTTGGAAAAATTTCTTTCCCAGAAATTCCCAGCAAGTTTCCCTTTACATCTCATTGGCCATAATGTTGTTTTTCCCTTTACATCTCATTGGCCATAATGGTGTTGTGTCCCTACTTTTAGACCAGTCACTCACAATAGGGAATGGGCTTACTATGATCTGATTAGACAAGCTTGACTTATTCCCTAGAGGATATTTCCTAGACATATTGACGTCCCAACAAAGCTGGAGTACAGTTAGCAGCGATGAACGGGGAGACACCGGGTAGAAGCATAGGAGTTTCCTCATCCACCAACACCTTAGTGGGGGCTTTGAAATAAGATAGATCTGGACCAGGAGTTCACAGTAGCTGAATGACTTGGAGTAATTCCTTCAGCCCAGTGGTTCCCAGCCTTGACCAACAACGAGAATCAACAGAGTCCTTTTACAAAATCCTAGTACCAATGCCACATCCAAGATCAATTAGATTGGAATCCTGGAGGGGGTGGGTGGGGACCAGGCATCAGGGAATTCCAATGCACAGTTAAGAATGGACCCCACTCTTAACTTCTCTGATCTTTATTTTCCTTATTTGTAGAATGGATTCCATTAAGTTTACTGGGTGACCAATGCTTCACAAGGGGTATGCTGGAAGCATTTTTATTTCAGTCTAGTATCCATTTGGGGTATACAGAATAATACCCCCCCCAAAGATGATAGCCCGATTCCTAGAAACTGTGACTAACTAAGGCTGCACTCTAAGGGGGCATTACGTCAAAGATGGGCTTAAGGTTGTCAATCAGCTAACCTTAAGATAGGGAAAGAATCTGTGATTACCCACTCATGTCTGATGAACAACAAAGTAATAACGATTACTAGGTGGGTCTTCAAAAGTAGAGGAGGGAGGCAGCGGAGGGGACCAGAGAGATGTCAGTGTGAGAAGGACTTAGTCCGACATTGCTGGTGCCAGAGATGGAGGAAGGGATTGTGCGGCCTGGAGAAGCTGAAAAAAGCAAAGAAATGCCCTCTCCCCTTCAACCTCTAAATAGGAATGCAGCCTGCCGACCCCTTGATTTTAGCCCACTGAGCTTTATGATGGATTTCTGATCTACAGAACTGCGAGATAATAAATTTGTATTGTTTTAAGCCCATAAGCTGGTGATAATTTCTTCCCGCATTCATAGAAAACTAAAATATTGTTATCTCTATTCAGAGGTATGGTTTATCCTGCCCTTGGACTAAACCTCAGGCATCACTCATTGTTTTCCTGATAATAAAAATTCTACTCCAGACCAATATCAAAACCCCGAATCCACCACCAGTAGCCCCGGAAATGGGTCACTCACGTTCTTCAACATGATTGGAGTGGGTGATGGTCTAATGTTGGTGGAACCAGGTTGGGCCACCCCCTTTGTCGGCCTTGCACTACGGTCTAGTACCGGATGCCACCTGCTATTTGCTGTCAGCCTTTGAAAACCGAGCTAGAAAACATCCCATTTTAACATCCTGTTATAATAATAATGCCTGCTTTGCAAATCCACCCCGCCGATTAAGGGCACTAATGGGCATAAACAGAAAACAGGGCAGTAGCGTTCACAAGCCCTTAGAGTTAGCAGTCCATGCAAGGCATCCCACTACAAACCAGTCCACAGGAAAGCTATAGATGGGAGATCAAGGGATCCAAAGGCCAGGCTGTCTGAGCCCCTGCCCGGAGCAGCTCGCAGAAAAGAGTGACCACACAGGCGACACACCGTAGTTAGACGGTTTGAGCTGAAGGGGGCCTGAGCCCATATCCTGATGAAGAAGTGACAGCCAGAGAGAGAGCAGTTGTGCCTCCCAGGCTCCCACAGCCAGCCCCTGTCCAGGCTGGTTTCAAAAGGGGGGCCCCAGGCTCCCACTCTAGGACTTTCTCCTGCACCACAGATTCTTCTGGAAGTCCATGCCCAGATGGGACGGACCAGCCCGATGGGTGCCGAGGCAGCCATAAGACATCACAAACTCTTTGCCCCTCGGCCAAGATCGGGAAGGCCACAGGACATCCAGAGCCAAGGCCAGGGTCACTGAGAAGTCAGGAGGTGAATAGGACAGCATCTCACACTGGGAACCCAAATGACTTTAAAGATTAGCTAAAATAGGAATCAAGAAAGGAAGTGAAGAAATTCGCCATAAGCCCAGTCATTCATCTGAATCAGCTTCCTCTTGAGCTGGAAGCAGACCTGAAGGACAGGAGGAAGTCAGTGACTTTCTCAAAGGGAAGTTGTAACATCAACCTGCCTCCCAAGGCCCTGCACAGAGGCAGCCGAGCGGCCAGAGCTCCGGGTCCCCCGTGGTTCCCACTGGAAGGAGATGAGAACAACTCCTCCCAGACCAGCCAAGACCATCAGTCAGTGGTTCCAAGACACTGACTGAAATCAGTCATTTTCAAGGCACATGAAAATCAGTTTCCTGTTTTTAGCATCAGAGATTCCAATTTTTTTTTTCCAGAATGAATAGGTCTATGGCAGGGTTCATGAATCTCTATTTTCAAATACACAAAACTTGTACCCAAGGAATTACCTCCCACGGCCCCCACCTGCCGTCATCCCCTCTGAAGCAGCCCCTTCTTTTCAGAGTCTCGTTCTCTTCCTAGTCACCCCCATGACTCAGGACAGTGTGACTTTACCTTTTTCTGTGATTTATCAACTTTACGCCAGACCTGTTGATTCTCTCCAGAGTCCGGTGAGGGTTTTGCCCACTTAATCCCCCCTCAGAATCTCCACACATGTTTCCAAAAGCAGGATGACAGTATAATTCTTATTTCCTCTTTTGGTTATTTTTGTAATTCTTTTATTTTTTATTTTTTTGAGAGGGTTGGGGGGGAAGGCCAGAGGGAGAGGGAGACAGAGAATCTAAAGCAGGCTCCATGCCCACTGCAGAGTCCGACACGGGGCTCGATCTCATGACCCGGAGATCATGACCTGAGCTGGAATCAAGAGTCGGAGGCTTGACCGACTGAGCCACCCAGGTGTCCCTCCTTTTGTAATTCTTAATGTATTTTTTTTATTCCATCAATGTCCCAATAATCCCTAGCTGGCAACTTAAATGATGAGCCTGTTGGCATCCTTAAACCTCCCCCTTTCCTTTCTGTTTTTACTGTCCTGGTCCGTGGTTTCCTTTGTCCTGTCATGTCATCTAAATCTTCCATGCTTTGTTCTATAGAGTAATTCTGACCCTTGAAAACCTGTTAACTTCATTTCCCATATTAAGACTTTATTTATGTATAATAGGCAAGCAGTGTGCTAGGGTCACACTTCCTATTCTTTTGGTTAATGATGTAACCCCAGGCCATTTCCACAGCCTTGTGTCTAACTCAAGATCAAACAGATTCTCTTGTATGATACTTTACTGGTTGCTTAAGATCATGCTATGTTTTGGCATATTATGGCGAAGCTTCTTATTGCATCTAGCATTTATAATTGCTGTCTCTCTCCCTCCCTTCCTTCTCACCCTCTATCCCCTTGAACTCTGTGCTATCACCCTATCTTCAAGGAATGAGTGTGCTCTCACACCACCCTTAGTGAATCTCAGCCAGGTTTGGAAATCACAGCCTTAAGATTTTCGACATAGAGGAAAGTGGTTTATGGAATCAGACAGAAGTTTGGGTTCTGACTCAGCCACTCACCAACCGAATGACCCAGAACAAACCCCTTCACCAGTCAGGGCATTAGCTTCTGCTGGAAAATCTGGACAACTCATCATCATCACTCTTCTAGTGTTGCTGGGAGGTTCCTATGGGGCAAGAGAAATGATTGCCCTGCGTTATTAGAAATTGGTGAGCAATAATTAGAAGACGCTTTCTTTGCCAATATAGACTTCATCCATCTCATTCCCCACTTTGTGCCAGGGCCTCAGCTCGGTGCTGCAGTACGAAGATGAGTAATCCCGCTCAGACAAGTAAGCAGCTGGTCACAGTACAGTAGCACATGAGCGGCGGCTGGGGGAGACCAGATGTTTCGGGAGCCGGAAGAGGAGCACGTAAGTCAAGCCAGGGAATGTTTTGTAGGTGACCCCAAGCGGAGTACAAAGGGCAGACAAAGCTAAGCAGGACAGAGAAAGCTTAGGGCTGTGGGGATAGTGTCCTAGGCACTCCCGCTGCCCGAGCAATCTTACAGGATCCTGAGGGTATAACAACTCCTGGCAAGCCTTCACATGTTCGGGAGCTGCCTTGGTCGTGCCCAGGCCACCCTCACTTGCCAGGGGGGAGCCCCAGGTCCCTTCTGAGTTCCCTGTCCTTCCAGGGCTCCTGGGGCACACACTCCTCTCTTTCAATGGATCTGCATCCACCCAATCGGCTCAGCTTTCTGCCCCCAGAGCACGACTGCCGAGTCTACTGCTGTGCCCCAGGCACCCTGTCCCAATCGTGCCCATGGGAGACAAACGTTCTGGGCCTTTCCCATGTTGGAAAGTGAGTGACGGTCACAGTAAGGAAATAGACGAGGGAGCTAGCCAGCAGACTTGGGGCCACAACCAGCAGGCATCTCTACCGAAGCGCTGGCTGGCCTGGGGCAGGGTCTGCTCTGTAAGGGGGGATGGGACCCAGTGTCTCCCTAAGGCCCTTGCTGGTCCTTTCTACAGTGACCCTGGGGTCCCCTCATCCTCTTTTTCCCTCCTCATTTGAACTGAGGCTCATTAGGTCTTCTCTCCCTCTGAATGAGACTTGCCGCCTTCCTCCTCTGCCCTCACCCGGCTGGCCTTTCTCACTTTGCTCATCAGCCTGTATTAAGCACCTAATTTCTTCCCAGTTCTCTGCAAGACTTCAGACTGAAGCCTACGGCTCACTACCCTTTGGGGATGAGCTATAAATACACCAGTCATTAGAAAGAGGAAGGAGTGCACCTGGACAACCAAGAACATGTAAATTCGGCCAGAGGAGACTTCGAGAGCCCCTCCTTCACCCCATCATTGCGATCCCCCCACTCCAGCTTCTGCAGAAGAACTCTGGGCATCCAGGTCAGAAACCTCAGTTCAGCCAGCTCCCCCCACCCAGATGTCTCAGGAAACCCCCCAGGGACCCTCGCCCCCTGGGGGAAGAGGGAAGTGACCCTTGGTGGCTTGGTCCCCAAAGGTGTTCTGTTCCCCTCTGTGGACTAGAGACGTCCTGACTGTCTCACAGCAGGAGGGGCAGAAGGGAAAGAGAGTGTATGTCTTGACTTCGCAGTGGATAAGTTGGATGACCTTGGGCAATTTATAAGACCCCAGACCCCCAGTCGTCTCATCTGTATAGTGGGGTGCCCTTGAACATGAGAGAAAACACAGGAAGTGTAGCTGACACAGTAGACGTGCAGCA
Source organism: Potos flavus (assembly GCA_028534135.1). Lineage (NCBI taxonomy): Eukaryota > Metazoa > Chordata > Mammalia > Carnivora > Procyonidae > Potos > Potos flavus. Next base: position 4,253,867 of record CM052900.1, on the reverse strand, counting down.
AAAGTAGTTTCTCTTTCTCTTCCTCCTCTTTCTCTTTCTTCTTAGTGGCATTATTTCCAGTATGGATCCCAAGTCCTTAGCAAAGGTCTTGGCACACAGCACGCGTTCAAGGAATGTTTTTTTTTTTTTAAAGAAGGAAGGAAAGCTCAGACTTCTCCAGCTTGGAGTCTCTCAGAACTAGCAACACTGCTTTCATCGTGGGACAGAATCCACTGTAGAATGTGCTGGACGGTATAATGGTCCTGCAAAGGCATCGCTGCCCCGATACCTGCCTGGAACCTATGGATGGGTCGTTACGTGACAAAAAACACCTGGCAGGTAAGATTAAGGTCAGGGACCTTAACATAGGAAGATTTCTAGAGTGTGTTCCCGGGGGCCCAATCTAATCACATGGTCCCTTAAAAGCAGAGGACCGTCTCTGGCGAGAGGCAGAGAGATGTGGCTGAAGAGGAGGGCACAGAGATTCCAAGCAGAAGAAGGATTCGTCATGCCGTTGCTTGCCTCTGAGATGTGGGGCTCTGCTTACAAGGACCAGACAGAAGACTCTAGGAGTTAAGGGTGGCCCCCAGCTGACAGCCAGCACGGAACTGGGACCCACAGAAACTGTCGTAGAATACATTTGTATCGTTTTCAGCCAACTCATTATGTCAGCAATAGACGACCAACACGCAGAGCCTCCGGAGTACGAAGTCTGAACCACCAAGCCCCTTGGCCGATATATACAGTTCCCAAGCATCCCAGCGGTGTCACCATTACCGCCATTTGTGGGGGTCTACGGAGTGCCAGACACCGGGCTAGTGGTTCCCACATTCCTCTCTTCCCTAAGCGTCACACTGCCCTTCAAGATCTCTTATTGTATGGCTACCCGGGCCCATGGCCCATTAGACTTTGGCCCCTAGGGCGCCAGGCAGGCACTCTAGGCCTTAAAACCAAAACATTGTAGCTGGGAAAACCTTGGGGGAATTGCACTGGGACTAAACATATCCCATACAACGGGAGTCTAATAACATTTCAAAGTCAAGATTCCCCCCCAATTTCCCTAAGCCCCATGTTTTCACTAATGTCCTACGTTCCTTCCCCCTGATGGCATCTTCCCACAACTGTGTAATGCCTCACGTCTATCTGACGGTCGTGGGAGGAGTGTGGGGCTAGGGGGCCGGTGGAGAAAACTGTACTTGAGAGAGAGCGTGTTGCTTCCTCCATCTGGAACTGTGCTAGCTCAAGCAGGCCCTGCCCACGCCCTGGGGTGAAAATCCACCCATCACATAAAAGCGGCCTCTCTCCTTCCTCGCCCCGGTCAGAGATTTAGGGGCATGATGGTTTAGACAGAGACGTACTCAACTCAGTCAGCCGGGCCAGGGACTTCCTCTTTAAAGATCTCCAGGGTGTCTGGGCCTAGACCAGATGGACGTTTCCTTCTGAGTTCATTTCTAGTTTTCATATTAGGCATCTGTCCCAGTTGAAGGATCCTTGCTATCCCCCTCTTAGTGAGGGCAAAGTGAGATCGGCGGAGTTTATGCGAGTGCCCGGGAGTTCAGAACTGTCTAGATGAAGACTCTGCCGCGAGACCCACGGGTGGGGAAGGTTCTTCATCATGTACGACAGTAAAATAACCCTGACGGAGGCCTTCCCCCCGAATCCGGAGGCCTGAGAATTCCTGCCCAAGGCCACAGCCTATAATAGGGACCGAGAAGTCTGAGGTGGGAGCCCGGCCACAGGTGTCCCGCCGGCTGTGTCTGCGCCGTCCCAGGAAGGGGAGACTGGCAGGCCGGCTCCTTGAAGGGCGGGTCGATGCCGAACCACGCAGGGGCCATGGGGAGCTGCCGTCAGGCAGAGGGCCCATCGCGAGGCAAAGGTAGGGGTCCGCGTGCCAGGGATGGTAGCAAATGCTCAAAACTGATCTTGAAAATCCCCCGCAAAGCCCAGCAGGTAGAGTTATGGTAAGGGCACCCTCGGTAGTGGGGTGGCAGGAGGTGAGCAGGCTGGGCAGGACTGGGGGTGAGGCTGGGCGTTCCAGCCTTTGGGGGGACAGAAACTTCGGGCCCCAAACACCCCCACATTCCCGTGGGCCGAGTGCAGAGGAGACGTCCCCCGGGCAGGGGACAAGGAGTCTTCCAGGGACTGTGCATCGTCCGTGACTTCACTGGCCACAGAGCCGCCCAGCCAGACAGAAGATGACATCATAACCACAGCCAGGGTCTGGCCTTCCAGGTGACATCACGGGCCCCAAATAGCTCCAACATTTGCCAGCAGGGACTGAGCGGGGTCACGTGGGCTTCCCCGCCAGCCGCCGCCCTTCTGGAATCCCTCTGCGGACTCTTCCCCAGCTGCTTCTTGGGTCAGTTGGAGACTTACGACTGGTGACAGAGGCATGAAAATCATCACTAAAAGCAGAGCAGCAAAAAGGAGAGGCATGAAATGACACCCCAAACCCCAATACCCAGGGAGTCCTTTGTAACATTCTGGGTATATCTTTCCACTTGGTGTTTTTAGAAACAGACTCCTGTATCATATGCACATAGAAACGCAAAAGGCCCATATACTATATACTACCCTGTAGCCTACTTTTTTTTTTAAACATTTTGACCGAATGTGGACACTTAGTGTGTCATTAGTTATTCCAAGTAATCTTTTTAAAGATTTTTTTTTTAAGATTTTATTTATTTGACAGAGAGAGAGATCACAAGTAGGCAGAGAGGCCGGCAGAGAGAGAGGGGGAAGCAGGCTCCTCGCTGAGCAGAGAGCCCGATACGGGGCTCGATCCCGGGACCCTGAGATCATGACCTGAGCCGAAGGCAGAGGCTTAACCCACTGAGCCACCCAGGCGCCCCTGTTTTAAAGGTTTTTATTTGTTTATTTGAGACAGAGAGCGAGCGTGCAAGCACGAGTGGGGGGGAGGGGCAGAGGGAGCGGGACAAGCAGACTCTTCGCTGAGCAGGGAGCTCAGTGTGGAGCTCGGTCCCAGGACCCCGGGATCGTGACCTGAGCCAAAGTCAGATGCTTCCCGACTGAGCCACCGAAGCGCCCAATTCTAAGTAATTTTCAATCCTGGAGTATTACACTAGTACTGAATCTCGTGCAGGTACAAATACTCATATTACTCCAGTACTGAATGTTACACTGTTGGAGGGACGTTAGGCTCTGGTATCTCGAGTAAAAATCATGTATAGTCAAAATCTCCAGTGACGCCCACGAGGGAGGGTAGTGGTATAGACTGTGCCCTATTTAGTCTGACGGTCAGCATTTTCTCTGATACTCTACTTCACTGGACAATGCCTCAGCCCCATTTTGACCTCCTCACGGAGGACTGAGATGCAATGCGAGTCCCAAACAGCCCGACACAGGGACCCAATCACAGGAACCGCAGGCCTGTGGAGTGTCAGAGCTGGGAGGGACATTTGGAATCGTGCTGTGTCGATCTGCCATTTTCTGGGTGGAAGCCGAGGCTTGCGGAGAGGGAGGGACCCCCAGCCAGTCAACCGTGGCTGGGTCACACGCTACTAGGGCATCCCTGCCCTCAAAGAACTTAGCCCTCGTTCTGTCAGCGGCCAAGTGGGCTGCAGACTTCTGCTCCCGACTCTTTGATTTAATATCGTGAGTGTTCACCGTGCACAGATGCGTGTAACTTGTCGGATCCTCACAACACGTCCGGCGAGGAGGCCGGAGCGGGGATCGTCACCTGCATTTCCCAGGGAAGACCCAGGCTCGGAAAAGATGGATGGTCACAAAGCCGGTCCCCGGGGGTCTCCGGCGAGTCCCTTATCTGACTTCCGGCTCCAGGGCACTCCTCAACACGGTGCCCGTCCCCTGAACAACCGTGTCGCGGCAGGTTTCATGAGACCTTGGGGAAAGGGAATCCTCTGGAAGCGCTCAGGGCAGAACCTACTAGAAGCCATGGTGGGATTAAAACACAGAGCTCCTCACTCCAGGCCAGAGTTCTAGGGAGCTTTGCGGGTCCAGAGAGAGAATTTCCGTCTGGGGAGGCCCCTGCCGGTTCCTGATTTGGGGACAGCCACCCCGCCACTGTGCCCGATGGGACCCCACATCCTTTGCCAGCCCCAGCAGGCTCGTCCCTGTCTGCTCAATCCTCCTCTCCCCATGACTACAGATCCCTAACCCCCTGGCCCAGCGCTATTTGTGAGAGTCACGGTTTTCCTCCTCAATTCCTTGTCTAAGTTTTAAAGGCGCAGAATTTCTTCCAGCCTAGGCACCCAAGCCTGCCAGGAACACTGGAGAAGACAGTGGGGACGGCGGGCTGCTAGACAAACCTTGGACTTGTCCGTCGGGTGGGGTCATGCCTCCCAGCCTTGGCTCACACGGTGTCCTCCTCAGCCTGGAAGCTTCGCCTCTCTTCCTGCTGGTGAGCCCCTTCTCGCTTCTCCCTGCCTCCCGAGCCGCTCCCTGCGAGATCTGCCTTCCCCCTTCCCGCCCCAGGCAGTGGGGACTCTGTCCTCTCTCCCTCAGGACCTCGCCTGGTTTGTCTCTAGAATGCTGGCTTGTGACCTACGCCATGCCCGGCCCCTCCTGCCCTGGGATGGGGGAGCAGTGCATCTAGCGAGAAGGCTTCCCATCTCCTCTCCTCTCCCAGACTCTGGAGTCTCTCTCTGCCCATCAGAAAACATCTGAAATTCCTCTTCTGTTGCCAGCTAAGTCGTCTCCATCTATAGCTGGTCTGTGTTCCTGTCCTGGGGGGTGGGGGGTGGGGAGTGGGGAGCAGCTTGCTTTCTTAGTTCCAGAAGGCCCCCTTTGGCATTTTTCTAAGTCAAGAGCCCCCCACCATCTTTAGTGACCCTATCCTTTCCGCCTTTCCTATTGTGAGCTACATGAAGACATTCCAGAACCTTCGCGGTTATAGGATCCCTTAGCAAGCACTGGGGTGGGCTCACACCCGCCCCCCCACCCCAGCCACACTGTGAATGCAAGCTGCCTCGTCCAAGGGGGTCCCCCACTGACTATGGTTTGGGTGACTTCTTCCTTCTGCACTAGCACAGCGTGAATGAGTCAGGAAACACTCTATGTGTTGGGGGGAGAATGTATCGTGTGATGGGCTTGAAGGGTGTGTGTGTGTGTGTGTGTGTGTGTGTGCACGTGTGAGCATGCCCGTGCGGGTCCCGGAGGTGGGGTGTGGTGCTTGCATATGTTAGAGCTGGAGGTCGGGCGGGGTGTGGGACAGGGAGAAATTTGTATATGATTTGAGATTTCTCAGGCCGCTCCTTGCCAAGTGGTTTCCTCTGAGGCTCAGAACCGGCCCATATGGTCTGGGGTGGAAAATATCGCTGTCGGCAGCCAATCCCTGACTCATTGTGAAAGCCCGCGGGGTCGCCGCTCACTGCCGGCAGGAGCCTCACGCTCCCCACTCACCCCTGCCTTCAGGTGCAGCCCCTGAGGACCCCTGCTCCTTCCCAAGGGCTTGGAGGGTCCGCACGAAGCCTGTATCCCATCTGTCACCTCGACTCCGACCCCCCCGTGGGTCCTCTTCCCCCAAGCACAGCCCCTCTGCTGTTCCCGCAGCCGGGGCTCAACGTCTCCCCAACTACAGCTGCCCTGCTCTTCCCTGGACGTCCCGGAGGCTCTTCCAAGTCCCGGGTCCTAGTGGCCACTTTCTTCCTCTGCCACTGCCACTCCCTGTGGGGACCGGCCACCCCAGAGCCACACACACGTGACTCAACATCCCCTCTGCCGAGAAGGAGGGCACTGAGACTGTGTCCAACGGGAACCATAAAAACGTCACCTTTTCAAACCACAGAGGCACGACCCAGGCACCTCCCCCCTTCCAGAACCTTCTGCCCTCTCCCCCCCCCCCATGTGAGACTCCGGGTGGGTGGGCCGGGGGCTGAGCCTGAGAATATCTGGGGAGCACGTTTGCCAGCGGGACAGGAGGCTCTGGTACATTCGCAGCCAGCTGCCACGGCGCATCCTGAAGGTGGCTGGACCGCGTGGAAAGTTCGGGGCTGGTTCTTTACGGGCGGCGAGCAAGCTGGGGGGCTGCGTCTGCTGACCGGCCAGTGACCCTGCCCTGCCGGTTAGTAAATATCCTCCACCGGCGGAAATCCCTCCCACCCACCGCCCACCCACGCCTGCCTACATGGGCTGCCACCAAGACACACACGGAGCCCCCGGGCCCCTAGACTAGCGGTTTCTGCTGGGTGAGCTATACTCTTTCCGCCTGTGGCCCCCTCGTCCTCGGGATCGGTAGACCAGGAGCAGAGCCAAAGGGAAACCACACAGCCCTCTCTTAAATCCCCTCTCCTAGCCTCTCTGTTCTTCCACCACCTAATCTCTCCTTCCCTTATCTGTCCCCGATTCCCACATAAAACCCCTTTGCCGCAGGGTTCAAGAGATGCCCCGCGGAAGGACCAGAGCAATGGTGCGTGGGCCTCCCCACAGCCCCGGAGGGCAGGGCCTCGTGAAAGCAGAGCTGGGCCCCGAAAACACAGCTGTGGCTGCTTTCCGGTTATGTCACCCTTGCTCGAAAAACCCCGCAGACGGGAAGCTCATTACCACCCAAAGAGATTTCTGATTTTTAATGCAGCGGATTCTGGATTGTATCGTCACCGAAGCGGGTGAACAAACATTCACATTGACGTCGATTGTGAGCCCCCATTTTTGCCAGGGACCAGCTTAGCCCTTTCTTAACAAACTAAGTCACCGCGAGTCCACAGGCGGTCTCATTGAGTGAGTGGTCAGGTGACACTTCTGCCTCTTCCTTCAGGTGACATCTGAATTCTGGAGTCTCAGGGCATCGAAGGGGATTGCATGTCTGGTTCACGTCCCCATCTGTCCCCTAACGACACTCACCGGATGTAAATGTTCTCTTCCAGGAGGTGGTCTTTCGGTGTTGGGGTCTCAGGAAAACAGTGGCTGGGCGAGTTTTGCTCAAGGAGTGAGGCGGGGCTCCCTGGCTGAACCCACCATCCTTTTGGCTCTTACAAGAAAAGAAAGTGATCAGTCATTGGATTTGGAGTACATCCTACATATTATTTTTGGCTGCTCTACATTTTAATCCCCAGGGGCATTACAGGCAATTTCAAGGAAGTTATTGAAGAAGACTTTGTCTCAGTATACAGAAGGTCCTACCTGATACGTAGTAGGAATGTGGGCTCTGGGGAAGACAGGACAGATGCGAATTTGCAAATAAGAGTGTGAACCCTCTGACACAAAAGTTAAAATGTGATCAAGAAACATTCTTGCCGGAGGGGTATCTGGGTGGCTCAGTCAGGTAAGCATCTGACTCTTGATTTCAGCTTAGGTCATGATCTCTGGGTCTGGGGATCAAGTCCTGTGTGGGGCTCCACACTCAGTGGGGAGCGTGCCTCTCTCTCTCTCTCTCTCTCTCTCCCCCTCTGCCCTTCCTCTCCCCAGCCCTGCCCGCTCCCACACTCTCTCTCTAAAATAAATAACTAAATTTTGAAAGGAAGGAAGAAAGGAAGGAAGGAAGGAGAGGAGGAAGAGAAAGAAACATTCTTGCCTGAGATAATAAATTAGGGTTGAGGGGCGCCTGGGTGGCTCAGTCGTTAAGCATCTGCCTTCGGCTCAGGTCGTGATTCCGGGGTCCTGGGATCGAGCCCCGCATCGGGCTCCCTGCTCAGCGGGAAGCCTGCTTCTCCCTCTCCCACTTCCCCTGCTTGTGTTCCCTCTCTCGCTCGCGCGCGCGCTCTCCCTCTCTCTGTGTCAAATAAATAAATAAATAATCTTTTTTTTTCTTCCCAAATACTTTTATTTTTTCAGTGTTACAAGATTCATTGTTTATGTACCACACCCAGTGCTCCATGCAATACGTGCCCTCCTCAATACCCACCACCAGGCTCGCCCTTTCCCCCACCCCCTCCCCTCCAAAACTCTCAGTCCCTTGTTCTGAGTTCAATAAAAAATCTTTAATAAAAAAAATAAATTAGGGTTGAAAAGAGTCAGCTTGAGAAAACAGCCACATTTTACTGAGGGCCCAATTTTTTTCATTTTTTTCTTTTAAAATGTTCGTGGCTTTTTTAGTTGTACAAATCACACAGATTGACTATGGAAACTTTCATTTTTGTTTTACATAAATGTAAAAAATTGTATAAACTAACAAAAAAAATTGAAAGTCACCCATAATCTCTTCAGGAATCCCAGAAATAACCATTATAAACATTTTGAGGTATTTTCTTCTGGGCTTTTGTCTCCTGAGTGGGTGTGTATAGAGTCACGTACTTATGCTAATTCTTTACATGTACTTTGCACCCTTTTTTCTCAGTGTGTTTTTGTTCTCTAATATCCACCGTTATACCATGAGCTGTTTCAAGCAACCTGATCAATTTCAGTGATCAGAAGAGGCAGAAAGGAAAGTCTTCAGGGGATCACATTGTATTTGGGGGTCCGTGGGTTGAAAATGAATACAAACATTTTACAGTGTAGCAAATGGTTGAAAGTGCTGTGAAGACTAGCAAAGCAGAAGGGAGAGGAGGTAAGATGGGATAGCATCTCTATTTGAATCGGGGTCCTTCAGGTGGACCTCACTGCGAGGTGATATTTGAGCAAAAGGAGGTGAAGGAGGGGGCCAGGACGGATCCCTGGGAGAGAACATCCAGGCAGAGGGAACAGCATGTGCGAAGTCCCTGAAATGAGAGGGTACTTGAATGGTGGAGAATAGGATGGGGGAGGAGCAGCTGGGGAAACAGAGCCAGAGAGAGAAGGGGAGGAGGTGAGATTTTTGATTTCAGGCCAGGGGCCCGGTCACTCTTAGAGGCCAATGGAAAGACTCCTCATTTTCCTTTAGACGGGATGGGAAGGCACTGGAGGACTCTGAGCAGAGTGACATAATCCAGCTCACATTATAAAAGAATGTCTCTGGTTTCATGTGGAGAAAATACTTTAGAGGGAAGAGGGATAAAAACCAAAAAGCAGCGGTAAGAAGCTATTCCAGCGATCCAAACAAAAGATAGTGGGAAGCTGGACCGGGATGACAGGAGGCAAGGTGAGAAATGCCAGATTCCAGATCTGTTTTGAAGGAAGAGAGAGGACACAAGAGCAGGGGAGTCCTGAGTGTCACTCTAGATGATATTTAAGGTTTTCAGGTTAGACAGGATCACCCAGAGGCTGTGTCCTAGAGAGAGAGAGGCCCAGGAACTGAGCCTTGGGCCGCTCTGACAAGTCGAGTTTGGAAAGGGATTAAGAGCTCAGGTGGGGAGAGAGAAAACCAGTCTCTTTGGGGAGCCAGCTCCGAAGGTTGTCCCCCTACCGCGTCGACCACAGTCATCACTGTGGGTTGATAACGTTGCTTACAGTCTCTGCCCCACTTGACCATTTTCATAGCGGTATTTTCCAAATCACTCCCCTGCAATAAACCCCTTGCACTTGAATCCTTATCTCAGGGTTCTTCTGGAGAAACCCAAGTGTAGACTCCTTTGTATGAAGAGCAAAGACATGGGCCTGGGAAGGGAAATAGATGTGTCCCAGTGGCACTGCCGTCCGGGGTGTGTGGGGATGGGTTCCCATGCACACAGAGCCTGCCTGTGGGAGCTACGTGTGTCTGGGCACACATCCCTGCGTGTGTGCGGGTGGGTGTCCATGTCTGTGGCCCAGCTCAGAAGTTAAAAACAGGAAAGGAAAATGTAAGCAGCTTCTTATGTAAATATTGGGCAACCAGAATACTTTTCTTTTGCTTCTAGTCATTTCAGAGTTTCTGAAATTTTGCCGCTCCTCCCCTTGGATGGAGGACGGGAGTGGAGGTGGGGGAAAATGAAGTTATTTTTGTCCTGGGGATTTCAGGGTCTCTCCCTTTACACGTGTCTCTCCTCTCCCTCCCGCCCACCCGAGCCCCCAGGGTGGGGGGGGGATCTAGTGAAGAGATGGGATTCTTGTAACCTTGGTAAAGCCGGTGGCACCTCCGCTCCTCTGGAGAACGGAGAATTCCCTGAAAGACACTGGATCACCCAGTGGCCGCCCCTGACATCCCGCCCCAAGGCTCCCAACTCCAGAGAAAAGGGTAGGCAGGCACCACAGTTGAAGCAGTTCTAGATTTGATGACAGAATCCCGAACCCACCTCCTCTGAGTCTAAGAAAGGGGATGATAGAACCTGCCTCACAATCTCACAGGATGGCTGTGAGCCTCAAATGAGTCTAGGAGTCATTGGAGAGCATTTGAAAGAATAAGTTTTCGAGCCAGACAGAGGTTCACATCTTGACTCTGGCATTTCTATAACATGGAGAAGTAGATTAAGCCCTCTGACTCTCTGTTTCTTTATTGGTAAAATGGTGATTATATTTTTAAAAATCTCATTTCATTAAATAAGGTAAGGTACAAATTATATAGCCTACGTAAGGCATATAGAATACGCTTCTAAATGCCAATGTCCTCCTTTATCCCTATCCAGTTACTTCCTAGAGAATGAGAGAGATAAAGCCAGTGCAGGCAGACAGGTGGAAAGGAAATAGAAGTTGGAGACTCGGAGCATTTTTCTTTGGGTTAACCAATGCAGAAGTCATTAGAGTATTAATTTAGTCCAATTTACAAAACTTTACTGCAGCAAGAATAAAGACGACAGGCAGAGGATGAATATCTGTAATATACAGAGATCTCTACTATACATTGACGAGAAAAACACAAACCACCCAATTTAAAAATGGGTAAAATTATAAAATAAAGCAATCCAAATGAACGACAAACATATTGAAAAATCCTAAATTTACCAGACGTCAGGGAAATAAAAGTTCGCATAACGATGAGACGTTACATCTCCTTCCATCTGATTGGCATATCTAAAAATAGTAACACCACTTGCTGAGGGGAACGCCCTGGAAACAGGGCTTGCCTACATTGCTGGTGGAAATGCAAATTGCCGCAGCAAGTTGACAAAGCAACGAGGTAACATTTACTCAAACTTTTTTTTTAATTTAATTTTATTTTTTCAGTGTTCATGCACCACACCCAGTGCTCCATGCAATCCGTGCCATCTACTCAAACTTTAAATCATATATTCTTTAACCTAGTGATCCCACTTTTAGGATCCAACTCCATAGAAATGAAAGCATCAGCACGCAGTACACACACGCACACAGACACGGAGTTAGGTGAATGCTTCCGTAAATAATGCTATGATATACTATGGCACATTGTGGGATTATTTAAAGAACATATTTGAATTCTATCAGTTGAATCTACAACCTATTATTAAGCGATAAAAGTAAGAGACAAAGAGGTGTATTTATATTATGTCATTTTCGGTAAAGTAAAAAAATGACTCGAATTAAAAAGCCTATATACATGGATACCAACAAATGTGGATGATCGTAAGAGTAGAGTGGACAGCAGAGAGTGTGCACGCCAGACGGACAAAACCGATTGCTCAGAGTGGGGAGGGGCGGGTCACCGGGTAAGGAGGAGGGTGAGGAAGGCAGAAGAGAAAAGAAAAAGAGCAGGGCCGAGACTAAAATCATGTGCAATATACCCTAGGTACGTGCATGTGTCTAAATGCATCAACAGGGTCCGGAAAAATAAAAGATTCCATTAGGTGTATAACCTACTGGCTTCATGGAAGGACCCTGTACATCGTTGAGTAAATGAAAGTAATAACTAGAGTGAGAATGCTAATGAGTGGGACTTGAGCTCTCGGTGGCTCACAGAGAAGACAGTCCCCACAAAGGGGGAGCAGATGCAAAGAAAACGTGCCTGGTGTGCACCTGGCCTGGAGGGGTGAGTCCCAGAGTAGCTTTGGAGCAGGTCATGGGGGAAATGACAGCAGGGGCGTCATCAGCATCACAGAAGGGGGACACCTTTTGTGTAGCGGGATGGTCAATAGAAGCCGTGAGAAGCCAGAGGCAGGAGAGGAGCGAAGGAAAGTGTAGGGAGTTCAAGGGTGCTGGTTTTCTCATCCTAAACAGTAGAATGAATAGACGCCATGGAAATGTAGCAGATCAGAAATAATTAAGAAGCGTGTATAACCAATAAAAATGTAAGGGTAGGAGAGGAAGGGGAGTGGCATCAAGGAAGTAGTGGTCTTGTCGATCCACCCAGTCAATATTTAGCACCTGCCATGTGCCAGGCATTTGCTGGGAGGGAAAATACAGAATTAAAACAAAAACCAGATCACAAATCTGTAGCACTTCCATTGTTGTGAAGGAGATAAATGACACATTCGTAGGAGTGAGAAAGCTGGGTGGTGATGGGGGTGAAGGACGGGGTGGGGGGGAGTGCGTCGGCAAGCAGCTGTCGTGCTACCTGTCAGGAAGCCTCCTTAGGAGGTGACAGTGGCCAGGGGCCGAGTGAGGAGTGCGGGCCCAACAGAGGAGCCAGCATGTACATGGGCCCTGAGCCCAGAAAGCCCAGAATGTTCTAGAACCAACAAGAAGCACGGGGCACCTGGGTGGCTCAGTTGGTTAAACGACTGCCTTCAGCTCAGGTCATGATCTCAGGGTCCTGGGATCCAGTCCCTCATCAGGCTCCCTGCTCTGCGGGGGAGCCTGCTTCTCCCTCTCCCTCTGCCTGCTGTTCCCCCTGCTTGTGCGCGCGCTCTCTCTCTCTCTCTCTCTGTCAAATAAATAAAATCTTAAAAAACAAAAACAAACAAACATACAAAAAAACGAAGGCAGTGTGATAACAGTAGAATGAAAGAAGGGAAAGATGGACAGGAGGAGACGATACAGATGTCTTCACATTTATAAATATGGAGTGCAGACACGGTAACTTAATGGTATGGAATTATTTACCATAAGGACTGTGAACAAAGTCAAGACAGTGATTTCCAATGTACGGGCTTCCTATGCTCTTTGAATTTTTGTTTCCCCGTGAGCTCACGGCCCTGATGATTTTTTTAAGAAAATGAATGCGTTACTAAGTGGACAGAGCAACACACCAGGGAAAGAAGAAGTGAAAAATGAAGACTCTCTTTGATAGCAATAGCAAGTAGGGTATCGTCTAGAACTGATTCCGAAAACTGCATCCGGTTCAGCTCACTCCTCCATCATCTACAACCATAGCCAAGGAAGGGCCAGTGCGAATCTATGTTCAGAAGCATCATCCTGAAATCCTTAGGGAACAGTATGCCCCAGGGTGTTTGAATGCTCAGTCTGTTCTATGATTTTATAAAATAATTTTAAATTGTTTTATTTTGTGACTACAAAAGAAACAGAAGTTTATTATAGAAAATTTTGAAATAAAAAAATAGAATGAAAATACTGAGCCATGATGCCATCGACTATCTGGTTTCTGTTAACTAGGATATGTTTCTCTTTCTAGGCTTTTCTCTGTAGCTGAGATCATGTGACATAAATAAACTGTAGCCTGCTTTTTTTTTTTTTTTTTGTTCAACGTTACAGTATTGATTTTCTAGTTTCTTTTTTTAAATTTAATTTAATTTTATTTTTTCAGTGTTCCAAGATTCATTGTTTATGTTTCTTAAAGAGAAAGAGTGAGAGATATGATGAATGCCACACCTCTTAATTAACCAGCATTTTCAAATGACTAGAAGATGCCATTTCCCCAATATGCTGGAACTGCAAAGTTCATCACTCAAACTGTGTACATTTAGAGATTCACTCTAAATGTATCCTCGGTCAAAATAAACTTCAAAGGAGCTTCCTATCCTTCTAACCAAGTCCCAGCAAATTCTCAAGTGCTGATTCTACTCTGTCCCTCTTTCTGACCATCAGTTAGCAGGCTGCTCCCACCATCCAGGTGCAATGTGCAAGAAGCTTGGACAAGAGCAGAGGTAACGAGGAAGGGAGGAGTCCCTAGATTCAAGATCCACTTAAGAGGTAAAGTCAAGAGGTTTTATTAATAGGCTAGTTAAGAAAACATCCCCGTTTTTCTGACATTAGCAAATGAATGGATGGTAGTGACTTTGACCAACATGGAAAGAGTGTGGGAGGAATATTTTGGAGGTCCCACAACAGCTCAGTTCAGGACGTGCTGTCCTTGGGATGTCTATGACATAGCCATTGGACATTTGAGTCTGGGTCCTGAGAAGACATGGCTGGAGGTGTACGTCTGGGGATTGTTGGCCTATGGTTGGCACTTCAAGGCACTGGAATGGATGACATCACCGGTGAAACAGAGAAGAGGTCCTTAAAAAATTCAAAAACCAACTCAGTTATTTCCAAACAAAATACCCATATCCTTGAAGATTTTTAGAATAAATGGTACTTGGAAGGATTTCCTCCATGGAGCTTGGTTCCACTAGTCATCTTTGGCTGCAGGATTGATGTTGCTGGCCCCGGTCCCTGGCTGGTCCACACGGTGCAAAGCCGGCTTGAAAAGCATGTGTCCTCCAGTAGTCCTGGTGCCAGGTCCTGTGATCCCACTTCCTCCCTCTCCCCCTCCTTCCTCTCCCTCTCTGCTCCAAGAGAATGGGACTTTGGTCTCGGAGGTCTGGAAAAGTTATAAGGATTTTACAACAAGGGTTTGCCTTCTTTCTCATATGCTACAGCTTCAGTTCGGATTAGTCACACATGTCTAGAACGGATATGAGGAAGCCAGGTCTGTAGGATTCAGTCTGGGGGAAGCCTCAGCACCAGAAAGAATGGGTCCAGTGAGGTGGCCCTAGAATTTAAGGTGGCTCCCGTATCAGGGCAGGCAGAGGTCGCTGCAGAGGGAGGAAAGGGGTGTGAGCCTCCTTCTCAGGTAGAGCTAGGCTGCAGAAAACTAGTGCCCTTTGTGCATCGTCTTCACATTCGCATTTGTGTCCAGACCAGACACCTGCATCCGCATCACCAACTGCCAGCTTGATATTTCCACGCAGGCTGTGTCGTGGGCTTCTCACTTACTACCCCCAAAATAAAATCCCTGATGCTTTCTTCTCCAAAGCAGACCCTCATTCAGTCTTGCTTATTTCTTTTAATGATGCATTATTCATCAAATCATTTGACTCAAAAAGGTAAAGATAAACAATCAACCAAGACTCCGTCCCTTTCCGCATTGCCCAGTCAACGAGTCTCCCAATTTTGTGGACTCTGCGTCCCTGCGGTGTTGCTCATGAGTCTTCTGTCCTCTCTGCATCTGCTCCAGCAATCCTTGCTTGAGAATCCTTGCTGGAAAGCTTACCACCTAATTCTCCCCCAATCATCACAATCTCTCTTCCGAATGCTGCCCGATTTAATCCACAAATCTCATTCTGGTTCCATAACATAAAACCCTGCCAGGGTCCTCCTATTTCCTCAGGATGAGTTCCAAGGTCCTTAGCTATCATGGCCGCTGCCTACCTCCCCATCTACCTCCCCAATCTCCTCTCATACCTTTCACCTCAATCTTAGTGAAGTACGCGGACTTCCCCTAATGCTCACTGCCTTCCCGTACCTCCATTTCCACCCACATGTTGTTCCTCTTGCTTTATCCCTATCCCCCCAGCTATATCCTTCTCATCCTTCCCTGACTTCCTCCTGCACCTGCTTCCCCTCATCTGACTGAGATGCCACTTCCTCTGAGATCCCATTATTACGCTGTTTTGACACTTGACACTGCTGTGTTCTTCAAGTTCAGCAGCTCCCTCCCTGGCAGGTCTGCAGGTTCTGTGAAGATGGAAGCCAGACCTTAGTGGACTTTATGTTTCCAGTGCCTGCCACAGGGCCTGCCACAGTGCCTGCCACAGAGGAAGCATCGACAAATGCTTATCAACCCAGAGAATGGATGATCAAAATACATCCTCCCATACACATCAGTCTAGCTCCCTGCAGGACATAAAAAACATGTCCATGGGGGACTTGAACCTGGAGGAACACTTGGTTGAGTTGTACAGAAGGGATGTCAAAGTACAGGGTCCAAGCAATAGCAGACATCATTACCACATCTCGGCTAGAGGGGCCAGTAGACGACAGTTTTACTAGGACGGAATGAGAGCTGGGTCCATGAAGATGGGCCACCTGGAGAGAGCTTTAGGACCAGGTGGTAGAAACCAGGAGGCTTGGGTCATTCCTGTTAGTTTCCTTGTCTGTCCTCCTCCTGGAATTGTAGGCTCTTTAATAAATCACATATTGTTCATTGCTAGGTCTCCAGAATTAAATCAGGTCTGCCATTGAGGAAGCAGAAGTTAAATTAATTTGTTAATTAATGAGCCCTCTTATTTCCTAAGACTGCTAACGCTGGGAAGGCGACCTCCATAACGTACCACGCACTTCCCCCAAAGAGACAGCAGACCACCTGTGCCACAAAATGGCCTCAAAAAGCAGCATTTGTTTTCCACTAGATGTGCACCTCTCCAATCCAGATCGGCTTCTGGATCCTGCCTGATAAACCCAAAGAACATACTATATGACTGTACACTTGGCCAAGCCGAATAAGCTGCAGCTGAAGGATCCTAAGGCTCCAATAGAAAAGTCAGAGAATTCCGGAGAATCTGAAATGACTGGAGCAGCCAGAGGAAATATCCTGCAAAGCCCCATCCAGTCCTTCTGGAGTTAATGTGAAAAATGGGGAGCCAGGACTCAGGTTCTAGAATCTTCAGGTCAGTCGCTCAAGAGGAAGGCTATGCTAATTCTCTTTATTTTGTTCCTAGCCAACTTTGAATCTTCTCCTCCACGATTTTCTCTTCCCATAATCACAGAGTTATAGTCACTTATTCATTCATTCATTCATTCATTCAATCATTCAATATGGACTAAGCACCCACTCTATGCCAGGCATAGTTCTGGGTGCTTAGGTTCCTTTTTTAGGAACAAAAAAAGCCTAATCCCAGCCTAATGGGAGATGATAAGTAATCAGATTAATAAATAAGCTAATTATAGGCAATTTTACAATGTGAGAAGTTTTATGATTAAAAATATAAGTTGAGCAAGAAAAAGAAGATTGGGTGTGAGCAGGGAGAAGGGGCAACTAGAATAAGCAGCAACAGCAACAAAGTCCCCATCAGCATTTTTTTTATTATATTATGTTAGTCATCATACAGTACATCATTAGTATCTGATATACTGTTCCACGATTCATTATTTGCGATAACATCCAGTGCCCTCCTTAATCCCCACCACCGGGCACCCCATTGGCATTTAAAGTTTAAATTCACTTCCTTAGCTTTGGGGCTGTCTTCACTAGTGCCCTATTTTTCTCCTCTCCATGACAGCAAAATTCCGAAATTGCATTACATTGTCCCTCTTTTCTCTCCTCCAGTAGGGCTCCTATCCCCATTGTCTCATGACTTGGCTCTGAACGAGGTCACCAGTGATGCCTGCTACTCTCATCTCAATCAGCCTCTCGATACTTCTGTTTCTTCTCGAAGCTTCTGCAGTACTTCTCACCTGGTTCTCCTCCTACCTCACTGGTGTCTCCTTCTCAGTCACCTTGCTGCTGCTTCTCCTTCCACTATACCTATAAATGTTGAGGTGAATATTTTGGTTATCTATTACTATATAAAAGCCACCCCCAAAACTTGGAGGTCCCAAACAACTATTTATTATATTGCAATTCTCTGGCTGATTAAGATATTCTTCTGCTTCCTGTGGTGTCTCCTGGGGGTGCTGGGACACTTGAAAGATCCAGAATGGCCTCACTTACATGGCTGGCACTTGGTGCTGACCGCCAGCTGGGGGCCTTTCTATGTGGCTCCTTGGGGCTCCTCACAGCATGGCAGCTAGGTTCCAAGAGTGAGGGTTCCAAGAGAGTAAATACCAAGGGCAGACACTTAAAAAGCCTTCGCTTGCACACTGCTTGGTAATATCCCATTAGCCAAAGCTAGTCACATAGCTAAGCCCAGAGCCAACGTGATAGAGACGTACAAAGGGATGAGGACCAGGGACCATGGTTGACCAAGAGCCACCATTGTAATAGTTGTTCACAGAGTGTCCACAGGATTCGGACCTCGCCTATCTTCTCCCCTCTACCAACACTGTCTCCTTGTGATCTCACCCAGTTCCGTGGCTTCGAATGCCTTCCAAAACTGAGGACATCCCATGTTACTGGTAGACCAGGCACACTTTCTTACTCAATATCTTTTCCTTAGTATCCAAAACTGTTTCAAACTTAGCATACCCTTGACTCCAAGTCTCCTCTTCCTCCAACAGTTGATCAAGCCCAAATCCAAGGACTCATCTATGATTTTCTCATTCTCTCTTATCCCACACACAGACAACTCTGCCTCCAAAATATATCCCAAGTTCACCATGTCTCACCACCAGTGCCATTTAGCCCTGCACCAAGCGACTAACTGATTTCCCTGATTTCAATGTGTCCCCTTTCCATAGCCCATCCTCCATGCAGCAGCCAAAATCTTCTTGCCACAGAGGAAGTTGGTCATGCTGTCCCCCATAGGGACCTTATGGGACCTAACCTCACACCCAAGCCCTAGGACCAGAAAGACGCTCTGTGGTCAACTTCCAGCTACCTTTTCATTCTCCTCTCTCTCCACGCTCCCTGCCTTCACTGTGCTTCTCCACACCCACCTCCCCTGTGTCCTCAAACATCCATGGTCCTCTTGAGGTCTTTGCATTCTCTTCCTCTAGACTCTTCCTCTAGACTGTCACATCTCTGCCTCTTTCTCATCATTCAGGTCACAACTCAAGTGACAGCTGCTCTCGTCTTCCTAGAACTTGGCAAAGGAATTTAGAAAGCCACTCTTTTCCAGATTCTCTGATTTCTTCTCCATTCAGCACTTAGTATCTGGCATTTTCTTATTTACTTAGGTAAATATCCATTACCTGCCTTTCCTTTCGGGGGGGAGGGTAGAACTCTGTCTGCCTCCGATACTTCTGTATCCTCAGTGTGAAGAGGAGAGTGTGGCCCATAGGATGTACTTGATAAATCTTTATTGACTGGCTACTAACAGCAAAATGAGAGCTATGATTTAATAACTACTCATATGTGTGGAGATAGAGAGTATTTTTGCAAGAATTCAAATTTTTGCAAGAATTCAGATTTTTGCAAGAATTTCAGTCCATGCTAGCTCTGTGGTTTGCCTACACTGCTTAACCTCTCTTGGCAACATAGGATGCTATCAGCCCTTCCTTCCAGGAAGAGAGGATGGAAAGCTCACTGGTGTTGAGAAAGTCAACAGCCTTTTAAAAGCTGCCTGTTCTCTCATTTCATCTTTCCAACAGTTACTCACTAGGCAGTAAGTGTTTTTGTTCCATTTGCAGAAGGCTGCAGCTCAGAGCTGCTGACTGACTGCTTGGAGGTCACACGCAGGAAGTGGCAGAGCAGGACGTGACTATACCCAACTAGTGCTAACAACAGCACTCGGGCCTCGACTTGACCTTGTCTCAATATTACATCCGGCCTGAGGGACTGAGCACCTAAGAGAGCTTTCCGAGTTAGTTTGATTTGACCTTCTCTTGGCCTTAGTTTCAGATGCATCTTTGTAACAAGTTGATGGTCTAGACACTGCCCGTGACCTGCGAGGACTCACGGGGCGGACACTCGTTCTCCATTCCTGGAATGACTGGTCGTTCTTCCAGAGTTACTCATGGCAGGGAAACAAAACCAACAACTCTGGTACATGAGGTTGTTGGGGGATTTAAGTCCGAGGTCGAACGCTGGCTTTGGGTGCCTCCAACCAACCGCAAACCTACCCCGAGTTCAAGGCAGCCTCGTCTCAACCAACATTTATGGCACTGGCATGGCTCACGAGTGAGCTCATGGCGGGTGAGCAGTGGGGGGACCACGGGATTGGCTCAGATTGCTCCAGCACATTGTCCAACTATGAGAGGGAACTTCCTTCTTCCAGGGCTGTGGAATGGCCTTAGACCACGGGTTTGCTCTAAAGATGCCAAAGCCTGGAGAATGTTAGCTCTGAAGCATTATCAGCCAAACCTCAGGCCTGGCCATGGTTAGGTTGGAAACAGGGAAGGCAGCAAGAGGGGAGAATAGGGAGTCTCATCACAGGGTTGGGGTAGCGGTGGGCAAGGGTTGAGGGAAGAGTGGGTGCCACGGGCTAGCCTGCTCCTCACTCGCGTTCCTTGCCCAGGCCAGATCTTGCCAATTCCGATTGATTTTTCAGACCCGACCTGCGGGCACCCAGTTTCTAACGATGATAGGCTCCAGATCATTAGTTATGCAGCAGAATGATTTTTTTAAAATTATTTTATTTATTTTTATTATTAACATGATTTTTTTTAAAGATACTGATAGTGGGGTGGGGGGCACCTGGGTGGCTCAGTCAATTAAACGTCTGACTCTTGATCTCAACTCAGTTCTTGATCTCAGGGTTGTGGGTTCGAGCCCCATGTTAGGGTCCACGCTGGGCATGGAGCCTACTTAAAAATTAAGAAAAGTTAGTAAAAATAAAAAAAAAAAAGATACTAATAGTTGGCACCAGAGTCCCTTCAATTCATTCATTTACTCATACTCATACTTGCAAAAATATTTATGGAGCCCTAGTACTGTGCCTACATTCTTTTGGACTGAGTGGATTTAACAGTAAAGATAACAAAGTCTCTGGCCTCTTTGAATTTATACTTTGATGGGAGAGAAGCAACACAAACATAAAATATGTAGAGTACTGGGTAGGAGAGGATGTTTGAAGAAAATCAAGATGGGTAAAGTGGTAGAGGAGGGGCCTTGGCCATTTCCAAAAAGATGCTCCCAGAAGTCTCTCTCAGAAGGTGACATTTTAGAACAGATGTTTGTTCAGGGAGTGACTTTGATCAGCAACTGGAGATTGGTTCGGGGGGCCTTGTGGGCATAAATGAGTAGAGACAAGAAACCAGGAAATATTGGAAATAAACTATGAATTCAGGGTTGAGAGTGGGGAAAAAAGAGAAGAGAGAGGCTAAGCCATATGGCAGAGAAGCTCGTGATCCAGTCAGAGGAAAGATGGGTGTAGTTCAAGTTTATTTTGTTAGTATTACGGTGAATAAACTTCCTTGCTTGTCCTCTAAGCTTTCTGGTAAGTCTGCTACACACAGATGCCCTGTGTGTTTGTGTGTGTGTGTGTGTGTGTGTGTGTGTGAGAGAGAGAGAGAGAGAGAGAGAGAGAGAGAAGACGAGGGCTGAGTCTGGGTCCATCCCAGGACCAGATGCAGAAGAGAGAACAACACTACAGAGGTGGCAGAAGGCGGTGACAGCCGGAGGTGACGCTCTCTCTGGCAGAGCAGTCTTTCTGAGCTCTTGACTTTGCCTCCCAGGCAGAGGGCGTTCTGCCAGCGTGAGGAGAATCAGTGGGCTCTTGCCCTCTTCCTCTGAGAGAACGTACATTTCTCTGCTCATCTGAGCCCGCGTCTCTCTGTGTGCATTCCACAGACAATTCCACCCCCAGAATCAGGTAGAATGACCCACTCAGCTAAATGTCAGCAATCGTTAACACAAGTGTGAAGCATATAGACCGAGTCTTGTGGTGGTGCGCGGACCCAGCACACGGAAGACCCACACATCCAAAACCTGGAAATTCCAGGAAGCTTCCTAGAGAAACATTTCAGTTATCTATTACTACATAACAAAGTACCCCAAACTCAGTGTCTTAAAACAACCATTTTATTTTGCTCACTATTTTATGATTCAGCAACACGAGAAGGACTCAGGTGGTTCACCTCTGCCCCACATGGTGTCCACTGGGGCTGGACACCCACATCCAAGATGGCAGCTTGGCGGGGACGGCGGGAGGCTGCGCTTGGGTGGGCACCTCTGCTTCGCACATAGTCTCTGAGCCTCTCTGGTAGGCTGCAAGAGACCACGGGAGAGGCTTCTCTCCTTTTAAAGTTCAGGCCCCAAACTGAGTGATTTCTGCTCTACTTTATTAGTCAAAAGAGTGATGGAACCACTCCAATCTCAAGGGGAGTAGGGATCGACTCTACCTTTCACTAAAAGATTATCAAAGAATTCCCAGCCATCTGTAAGCTTCCAAAAGAGGGGACGCCTGAGCTCAAGGATACAGTAACATTTCTTGAACCCACACCGCATGGCAGGCCCTGTACGGAGCACTTCATACATAACAACCCCCTGAATCTTCATCCCAACCCTTCGAGGAGGTAGAATTATCAGCTGCATTTTAATTTGGAAAAAGTGGGACTCAGAGAGGTTCAGTCACTTGCCAAATACCACACAGGGCAGAACTGGGTTTAAAACCCAGACTGCCTGACTTGGAAATTACCCTATTAAAACTTCCCCTTAGGGGCTGGCCAGGTAAAGGGCTTTACGAAAGAAGGTAAGATCAAAGACAGGCCTTCCTGGCCAAGAGAACTGAGCAAGGTCCAGAACAAAAGAGAAAGAGTCTGAAAGACTCTAGGCGCTTGCTTGGGTCTGGTTCAGGGTGTGGGAAGGCATGGGGGTGGAGGGTCAGGAGAGGACGCGTCCCAGAAGGGTCTGGGCCCCAGGCTTCTGAAGCTTGGTCTTACCTTGAGAGGAAAAACACAACTTTATGGACTGAAGGAAAGACGGGCAATGGTCAGGTTTCTATTTTAGGCCAGTGGCTCCGGCGAACGGGAGAGGAGGAGGTGGGGGAGGACAGCTGCAGGGAGATCTGAGGGCTGTTTGCTGCTAACTGGGAGGTAGGAGGCTCTGACGCCTACGGGCCCTCTCTCCTCCTGAGCTATGTTTTAGGAACGCGTGCATGCACGGGAGAAACCAGGGGCTGCGTCCAGCATGCACTACTGTCTCGACCTTCCCCCCCTTCCCAGCCCCTCGCAATGTGTTCTTAACGTGGAGTAAATAGGACCAGAAAACATGCTGCTGTGTCTCTTGCACTTAGGAAAACAAAAACAGATTTACAAGAGAAACTTCTGAAGTCGGGCTTTGAAGCTTGGGGCCAAGCCCTAAAGGACAAAGCAGAGCAAAACGAAACAAAAAAACCAAAAACAAAAAAACAAAACCATTCTCAGCAAATTCCGCCCTTCCTGCCCGTGTTTATTCAGCATGTCTCCTCACCCCGCTTCCCCCTAAATCTCCCGATCCCCCCACTTTCCTACCAGGCAGACCCCAAGGGAAGGGAATGGGCACAGGTTTTAACAAGGGCACATCTGCAGCTCCTTAGTGAGACGTGGGTGGCAACCAGGCTACTGGGTTTGTGGAAGGAGGTGCAGGGAGGAGCCGGGCGAGGAAAGTTGGGCAGAGATGGAGTTGGAAACTCCAGAGATTGGCAGGCATTGCAGCATCAGCCCCTAGGAAGCCTCATGGGTCGCACAATCACACAGTCATCCTGGGCTCAGGCAGACTTGGGGTCAAATCCTGAGCCTGCATGGCTAGAGTAGTACAAAGCTGGAAACAAGCTAAGTGTCCAATGATGGGGGATTGCTTGCCCAAATCTCGGTGGGTCCATATACAGGATGTCACGCATCCACTTCAGACCAGGCCCTCACAGGATGCTGAAGGCACACAAATATTTAGCTTAAAATGTCAAATGACAAGTAAATAAATACGAGTAGCATGACTTTGGTTTCTAAATATATATGCGATATATACGTAAGTATAGAAAAAGACCTGAAAGTCCCTCGAAATGGTAGCTTTACTTTAGGAGTGAAATTTCTATGTGCCTTTTGATTTTCTTCTTTAATAAGTTTACTTGATACATATTGTTTTTAAAAATGTGTAAATTACACACACACAGGGATACACACGCATACAAATTGGCATGAAAAATGGCCAGCATTTCTTCACATGCCAGACATTTGGCCAGATTCTTTATAAAGGTTCCATTCTAATTCTCATGAAAGTCCTTCTGGTCAATTACTAGTTAATTTTCACTCGCGGAAGAATAAATTGGAAGGTTAGGTAGCTCGTTCAAAGATACACCTCAAGCGAGGGGCAAAGTCTGGTCTCACATTGATTCTTCTCCAGGGGGCGCCCTGAGCCTCAGTGCCCTCCCCGCACGCCGGAAACCTGCCCCATCTGGGGTTGGGGTGAGTTGTTTTGGAAACCAGTCTGGGCTGTTTTTCCTGTGGAAGATCACGTTGAGCTCACTTTTGACAAACACCAGGTTCCCACTGATCTGGCAGCTTTCTCTGGGGCAGAATTTGCTGAGACTCATAGAAAATAAGGAGAGAGAAGAAAGCAGATGGTTTATCTAACCCAGATCTCGAAGAGAGAAGACAGGCAGCATTGTGCCCAGGCAAGGCACGTAGGCTGAGGGACCCTGGGGACCAGGCGCCCTCGGGGCAGGGCTACCCACGCAGAGCCAGAGATGTCCCTGTCGTCCGCAGGGTAAATGAACTGGGTGCCATCCCGGCCAGAGACTGCCAGCCAGCCAGGCAAGGGGGCTGTCCTCGATTCCCCTCAACCTGAGGAAACTACTGAGGTTCTCTGGGTAACTCAGGGAGAGCCAGAGGGGGAGGTTTCCCTCAGATGGTCAGTCCAATCATTCATTCTATAGAATGAGAAACTGAGGCCCAGAGAGGAGAAGGACCAGCCTGGGGACTCACAGTGAGATCATGCCTGAGCGTGCTGCCCCAGCCAGCAGCCCACACCCGGACAAAGTTGCACTAAGTCTACCCCAGCAGTGGGCAAAACACGCAAACTCACTGCTGCATGGAGGCCACACCCCCCAGTGATAAGCACTGTACACCCACTTAACAGAAGGGGAAACTGAGTGCCGAGTGATTAACCAACTTGCCTCAAGACCACCCAAGCAGGAATATTTGAGGTCTTCCCTACTGCTTATACACACACAGATTCATCAGTAGAAACAGCCCTGAATTCAGAGCTGGGGGTCTGGTCTTTAGGCCCTGTTCCTCCAATAACCAGCCCCGAGAGCTCCATTCTCTGAGACCGCCAGGCTGTAGGCTGTAGGACTCGCCCTGCCATCCCAATGGTTTGCAAAAAATCAAATTGATCTTCAGCTCTCCAGCATTCCTATTTCTTCATTTAGTTAATTATCCATTTAATCCATCGGTTCATGTCTAGCCATCATCCATATATCCATCCTTTCCAACCATTCTTCCATTCTTTCATCTGTCCATCCATCCATCAATTCATATACACGTCTATCCGTCTATCCATCCATTCATATACCCGTCCATCCATCAATCCATCCATCTATTCTTTCATCCATCTCTCCATCTCTCCGTCCATCTGTCAATCCATCATTGCATCCAACCATCCATCCTTCCATCCATTCTTCCCTCCATACTTCCATTCATCCTTCTGTTCCTCCATCCATCCATCTATCCATCATTCACGTACCCATCCATCCACCTTTCCACCCATCTATTCTTTTGTCCATCCATCCATCCATCCATCCACCCACCCATATATTCATTTTTCCAATTCGGTCATCTTTTTGTCCATTGTTTTCACTTTTTATGCTTTCTTTTCCTTTCCTTCTTTTCTCTTTGCTCCCTCTCTTTCTCTTTTCATTCCTCCCTTCCTTCCTGTAAACTCTGAACTGAGCACAGGTCGAACACTAGGCACACACAGCTAAACGAAGACCCACTTCTGCCCCCAGGCATCTCAGAATCGTTTGAGGGAGTTCGAAGTATATCCAACTAATACTACACGTAGAACACGTATATTTTATGTGTAAAATCTATAACTGTCATTTTAACTGTACAGGGAGAAACAAAATGTTACAGGAATGAGAGTGGGGAGAGAGAGGGAGAGAAACCTCTAGTCGAGGGTTCAGGGAAAACTGCAAAGAGGAGAACATCCGAGGCGGGAAGACCTAACAGCATTCAACGCAGCAGGAACGGTGGCTAAGAGCCATCATCTGGTCTACAACGCTGTCTCTGATTCCGGCGCAGAATCCCTGCCCCCCGTCACTGCTTCATATACCGTGCACTCCGCAGGGACATAAAGCACAGCTGGCTCGTCCCAAACCGTGCCCAGTGCCCAGCATGCTGCTCGATGGTTGAATGAGCCATTCCCCTTTCCTGTCCCCTCCATTCACACCTGCTTTGCTCCCGGAAATGGAGACCGGAGACCGCGCGTGCTGGGCATTCAGATTCTGAAGTCAGCCCCTAGTGCCCCAGGCATACGGGTGTGCCTAAGGCTCACACCTTTCTCCACGCCACTGCCAAATCATCCATCCCTTCCTTCCTTTGCCCGTTCACCCCTCCTTCATCACGTCAGCCCTGCTCAGCAGCCCCGGGAGCTCTCTTTACCCGGAGGGTGGAGTCACTTCATCTGCTTCTGTGACTTGCCTCGTGTGGCCTGAGCCCAGCCACCTCTGCCACAATGGTCCCACAGGCTCCTAACCGGACTCCTCGCATCCAACACTCTCTCCGCCATGTTCCTGCCCAATAACAGCCATAGGAATCATTCTAGAAGATCTGACCACATCTGTCCTATAATACTTTTTAAGTAGCTCCCATAGCCCTTCAAAGGACATGCAGGGCCACAAGGTTTTGGGGGATCTGGCCCCTCTGCAGGTCTCCCAACCACTCTCCCCCAGATTCTCCTGCAGGCTAGACCCACAGCCCCACCAACATGCAGGGACCTTTCCCACCGCTGGCCCACCTGTTCTTCCTTCTGCCCAGAAAGCCATGTTCCCTTGCTTCATCTCATGGAAATCTACCTTTCCCATCTCCACTTCCTCCACTCACAAACTTCCACCCACTTCTGGCCCCACATCCCACACCCCTAGAGACTGAGTGACCCGTCTCCTCGGTATTTCCCTAACCCCTTGCGTTTGCCTCCATTGCGATCGTATTGCATAGTATTGAACTGTTTTCTTGTATATGGTCTTTGGGGCTGCAGCTGTGTTGACCACCACAATCCCCGCTCCTTCCAGGGTCTGGCACCGGGAAAATCACCATCAGTGCTATAGACAGCAAGACTGCCACAGTGTTAAACAGGAGCCACACTCTGTGGGTTCCAGTCCCATCCCTGCCACTTACTAGCCGTGAAATTTGGAACGTGCGATTTAATTTACCCACACCTCCGTTGGCTCACATAGAAAATAGCGCTGAAAGAAGGACAGCTATGCTTTGTTTTGTAGCAAAGATTAATGGGTGAATATGTGTCAATTGCCTTACATGGTGCAGAGATCTCGGTAACTGTTAGATTGCATTGCAAAGATGTGCCTTCCTTCCTCCACCTGAAATTTCAGTCCCCACCACCCCCTTACCTAGTGACCAGACTCCTACTCATCCCCACGGTGCCCAGATTGGCTCTCCTTGTCCCTAGCCCAGGTGACCTGAGTCCGCCTCATGGGGAAGCTGCACGTGGACCCGCCATGATTGCTCACAGCCCTGCAGTGGCAGGACCTCGGCTTGTCCCCTTGTTCCCCTCGGGGACCCTCTGGGAGCCTAGGCCTGGCTCACAGTTGTGTCTGCAGACACTTGACTCGCTTTACCCAGACGCTCGTGAGATACTCGGCCTAGCGGGGGGTGGGGACAGCCGGGCTGGGGCAGAGCGCAAGGGGCCGTCACATGGCTTTGCCACAGCGGTATCTGTGTCTCCACCTGTGGCTCGGAAGCTGGACACGGAACCAGGAAGAACTTCAAGACCACGTAGCACTCTACAACACCCAGAGAGTAGCAACGCTTCGCAGAGGCAGGAAAGCACCGCAAGCTTTGAATGTTCCAGACGGTCTTGGCAGGAAAAGACGCTAAGCCGGGGATACTGTCTGGCTCCTGGAACCTCCCAAGGGCTCAGAACTCCAGGGAACGGGGTCACACTCCAGCGGGCTGGCCCTCTGCTGAAGCAAGCTGGGTGTCGTGCCCAGGGCACGACAGAGCCACAACCCAGCTGTTTGCCTCGACGCTCTGCCGAAGGGCCGCGGACCCAGCAGCGGCCGGCTTCCCCTGGTCTGCTCGGCGGAGTCACCGCCTGGTGGCCCCGGGCCCTGGAGATGGGGTCCTTAAAGAGATGATTAAGGGAAAAGGAGGTCCTTAGGGCACATGCTGCTCCGGTAGGACTGGTGTCCTAAGAAGAGGACATTGGGGCACAGATGCGCCCAGAGGGAATGTGACGTGAAGACACTGAGAAGCCGCCGTCTACACCGGGAGGCAGAAACCAGCCCTGCTCACACCTTGTCCTCAGACTTCCAGCTCCAGACACTTGAGAAAATCACTTTCCATTCTTCAGGCCGCCCAGGCTATGGCACTTCTTAATGGCAGCCCGACACACTCCGTGGTCCCCCCGAGCCTCACTTCCCTCAGCTGTGGCGTGGGCATTCTGCTGCCTGCCGCCGTAGGGTCACTGTGAGGATAGAGCGAGCCTTGACCTTCAAAGCGCCTGGACCACGGCAGATTCCCCCCAGATCCTCCTTCCCCTCCCTGGCCTTTCTGGGACCAATTCCCTTTGTTCTGTTTTACTGCACAATAGCATTCCGCAGGATGATCGCCCTGGCTGGTCTAGACGCTCACCCGGGGAAGGGCATCTCGGTTGTTTTCAGTTTGTGACTGTTACAAATAAAGCCTCTGTAAGCAGCCCTGCAGGGCATTTTGTGCAAACCTAGGTTTCCCTTCCTCTCCCCCATCTCCCTCCTCCCCCCCCCCCCCCGCCCCATCTCCTCTCCTTCCTCTTCCTCTCCTTTCCCTCCTCCTTCTATTCACCTCCTCCTTGGTTTCCAATTTCTCTTAAATGTGTTCGGTGGCCTGGTGCTGACGGGGGAGATCAACAGCACTGCCCTGGGCACAGCCCGCCATCATCTGTGCTCTCAAGACTCCTCTCTTGGTCCATTCGATTCCCCTTCCTCCCAGCCCTACCCGCCATCCTCCCCCCTCACGGCCACGGGCAGCATCTCCAGCATGAGCCCTTGAACGCATATATACGCCTGTAGGAAGGGCGCGCGGTCGTGTGTCTCCGGCTTGGACGCACATCCGTGGTGCTGGCCAGAGGCCTCACTCCCATCTCATATCCTTCCTCCAACGCAGTGCCGCAAGTTCTCCGCCTGTGGCTCTGGACACATCTGTCTGTCATTTCTGACTGCCACACGGGACCCTCTGGCCTGCATCGTCAAGGCTTTACCTCCCTATTTCCCCAAGGTGGAAGGAAGTTTGCCCCCAGCTTCTCATCACCACCAGCAGAACCTGGATGAATGTCTTCCCCTCCATCCCACGGGTGCTCCCCAGGGAAAGGTCTCGAGGCGTCTACACAGGAGAGGGTGTGCGGTCACAGGGCAGACGCTGGAGTGTGTTCCATTACTAAGTGATGTTAGGTTGCTCTACAGAATGGCCGCCCCAGCCTATCCCGGGAGGGACGCGTGGCCGTGCAGCCTTCATCTTCCGTGGATCGTCTTCAAGTGCGTGGATGTGCTTTCGGGCGGCAATGACTCCCAGCCCTCGGTCCCAAGCATCCCGCAGCTGACAGACAAGGCCACCACGGCAGACACCCCCATTCCCAGCTGGAGCCTGGGAGAACTGAGGCTGTAGCAGGATGCCGCGTGTCTAGAATGGGTTTCTCCTAACAGCCAGGATGTGTGAACCAGTAGGTGCGTGTGTGTGTGTGTGTGTGTGTGTGTGCGCGCACGTGTTTTTATATTGTGGTTCTGAAAGAAATCCTCGTCTTTGGTAGTCAAAGGGTTGAGATTTCTGAAAGGCAAACCCAACACCAAATCCTGGGGTGACCGAATGATAATGCAAATTGTATCCACAACCTTGCAAGGAAGGAGGTATGGAGGGAGTGGTACCCTCGATACTGAGACGAGGACAGATGAACATTTTCAATGAAACCGAGGACCACGGACTCGGATGTAAGCTTCCTTTTCCAGGTGGAACAACCCTCCCTCCCCATCTAAGAGGATCATCTTCACCTGTCTATAGAACCCACTAGGAAATGTTCTGTAGGTCAGGAAGGGCTGCTCTTCCCCAGGACCCACTTCCACCACCTCTCACTGCCCCCCAGATTGACAGCCGCGTGCACTCCCAACAGCACTGGGGGATACAGTGAAACCTACAAAGATTTGCTGGTTTATATCAAGAGGCACTTGAGTCATATGCATTTATACGATTCACAAGGATGTTGGATCAGGGTGAAAGAAACAGGATATTGGATCAAGTCTTATTTACTGACATGAGCTCATGATGCAGAGACCCAGGGTCCAGTGCGGCAGCGCAGACGGCTGGGAGTGGTTCTAACGGTCAGTTTGGTGGAGACACTGAAACCTGGACCGAAAGGTGGCCAATATGGAATGAAGCTGACATACCAGAACTTTCTTGGTGTTCCATAATGGACTTAGGGAGACTGAATTACTGGGATGGCTGTTTTTTTAATACATCTGCTCACTTGCCCTGAGTTGTACCCCCAGGAGGGGCCCGGGGATGCCCACGTCTCCAAGCCTTTGGAAATGCCCTGGTGATGGGAAGGACCCTGATGTGGACGTCTTCGGCAGGACACTGCTGACAGCGGAAGCTGCTCAGCCAACGGGCTCTCTGCATTCAGCGAGGATGATGAAGATCCAGAGGGGAAACCGTCAGAGACAGGCACGGCTGTCATTATGGGCAGCAGAGTCAAAATCAAGACCTTAGCAGGGATGACTCTCGGACTCCCCCCATCTCCTTCCTCCCAAATCTGCACGGCCCCTTTCCGGACTCCTATGTGTAAGCTCTAATGCCTGAGATTTCATTTTAAAAAAAAGTCCCACATGCAATCAATGGAACCCATTATTTCCAGCCTGGCCTGAGCTGAGGGAAGGGGAGGGTATGTGGTGCGAGATGAGGCTGGATGGTAGTCGGGGGGCCCTGAGCACGAGGTGAAGGACATTGGTCTTTCACATCTAGAAAACCCCACTTTCTACTCAGGCCCTTGATAATCTCCCTCCCCTCTGAGCAAACGCAGCCCGTAGAGCAGAAAGGGGTATTTGGGTACAGAGTCATGGAGCCTCGAGGCTGCAGACAGGAGCCCTCGTGGGTGGGGACGGACGGGGACCTGATCTGCCCACACCCCCCCCCCCAGGAAACGTCGAGCAGCTGGGCTGACTCTGGAACCCCCAGTTCTCCTGACGGCCAGCCAGGGCCCCTGAGTTCCTGCAAGGCCACTGCTCTGCACCCGTGTGTCCAGCTTCAGCCATCAGAGTGGCCCCCCGGCGCTTCTCAGGATGGCCGCTCTCCCGAGGTGACACCGTCCCTGCTGAGCCCAGGTCACAGGCCCTGCGTGGTGGCTGTGGCGGTGGTGAGAAGTCGGATTGCGCCTTGTCTGGAAGGTGGAGATGACAGGATTTATGGAGAGAGAGAAGAGAGAGCGAGAGGAGGAGAGTCATGCTTTTGCAGTCCCGGTTACGTCCCAGGCATCACGCCGGTTTCCTAAGCGTCTCTGCGCCAGGTTGAATGGGGACTCCCAAGAAGCCATGTCCATGTCCTAACCTCCGGAGCCTGCGGATGTGACCCTATTTGGGAAAGGGGTCTTCACAAATGGAAATAAACTAGAGATCTGGAGATGAGATCAGCCAGGGCTGTCTGGGTGAGCCCTGAATCCAATGACACATGTCCCTACAGAGACACACAGAGGACAGACCTACGACAGAGGACAAGCCAGGCAAGCGTCGAGGCACACATGGAGGTTATGCAGCCAGAAGCCAAGGGACACCCTGGGCCACCAGAAGCCAGAAGAAGGCATGGAAGGATTCTTCACTAGAAACTCCGGGGGAACTACAGCCTGGCCAACTCCTGCGTTTCTGGATTCTGACCTCCAGAACTCTGAGAGGATAAGCGTCTACTGATTTCAGCTACCCAGGCTACGGTCATTTGGGGAGTCACCCTAGCACCCTAATACGATGGCTCCATGCCAACCCCACGACCCCCAACAGACACATCATCAGCCCATTTTACGGATGAGAAATAAGAGGCTAAGAAACTGTAAACAGCTCTTCCAAGACGAAAGGCTGGCAGGAGCTGAATCCAATTCGGGCCCGCTCGCCCCCAGGGCCCACGCTCGCTTACGCTGCCCTGTTTCTCAAAGCAGTCTCCAGGGAAACTCTCCCGCAGACTTACCGGGAAGCGTGTGTTTAAAAGCAAATTTGCAGCCTTTCCCAGACACACTGACTCAGAACCTCTGAGTCGCAGTCCTGGGAATCTGTACATTTTAAAAGTGAATTCCATGTCCAGTGACTTTTGAGAATGTCCAGGCCACCCTGGGCTGCATCTGAGGCTGGCCAGACGCCCAGGAGCTCAAGAACAAAGACAGACAAGCCCATCACTGGCCCCAGCCAGCCTCCCGCACGGCACAGAGGCTGGGGTGTCTCCCGCAGGCTGGCTTTGAACCTGCTGCTCTGAGGTTCCCTTCACGGGGGTTTTGAAAAGCCTCAGTGCCAAGGACAAGGGCAACATTAAGCTCCTTCCTGCAACCAGACGGCTCGCTGCTTCCGAGACTCGAACCTGCGTCCTTCCTGCCGACTGCCGCCCACACCCAGCACGGACCCCACCACTCAGTGAGCACCCGCTTTTCCCACCAAGCCTGCCTGGGGCTCCAGACCACTCTCCTTTCCTCCTCGACCGTGCACGAGCCCTGGAGCTCAGAGAAGCACAAACGTGGGTAAGGGCCCCAGCATTCTGCGGTCCAAGCACCAGCTCTACCCATCTCATGCCTTTGACCACTTTACTCACGTCCATGAACCTGTTTCTACTTCAGTAAAATGGGGATGATGTTAGCACCAGCTTCATCCAGTGGCTCTGAGGTAACGAGTTAATAAAACGTGGAGAGGTTTAAACAATAGTGAGGAACTGCTACCCGCCTATGAGAATGGCCCAAATCCAGAATATGAGAATCCACTTGGTGGATAACCCCAAGTGCGGGCGAGGACATGGGGCCGCAGGAGTTCTCCTTCACTGATGGTGGGCATGCAAAAGGGAGCAGCCACTTTGGAAGACAATTTGGGGGTGTCTTACAAAAAGAAACGTACTCTTACCATAGATCCAACAATTGCGTCCCTCAATATTTCCCCAGAGGAGCTGAGAACTTATGTCCACACAAAAACCCTCACGCAAGTGTTTATTGCAGCTTGACTCATCGCTGCCAAACTTGGAAGGAACCCAGCCATCCTTCAGGAGGTGAATGGAGAAATGACGTGTGGTGTATACAGAAAACAGAATATTATTCCGCGCTAAGGAGACATGAGCTCTCAAGGCATAAAGGGACCAGCAGGAATCTTCAGGACATGGCACCACGTGGAAGAAGCCAATCTGAAAAGGCTAGACGGCTAGATACTGCGTGATTCCGATTATATAAAGCTCTGAAAAAGGCAAAAGTATGGGCACAGGAAAAAGATCAGCGGTTGCCGCGGGTCGGCGTGAGGGGAGGTGAGCGGAGGGAGCACAGAGGATTTTTAGGGCGGGGAAAATGCTCGAGGGTATGTTAATGGATGCAGGTCACTGTGCGTCTCGTCCACACTTGTGGCGTGCACAACACCTAGAAGGAGCCCTAACGTGCCTGTGGACTTGGGCTGATGATCGTGGGGCAGTGTCGGCTCATCCCTGGTAGAAAACGGGCCGTGGTGGTGGGTGACAGTGGTAGTGGGGAGGCTGTGCCCGTGTGCGGGCAGTGGGCATACGGGAAATCTCTATACCTTTCTCTCAGCTTTCTTTTAAACCTCAAACTAAGAAACTAAAGCCTGAAAAAAGAAACAAAAACCCATAGGGAGGGCTTGGGTGAGTGGCCAACACGGAGAAGTAACCCGTGTCGCCAACTCTCACAGGGATCACAGACACAGAGTGTCACGCATTCTCTTTGATTTAAGACTCCCTAAAATCCCAGGCGGTAGAGAGCATTGTCCTTTTGGAAGAGGGTGAGGGAGGTTTCTTTTTATAAGGACCGTCTCTGGAGTCATTGTTGCAAGCAAGGCACAGGGTCAGCTCAGAGGGGCGGAGACGGAAAGGCGTGGTCGCAGTCCCGGGGGTCTGGTCCCTGCTCTCACCCACGGCAGCTGCCCCCCAGCCAGCTGGGAATCCCAGGCGGGAGATGGCACAGATGCTCCAGGTCACGGGCTCCCAGGGACCCTGTGGGTCCGGGCAGGAAGGGGTCTCAGGGTGGACAAGTTCAGGGCACATTTGCATTTGCATTCAAGGGGCTTTAGAGGAAGAACCCTGCCGCCCCTTTAGGAGAAAGCCCCAAAATGCCACCAGGGATTCAGGAAGCAGTCAGCCTAGGCGGCACTGCTGTCCCTGTCCCACTGTTTCCATTAGTCTTTCCTCGTCTGCACCTGCGCCCCCCCCCCCAGCTCATTGTCATCAAAGAGCCCCGAAGATGTCCACGTACCGCTGGGAGGACTGTGGTGGAGGCAGGGACGGAGAAGAACTGGGGATACTGGGTCCCAGCCCCCAGCCATGCTGAGGACAGGAGACTCAGGGGGAGCTAGGGGTGCCCTAGGCAGGGACACAGGCGGAGCGTCTGTGATGAACAACAAAAAACATATTAATCATAATCAGGTATTCAGCATCTACCACGGACTGAGCACTAATTTAGTCTCCCTCATGGCCCTAGGAGGTAGATATGATCATTACCCCATTTCAGAGACAGGAAAACTAAGGCTCAGGAACCCCAGGAACCGGCAGTGTGTGGCCTGCACGGTGTGGGCTCCCTGCTCAGTCGTGGGACAAACAAATGACAAATAGGCTGTGAGCAGATCTGGGGCTTCCTGGGTGCCTGGTCCTGAGCGTCTGGAATCTTCTGTGCGTCTGGTTCTGGTCAAGGCGGCCTTACTGTTTGGCCTAGGAATTCTCTCCGATGGCCTCTGTTCCTGAACCCCCTCCTCCAGCCCCTCTTTGGAATGTATTTGCAGCTCTGGGAGGTCTGCTGGAGGAAGCTCCTCGAAGCTGCGCTCAGGCTAAGAGAGAACA
>CM052900.1:4199960-4218837 GCA_028534135.1 Potos flavus | reverse complement strand
TTTTTTAAGGTTTGCTCTGATGGCTCTGGGAAGCCGTAGAGGACATAGAGGATGGGCGTCGGGAGGGGAGGCTGGGGGCCAGTCAGGAGGCGGTTGCTGAGATCCCCACGGGGATGAGGGGGCTGGATGAGGGTAGACAGGTCCCAGAGGAGACCCCTCACCTGTGTGGCAATGTCCAGCAGGGGCCAGGCGAGGCACCCAAACCCACCAGTGATAACAAGTGCCCAGACGTGGGGAGTCAGCGGCAGCGCCAGAAGGGCCTCTCGGGCTGGTGGTAGGGAGAGGCAACGCCTGTAAATTGGCCACCATGACTTTAATTGGTCATGGAGAGCTGATGAGAACCTAAGCCCCAGAACTGAGTTCATTTGTAAATTCCTATCATTTCTAGATGGCTGCTCTCAAAGCCATCCTCCTTTGCTTGC
Organism: Potos flavus; assembly: GCA_028534135.1. NCBI lineage: Eukaryota > Metazoa > Chordata > Mammalia > Carnivora > Procyonidae > Potos > Potos flavus. The sequence continues at coordinate 4,218,415 of CM052900.1, read as the reverse complement.
AGCCTGGGAGAGAAGAGTGAATGATGGCAAATGAAAACCAGAAGTAGGAGCAGTCTAAAGAAATGGGAGGGAGTTAATTTCCCTCCGCTGGGAGCACATTCAAAGCCCCCCACCCGCCTGGGGTAACAGGATCCCCGCCTCCATCCTGCGCCCTCCCCGATTTCCCCCTCCCCATCTTTGTGAAATAGCTCGGCGGGATGACCCCAGCTCCTTCTGTGAGAATTTACTGCCCCAGTGTGAAATCGTAGCCCTGTAACTTTCCCTTTAAGAGCTGTCAGAGCGGGAGAGGCTGGCCAAGCTTGGGCTGGAGGTGGGGACAGAGGGAAGAAAGGGAAAAAAAAAAGAGAGAGAGAGGCAGGAAAAGTTTTTTCAGAGGAAAATGCAGGGTTTGTCCTTAACTCTGACGTCAGATCTTGCTTTAATAAAACCCCCCCAGGGCTGTGGGAAGAGGCATATCTTCTCCTCCTGATGGGCCGGGCCAGTCTCTCGGCCCAGCTCCCCGGAGAGGCGGCTGGATCCCCGGAGAGGCTGCTCAGTCCATGCCTTTGCCCCTGACTTCCAGGCATGAGGTGGATCCTGCCCTGGACGCTGGCAGCAGTGACAGCAGCAGCCGCGGGCAGCGCCCCGGCCACGGTGAGTCCTGCCGGCAGGGGCTGACAGAGGGGACCCACATCCCTTTCTCCAGCCGATTCTGCTACATGGGTGGACAGATCGAGAGGGGCTGGAAGCGTGGGGGCGAGCGAGGTCCAGGGCGGGAGGAGTGGGGCTGTGCGGGGTCAGCTGATCCCGGAGGAGTGGGGGGAGGACGAAGCCCTGGTGGGGGGACAAAGCGAACAGGTGATCCACGCCCTTCTTTCCCACCTGAAACTCAGCGGAAAGGGGCACCTGTTGGAGCGGGGAGTCGGGGGCCTGGACTCCAGTCCCAGCTCTGCCCAGGCTGGCCGTGTGACCTTGGGCCAGTCACTCCTCCCTGCGCGGCACTAAGCAAAGACATTGGCAGGAGCCTTGTGAAGTCTTGGGTTTGGAACCCGAGTCTCCAGTGCCAGGGATACTACACAGAGAGGAGTCAGAAAACACCCAGAGAGCCTGGAAAGGCAAATGCCAGCTTTCAACACAAGCGCCTCTCTCGAGCAAACATTGCCTAGGGTTGGTTTCCACCCCCAACTGCTGGAGCCTCGGGCTGGCTCAGCCCTCTGCAGCTTATGAAGTGTGCGCCTTAGGGCCCTGCACGTGACACCTGCTGTTTCGGGGGATCCCAAGGGTTCTCTCTCTCCTCTTTCTAGCCCGGGGCGCTCCAAAGGGAAGGGGGAAGCATCCACAGCTCCAAGAGGCCAGGGGAGCAACACACGTGGCGGCACACAGCCAGCCTGCTGGCGTGGGGATAGAGGCTGGCCCAGGGCGCACGGGAGGTGGGCAGCTGGGAAGAATGGGATCCGAGACCCCACAGCCCCAGCCAGCGCCTACTGCCAGTAGTAAAGCCAAGAGACAGAGGGAAGGCGGCGAGAAGGTTTCATCACCCACACCCAGTGACAGTTTCCTTGTGGATCAATGCGCCGCATTTATGGATGAGGGGGCTGAGGCTCAGGGGTAAAGTGACTCGCCCACCGGCTCGAAGACACGGGTTCTGATTCAATCAGATCTGAGGCTGAGAGCTGGCAGCCGACCGCAGCCCAGTTGCCTCTGGACCCGGGGTGGGGGGTGGAGGTTCCTCCAAGCGCCGTAGTAGGATTAAGGAAGGCGGAGAGCGTATTTGTGTGATTGGTTGTGAAATCCTTTAAACCTTGCGTGGTGCCCGCCCATAGTGGGTGCTGAGCCACGCCACAAAGAGTTACTAACTTCATTTTGTAGAAGAAAAAAACAGAAGCTCAGGTCAAGCAAGGGACTTGCCCAGGGTCTCACAATGAGTAAGTGGCCGGGGCTCCAATTTAGATCTTCCCCTGCCAAATACCGCTCTTTCTTCTAGAGCTTTCCTAGCTGAGGGGAAACCGAGCATTTCCTACAGACTGGAGCAACCACAAGGAGCCGAAGCAGCCTTTCTTGGGGGTTGCTATGGCTGGGAGGACAAGGGGTGGATGGAGGAGAGGTGAGGCGTGTGGGGTAGCAGGAGTGTGAGCGAGGAGAAGAAGGAAAGAAGCTGTCGGCAGGGCCAGGTACCCTGCGGCCCGTTACCTCCCAGAGCAGGTAGTGCTGGGGAAGAGAAGGCTCCGGATCCACGGGCTGCGCCACGGGGCCATGCAGCAAGGGAGCCAAGGTCTGGACAGATCCAGACAGCAGGCTGGAGGGGAGGCTCCCGGGACGAAATGGGGCTCCCCTCTTCTGCGCAGCCGACCCCCAGCCCCGAGGATCTTCTCTGGGCCCCCAACGCGACCCAGCCCACACCGGGTCCAGATTCAGGCACTCCCAGACACAGCCCAGCGTGAGCACTCTCGGAGCATCCTAACGTCCCCGGCGACGGCTGCCAGACAGATGGCGACCGGAACTTTGCTTTCCAGCCATACGTAGCCGTCCTCTGCTCACGAGTATATAATAGGAATGCAAGTTCCCTCAGGGGCCCTGCGGGATTTTAATGGAAAAATGATTATAGAGGTTCGTATGGAAGAAAAGGTTTCGGAGAATTGCCAAGAAAACTTTGAGGAAGTAGCATTCTGAGGGAAGAATTGCCCTATTGAATAGTGAAATATATTATCTACAAGTTCGGTCATCGAAGGAGCACGATGCCAACCAGGAAGAGATAAATCGAGGGGGACAGGGCAGTGAGCTCGGAAATTCAGCCGAGTCGACTTGGGAGAGTGATCTATGATAAAGTGACTACAGATACAACCAGTTTTTCCATCCCTTTGTTCTTTTCTTCCTTCCACCCTGCGCTATGAGAAAGGGGCTACATTTAGTGGGTGCTCTCACGTCCCGTGCCAAGTGCTCCGTATGTATGTGGATAAGACCTGCCTCGGTTCATCCAACAGACATTCACGAGCATTTATTGAGCCTCTCCTGAAATCCTCATAGCAATACCCTGAAGCGGATCTGATGATTCCTCTTTGTAGATGCTGAAACTGAAGATCAGAGAGGTTCAGTAATTTGCCCAAGGTCACACAGCTGGTGATCAGCAGAGTTGACTTTGAACCTAGGTCCCGCGCTTTGCCATACCGCCGGCTGCCTCACTGGTCCAGGTTCCTGCAGAGAAATGAGAGGCACACAGTTTCTGCCCCTACAGAGGGTACGGGCTAGAGATGGATGACAGCCACCACGTGTGGGGAAGACAGGAGGCAGGGGTGGAGTCATCCAGGAGGGAGAGGCTGGGTGCTGTGCCAGCTTCAGCAGGACGCTTAACTACTCCGGGCCTCCCTGTCTTCTCTTGTTAATCGGGGCTCACAACGTCGGTCCTACCCAGCTCCCTGCTGGGGCTGGGGAGTGACCACAGGGCTGTGTCAGGGAAGCTGCTCAGAAGACTGTGACTGGGTAAACAAAGTATGTGCCAGGAAATTCCTTGGCACACATTAGGTCTGTGGTAGTCAGCGTGCAGGGGAGACCCACGCCCCTTCTCCCGTGTAAATGTACGTGGGGATGGGCATAGGTGTGCACACACACGTGTGTCTGAGATCACGGCTCGTCTGGGTGTGCACACCACCCTGGTGTGTGTGAATGCATACGGATGCACGTGCAGGGTATGGAATGCTCGCTCATCCTCCGCTCCTAGGACCGACCGCAGGGCAGTGCAGCCCGGGACGCGGCACGTCCCTTTTAAAAATGTGAGAACAGAAATGACATGCCTTCTTTACATCTCCTGTCCATAGCTTTGGACCCAAGTCAGCATTTCAACCGTACCCCCCCCCCCCCGACCAGGTCCCTGCTCGGAGCCTCTTCCTGCAACTTAGCCGCTCTGCTCACAGCTGTGGCCCCTCCCACTCACCGCTTGTCCGGGATGCTGGCGTGAGTGCGGCTTGGACCGGCGTTTTCCACCTGGCACGGTGCTTGGCAGAGCCTCAGCCTCTGGAATGGGCATGGGAGCAGTGCTCCTTGGAGAACCAGACCCTGACCAGGGGCGGGGCAGTACCTCCGGCCTGTCAGTGGATTCACCTCCCCCAGTGTTTAGAAAAGGCCCCTGCCCATGCCAACAAAGCAGCCAAATGCCAGGAGGCTGCCTTTGGCTTTATACAAGGATCTGTGCCTGGGAGTCCTCCCAGGAACCTCGGCGATCTCTCTGGGCAGCTGGGAGGGGCCGCTACACACACTGGGTTCCATATGGAAGCAAGGAAAGTAAGATGGCAATGGCCCAGGCAGGGGTCCCAGCAGGGGCTGGGAGGCTTGCCAACCACAGCCAGGGAAGCAAAGCAGGGAAGGAAGTCTTGAGCAAGAACCACAGAATGCTGCGGATGTTTGAGAGCGAGGCTTCGGCACATTGCACATTCGTTCAAAGCCTCCGGAGCTCCCCAGGTCTCGGGAACACTGATGATAATGAAGGCAATCACTGCGTAAGTGCTCACGGTGTCCGAAGCATTCAGGCAGCATCCTTCTCCCGCCACTGTCCAACGTGGCCCCTCGCCGCGTGAGGCCACCGAGCGCCGGAAATGTGGCTCATCCCATGTGAGACGGAGAACGCGCACCAGATTTCAGATTCAGTATGAGCACGAGAACATCACATGCTCATTGTAATTCTTCTATTGGCTCCATGTCGAAACAAGAATATTTTCAATACTTTGGGTTAAACAAATAGAATATTAAACTTTCACTAGTTTCTTATTGGTTTTCAGTGAGGCTGCTACAAAATATAAAATTCCATATATGGTTCACATTGTGTTTTACTAGACAGTGTTGGCCTGGGAAGACGCAAGTGTGCATAGATGGAGTTTAATAGGTGGAGAGAGAAAGATAGGGGGGGGTTCTAATCCCAGCTCCTCCACTGAGCCTATCCCTTCATCTGTGAAAAGACGTAATATTAGTACCTGCTTCCTTGGGTTACTGACAAGATCAAGGAATGAAACAGAGATGAAGCACACGAATCCCCAGCACACGCAAGGGGAGGTGGGGACATGATTCACTTCGCTCCAATAGCGGGGATAGGAGTGTCCCATCTCGAGTGTAAGCACTGGCTGCAGACAAGCGCCGGGTCTGAACAAATGAGCAGGGGTCCGTAAAGACCCCAGACTCAGCAGCAGGTGGGCGAGAGGAGGGGCAGGCATACCTGTGGACTGTGCTGGGCTCAGGGCTGAGTCGGTCTCCTGAAGCTTCCCAGCTTTCCCCATCCTGGCTGGCTTCCTGGTACATGTTGAGGGTGTTGAGGAACATGGTTGGATTATCATGTAGGAGAGAGAAATACTAGTGGTGGCTGCGATGAGGAGGACGGAGCTGATTGATGGTGGTGCTGTGATGAAGGTAATGGTGATGAAGTTGGGGATAATGGTGGTGGTGGTGGTGATGGTGATGGTGGTGATGATGGTGATGGTGGTGGTGATGGTAGTGGTGGTGACGGTGGTGGTGGTGATGGTGGTGAAGGTGATGGTAATGGTCAGATGGTAGTGATGATGGTGATGATGATGGTGGTGGTGGTGATGGTGGTGGTGGTAGTGATGATGGTGATGATGATGATGGTGATGGTGGTGGTGGTGATGGTGATGATGGTGGTGATGATGGTGATGATGATGATGATGGTAGTGGTGGTGACAGTGGTGGTGGTGATGGTGGTGGAGGTGATGGTAATTGTCAGATAGTAGTGATGATGGTGATGATGATGGTGGTGGTGGTGATGGTGGTGGAGGTGATGGTGGTGGTGACGGTGGTAGTGATGATGGTGATGATGATGATGATGGCCATGGTGATGGTGGTGATGGTGATGATGGTGATGATGATGATGATAGTGGTGGTGGTGGTAATGATGGTGGTGGTGATGGTAGTGGTTGGGCTGATGGTAATGATAGTGATGATGGTGGTGGTGATGACGAAGATGGTGGTGATGGTGATGATGGTTGATGGTGGTGGTGATGGTGGTGGTGGTGATGGTGATGATAATGATGATAGTGGTGGTGGTGGTGGTGGTGATGGCAGCGGTTGGGCTGATGGTGATGATAGTGATGATGGTGGTGGTGGTGATGATGAAGATGGTGATGGTGGGGATGGTAATGAAGATGGAGATGATGGTGATGGTTGTGGTGGGGTGAAGGTGGTAAAGACGATGGTGATCATGATGATGGTACTGATGGTGGTGCTGCTGATGAATGATGGTGTTCGTAGTTGAGGCCTGTGTCTTACAACCCTGAGTCACTTGATGCTGATAGTCCATCCACTTACTCGTTCCATGGATGCTGACAGCCTTGCTGTGCACCCAGCTCCTTCCTATTTCTGTCACTTGGTGATAAATTGTCATCTCTGTCCCACTGTCAAGAACGGCTCATGTGTTAGAGATAGACTTTCACACTAGCAGAGAGGAGCATGTTGAGGAATCCAAAAGGAAGCTCAGAGGGCTTTGGGAGAAAAACACCAGTTCCGGGGTTCTGAGCCTGAATTCCCGGGGAGAGACCCCAGGTATGTGCGCATTAACTGGCACCTTGGTGATTCTTAACACACACCTGAATTCAAAATCACCCCTGTCTCTCCTCTGGCCTTGACATTCTGCTCATCTGTCAACTGTCCTCCTGAGCTTCTCTATGAAAGTGGGAGGGGGCGGGGGGAGGGACAGACGCGGAGGAGAAGGAACTGCACCTCTCAAAGCATGAATAATGGACATTCCAGGGGGATGTGATATCATCTGTGCCCGCCCACCCCAAGGCCCCCAGTCTGGAGGCGAGTCCGGGCTTGGGACAGTGACTGTTGAACTGGTAAGCCCTGGTAGGGGTGGGCGGAAGGAGTGAGAGGAAATGAGAGTCTGGGGCCCAAAGAAGAGGAAGGGAGGGGTCCAGCCTTGCCCTTCTGGGAATCGTGCATGGAGCCGTGGAGGTGAGAGAAGAGACGTGTGCTATGAGCCTGCTCAGGGCAGGATGGGTCTGGGGGTGAAGGTTGGAGGAATATTCTGAGAGAGCAAGGACGTGTCACCCTGTCCTTGGGGCAGACGGTGGACTGGCCTGGATGCTCGCCTTCTCAGTGCTTGTTATCTGGTTTTAAAAATAACGAGGTTGGACTTGACCCCTAAGCTTGCTTCCAACTGGAGCCACCAAAATCCCAGGGTCCGTTCGCTCATTCACTGGGTGGCCGACCATCGCACCAGCAGCAAGGTTCATGGGCTGGGATGCTCACGCTGTTGCTCTAGGACAGCATCACTGGCCTTGGCACTGAAAGGGGTGTCCCATGCTGTGGGATGACCCTCCAGACATGCCTCTTCCCCTTAAGGCGCCCAAAGATGACTTCCTGTTTGCCTATATCTCGTCTTTCAACTCTCAGACTGTATCACTGGTCTCATAAAGCTGGAAAGCACACTCCCAGCTTAATCTCCATGGGGTCCCACCGTCTCAGGGGTTCCCCAGTCAGGCCAGGTCCTGAGGATCCTCAAGTACTACCTACAAAGAGCAATCCCAGGCTCCCCCAGGCCTACTGAATCAGGCTGGGCGGGGGTCCAGGACCCCAGAGGTTTAAGACTTCCCACCACGGATCAGCCTGGAGGTCTTGCACGTTCGGGAAGCACTCTGGTGGGTAACAGTGCCCTTGGAGGACCTCAGTCCCCAGCCGCCTGCCCATCTCAGTGAGGGTGGCTCCATCGGCCCCTGGGGCCATCATCCACCCTTGTCTCCAGCTCCCCACTCCTCCCAGCTGCCAGCGGGAGCACCGTGACCTTCCCCTGGGCCCTCCTTCCGGCTCCTGCAGGGGTTTCCTCCGAGCTAGGGGCTCAAGTGCACACACGGAGCTTGGAGGGAAGAGAGTGAACTCTGCGAACAGGATGATCGAGAGTAAACCAGGGAGTCTGAATTTAGAAAGGGGATCATCTTGAGCACCACACTTAGCCTTTTTGAGTCGCAGTGTCCTGTGACACAGGAATCTACTCCTGAATGTCACCATGCCAGGGGAGGAGCTGGGTCGAACACAGAGCCCGGAGCAGTTGGGCGCACCCTGAATACCGCCATACTCCCCGCTCTGAGTCTGGCCAACCCTGTCTTCCACTCTCATCCTTTGGGACTGCCTTCGTTCACCCTCTTCCCTATTTCAAGTACCATTGTCCCAGATACTCAAGTGTTCTCTCTCTTGTGCATAAGCTGCTGTTCCTTCTGCCTGAGATACCTTTCCCTCTCTTCTCTGTTGCTGAAATTGATGTTGTTGGAACTGGTACCCTCCAGGAAGCTTCCCTTGGTTTCCACCCAGGTGGAGCAGCCGGTGGGCACCCTCGGGTCCTTGTTCTTGCCCAGGTAGAAGGAAACGTGTCACCGTGCAGGAGCCCTCTGCTGGCCCCACCGCATGCATGAGCCATCCTCCCTCATGCCCCTTCCTCCCACAAGGACACACACCCGTGACCTTGGCACATGCTGTGCCCAACCCCCGGTCTTGAGCACTTTCCCCTTCTGGACCTGACACTTTCTGGTGGATATCACTGCGGATACATGTTAGAGGTGCCCAACACTTACTTGTTGGTTGGTTGAATGAATGAATGAGTGAATGAACAAAACCAGAAAGTCTGGGCGGGTATAGAGGGGACGGGGGGCGGGGAGGGGAGGTATGACACTGACCTTTCTAGTAGAGGCTTCGTGTTGGAGAAGGGGACAGTGAATTTGACAAGGCCTGGGCCTGATTGCTAAGAGGGCTGAACAGTGAGCGAGATCTTATGGACTGACTTCCGGAGCCCAGAACCAGGAGTCTAAAGGCGTGGTCGTAGTCAGGCTCTGATTTAGTCTCTGAGCCCCGTTTCTCCATCTGGAATGCAGGCAAGAAACGCGGGCTGCCCGCGCTGGATGGCGTGCTTGTTGGGGGCAGGCGGCAGCACACAGCCCGGGGCGAGAGCCAACTTGGCCACTTCCCAGTGGGGCCTCAGCCTTTCATCTGTAAAATGGACTTTAAAAGCCCAGCTGATGTCTGTCCTCCCGCATGAGTCGGACCCGATCCAGGATGAGGGAAGGGAGCTGAGGTCGGGCTCCGGATGCTGGAGGGAGGAACTACGTTTATCAGAGGCCCAGTTCAGCCAGCCAAGAATGCTGGAAGGTGCCAGAAGATTGCCTCATCCCAGCCTTCCCTGTGGGGGAGCAAGGAGCTGTTCCAAGACCACAAGTCTCAGCCTGGGGGCTGGAGCCCAGGGCCTCCCACCTCCAGGTATGGGCCTAGGAACTGAAGAAGATTCTCTCGGCTCCATCAGGCAGCTGCCCCCCCCCCCCCGTATGAAGAACAGGCGTAACCTCAGCGGATGGCAATTTTTTCCACCTTGTCAGTATTGGCTACTGCTCCCGGGCTAGCCCTGTCCCTGGTCACCCCATGGCCACAGCCACTTCCAGACCTGGGACATGGAAGGCTCCCAGTTTCTTTTGGTGAATTTCAGGAACTGGAAATTAGACAAGAGAAGAGTCCCTTAGAGATCACCGGAGGATTATGAGATTCAGAGTCAGAAGAGCAGAGTGCGTCATTTTCTTGCTGTGTCTGTTAACCTCCGCAGGCGTCAGTTTCCCCATCTGTCAAATTGAGACCATGAGGGCTGACCTCACAGGGTTGTTTTGATCATCACCTGGCACAACGGGTCGGCTAAGTCATGAAAGACCCCTGTTTCCCCCAGGTTTGCACATATCCCAGGCATGGCCCTTAAGGTCTTCTGACCATGGCCCCAGCCTACCATCTCCATGTCCCTGAACCCTAAGCCCCAACCTTGCACGGGTCATTCCTGTGCCACACTGCATCGCTGCTACCATACGCCCTGCTCCTGCTGTTCCTCTCTCTGCCCTTCTGCTCAGTTCTCGGTCATCCTTCAGGACACAGCGCACATGACGCACATGACGCCTCCTCAAAGAAGCACTCCCTGCTCCTTTGCCCCCGCCCCTTGCCTTCTTATCTTGCTCTCAAAGCCCGTATTTAGACTATGCTGAGAGGCCTGTGGTGTGGCCATTGGAATTCAAATCCCACCTCTGCCATTTGCCAGTGGCCTTCGGCAAATTATCTGACCTTTCTGGGGCTCGGTTTACTCATCTGTACATTGGGAAAGATGGTTGCAAAAGCCACACGCCTCTTGAGATTTTCACAAGGATTACATGATTTATGTAGAATGAAAACGAATAAAAGAGGCACAAAAACCAAAATGCAGATCCCCATGTAGACCTTGCATTGATCCTGATTCAGAGAAACCATGGATTAAAAAAAAATCTTGGAGACACATCCGTGAAATTTGAGTAAGGACTAAGGACTGGGTACTAATTAGAGAAAATCACGACACTGTAACTGATTTTTTGGTGTGACCATTGTATGGGGGTTACATTTTTTAAAGATTTCTTGTACTTTCGAGCACCCTCAAGAATCTCAGGTAAAATCATGCTGTGTCTGGAATGTGCTTTGAAACCCTCGGGGAAGGAACGCATGCGAGCAGCGAGAGTAATAGATCAAGCAAGATCAACACGGTGTTGCTAATCGCTGAAGCTGGTGAAAGGTACCGGAGGTTGGATTGTTCTCCCGACTTTGGTCACTATCCACGCCTGTCTCTAACAAAGAATGAAGAGCAAGCACTGCCTATGAAAGATCGAATGGTAAATAGTCTAGGCTTTGTGGGCTCGAAGGTCTCCGTGGAATATTCTTCTTTGTTTCTGTTGTTTTTCACAACTTTTTTTAAAATGGGAACTCCATCTTCCCCCTTACAAAATGCAATGGGCCAGATGTGCTCGATGGGCTGCAATTTCCAACCCTTATTCTAGATGCAGTTACCCCTTTTAGAGTTGTTTCCTCAGAAGACGAGTTGTACCTTGAGGCTTTGTACTGGGAACTTAGGAGATGCTTCATGTGCTTGGTGAATGAATGAATGAATGAACGAAAGAATGAACGGACACACAAGGGCTTGTTATTTGGAAAGAAGTCTGGCTTCCTGAGCCTTCAGGCCTGTCCTATAAAGTTGAGTCCCCCACCCCTTCCAGAAGCTCATGAGATGGCATGTTTATAAAACCAATTAGCAGAAAAATCCCCAAAACTCTTCCACGCCCTGTGACCTGCAGCCTGGCCAATACTGACTCAGCTGCAGGGCCTTCAGTTCCTGCCGTGGGAGCCAGAGCCCGGCATGGAAGGGTCTGGGCAGTGCTGGGTCCTCCCCGCACTCGGGCCTGGTGACTTTAGGGGTGGGGAGCTAAGACCTTCCCGAGACAGCGCCCACCTGAAGCCAGCCCCTACCAGGAACACGGCTTACGGATCCCTAGGGGTGCTCTCCTAAGAGGAGCTCAGGAAATAGGGGTCCACCCGCTTACACTGTGACGGCCCCTGTTCCTTGTACCAGATGTGAGAACAAAGTGGTAGAGAAGGCAGGTGGGCTGTGGAGGTCCCACAGCTCTGGGCCCAGGCCAGAAGGGGTCACGTTTTTCCACTGCTCCCAGGGCCCTCTTTTCAGTAAAGAGGTGAAACTGCTTCCAGGTGGGGTAGCTCTTTCCTGAAGCCCCCAGACCTCGGTTGGGATCGGCTCAGACCATTTCTGTCTCAAGGCTGCCCCCTTGTGGAGCATCTCAGTGCGGCCTCCCCAAAGGGGACAAGCCAGGCTCCAGGACCATCCCCTCCAGGCCCTGAGCACTCTCTCCCCGGGAGCCAGGCACCGTGCTGGGCACTGAGGAGGTGGGAAAGACAGCCCTGCCCTGAAAACCCCCGGCGAGAGGTTCCCATCTCCTCTCCTGGGGTCCTTGGCAGCTTGGGCTCAGCCCCATTACAATCCTCACGGTCCGGTGGGGTAGTCTTGATGCTGTGCCCTCTCCTCTCCCCCGAGTGTCCCTTTCCCTGATGAGCCACGCACACACTCAGAAGAACATGGGGTCCATCTCTGTCATCAAGCAGAACATTTCAGTCCCCTGGGTGACCCACCCCGCCCCTGCCAGCTTCCTACTTTCCGCTCCCTTGTCTGCTGCCGTGCGTTCTTGGAGAACTGATAACGCAAGTCAAACTGTAGATCACTTGGCCCCCAGTCCATTTTCAGAGGCTGGAAAACACCGTAAAATCCATAGTCACTGCTCATCGTTAAACAGCATCTCCAAGCTCCATTTGCAGCATTTCCTATGGGGGCTTTAATCCTCCTCCCCAATTTTCATTTTCTTAAGTTTGTCTAGTAAGTTCCATCGAAGGGATCAACTCCTTTCTTTTACCCTGCCTCGCGATCGCCCTCCCTGTCCAGAGGGGCAGGTGTCTGACACCGTCTTAATCCATCAGGCAGCTGTAGCAAAGCACCACAGACCCGGGGGCTTAGGAACCACAGAAATGTGTTCTCACAGTTCCGGAGCCTGAACACCACGATCGAGGTGTCCGCGTGGCCACGTTCTGATGAGAACCCTCCTCCCGGGTCATAGCTGGTGTCTTGTCACTGTGTCCTCACGCAGAGGAAGGGCTGAGGGGGCTCTCTGGGGTCTCCTGCAGAAGGGCACTAACCCCACCCCCAGGGGCTCGACCTCATGGCCTGTAGGGCGTGTGCAGGCACAGAGAGGAAGGCAGCCGGGAGCCCCCACCCCTGTCCTTCCTCCACCTCGAACTCAAAGACAGGGTTCCCGTTCCCATGAGACTCCGCAGGGGTGCGGGCCAGAATGCAGAGTCTCTGCCCGGCCTCGGGGACCCGAAGCCGAATACTGGATGTGGGGGTCAGGGCTCTGTATTCTAACAGGGTCCCCAGGCCGCAGCTCTTCTCCACCTCTGCTGGGCTCAGAACCGCCTGGAGAGGTCCCCACACCTCCGCCCCTCCCCGAAGCATTTAAGTCGGGATATCTGGGGACAGTGGCCCCGCCTGAGTTTATTAAAGCCTCCACGTGGTTCTGAGGCTCGGCGAAGTTTGGGAGCCACCGTGGGAAGTGATTCTACTGGTAATGGCCGCCCCGGCTGGCAGGAGAGACCCCTGGCTGGGTCGGGGCACAGCGGGGCAGGCTGAGCAGGTAGAACCCGCCGGGAGCAGGCTGTGACCGAGTGAGCACTGGGCACCCACCCGGGGGAAGCAAAGCAAAGATTGCTTTGTTTTCCCCTCTTGGCTTCTGCTGTTAGAAAACCTGATGTAGGCCCCATATGGTAGTGACTTTGCAAGGATCAGTTTCCCCACCTGCAGAATGGGCACAGCCCCCCCGGCTCAGGTAGCTCAGGGAGGGTAGAAGGATAGCAGCAGTGCATGGGGAAGGAGGCAGGGGAAGGAAGGCAGGGCGTGGGATCAGCTCCTGTCTGTGCTGGGGAAGGCAGGGGGAGGCTCCAAAACCACAAAGAAAGCAGGAGCCTGGTAAGAGCCTCGGGGTGTCCCAGGGGCCCAGCCAAGCATCCTGGGGTTCCAGGAAGAGCCTCGGCCCCAGAAGGAAAGTCCCGTTCCGGACCTAGACAGATCTCTGGGCAGACACAATGACCTTCTGGTCAATTGCTCTGGGCTGCACAGAACTTCCTCCAAACCGTCCTCTTTCTCCAGTTGCCTGAATTAATCTCTGTGCTCTGTGGGTTTTGCCTGAGCATCTATTGCTTAGAACGGGCTGAAGAACAGAGTGACAAGGTTTTAGTTTAAAAACAGAGCATCACAAAGGTCCTATGCTCATTGCCCATGGAGACAAGGTCCAGCGTGGTGGAGCGGCCCAAGCTTGCTGGTTCCCGTACTCTGCCCACCCGTTCCAGCTCTGCCCACGTACCCGCTACCACTGGGGCCCGAACCCCCACGGGGAGGACAGTGCTACAGTGAGGAGGGCTCGTACCCAGTCACCAGAAGGGCGAGGGGGCCGTGCCCTGAGATTTGGTTGACTTGCCAAGGAAGCCAGTGACGAGAAGGTCTGGGGAACCTCTTCCCTCCGTTCTCTGGCTGAGGCACCTCCCTCAGGTTCATGTTTTGGCTGGAGAGAGATCCCATGTCTTTATGACAACGGGCCGTGCATCGTGGCCAAGGGCAGGTGGACATGCCATGCTAATCTGGATATTCAAGGTGGCTGATAGCCTCTGTGTGTGTATGTGTGTGTGTGTAAGAGGAAAAAAATGCGTGTGGGACAGACAGATGGACATTTCAGGGAGCTGGTGCACCCGAGAGGAACCTCAGGGAGACGCCCACGGGTGGGCTGGCTTGGCCCCGGGGAGCACAGGAGGCTGCACTTGGATGGACGCAGGTGCAGGGGACACACTGGACTGGAGGCCCCCAAGACTAACGGGGCCCCCTAGGAAGTCCCCATCCCCACCCCCACAGCCCAGCTGCTGCCTGGGACTTCGTCCACAGGCATTTTACTAGAACCTGACGTCATCCGGTGTCCCCTGCCTGGGGAGGGGCCGCAGCAAAAGTTGTCATCAGGACCGGCACCTCAGGGGATGGCTTTGAGTGGAGCAGGAGGGCGACAGTGGCTTTGGTGGTGACTCAGAGGGAAACCGGAGGCTTCGAGCCCAGAGCTTGGAGTCAGACCCTGCAGGTTCAGTCCTTCTGCCCGTCACTGCCCGGGCATCTGGGCAGCTGCCTAGACTCCCTGAGTCTCAGTTTCCCCACTGGTTAAGTGGGGGTGGGGTAGTTATTCCCCCAAGGGTTGGTGGGAGGATTCGGTAACTGAATGCACTGTTTCTAGCACATTTCATGGCTTTCATGATCAAGTTCACCTGCCTGGGCTGGTATCAGCTGTAGGGACTCCTGGAATGGAAGTCCAAATTCTCGGAATGAGGAGCCTGGAAAGGCGGTGCAGTGAGTGAGATGTGTGAGGACAGCGAATCTTCTGGGCCCACTGCTCCCACCCCATCCCCCACAGGTCCTGCCCCCTGCCGGTGTTCAGTAAATATTCTTTAGAAAGGAAACCCTTCAAACGGGCAGGTTGGTCAGAGAGGAGTTTATGATGCCTCCCAGCATCCTAAATCTGGAACCTTCCAGGACCCTACAGAGCAAGGCTGCTCATAAGCCCTTCCCTACTCCCTGCCCGGCAGCAGGTACCCGCTCCCGTTCTCTCCAGCCCGCTCAACCCCAGGACCGTGGCTCAGGCCGGAGTTGCTGGAGGAAACAGGACTTTGGAACAGGGCCCTGGGCCGCTGGGCCTCAGCTATGGCAGTGACACGAACGCTTGAGGTCTCCACTTGTCACGAAATGCGACCCTGAGGGGACAGACACGTCACACAAGGATCCCCACAGCCTCTCCCGGGGCTCCCGGCCCCTGGATATTCGCTTTGGTCAGCTGCGGTGGGAGCGTGTTCCCAACGACCACAGGAGCGCAGTCTGTCCTGGGAAGGTGACCCCAGGTGGCAGAAGAGTGAGGGGCTCAAGATCTTCGGGCTAGGCAGACCTTTGCTCCACCCTGGCTGTGCCCCCCAACCCCCAACCGCGACTAGCTGTGTGGCTTCGGACCGTCACTCAACTCTCTGAGCCTGTTTCCTCTGCTCTGGGAAAATTGGTAGGCCTGCCTTGTGATTTGTTGGGGCACTGCGATAGGGCATAAAAACTCCCCCATATACAGTTGGCTAAGCGTCCGACCCACTTTTTTTTTTTAAGATTTTATTTATTTACTTGACAAAGAGCGTGCGCACACAAGCAGGGGGAGCTGCAGAGGAAAAGGAGAAGCAGGTTCCCCATGGAGCAGGGAGCCCGGTACAGGGCTTGATCCCAGGACTCTGGGATCGTCACCTGAGCCGAAGGCAGATACTTAACCGACTGAGCCACCCAGGCGCCCCAAGCATCTGACTCTTGATTTTGGTCCAGGTCATGACGTCAGTGTCATGAGATCAGGCTCTGTGCTGAGATGAGCATGAAGCCTGCTGGAGATTCTTTCTCTCTCTCCCTTTGCCCTTCCCCCACTTGCTCTCTCTCTCTCAGAAATAAATAAATAAATAATTTTTTAAAGTTCTCCATATACAACAAGCTATGATGTAAGGGCCTGTGTGTGTGCACACACAGGGAAATGGATGGTATATGGTTTCTGGCCTCAAGGGAGGACAACGTTGGGGGAAAATGTACATTGACCCATTCACTCTATTAGCAGATGCTTATTGACCTACTATGTGACAGGCTTTGTGAGACCTAACATGCCTCTACAGCCCCCAGCCCAGATGATTGTCTAGCTGCTTCTTGATTACCTCCACTGATGGTGTGCTCACTACCTTATAATTGATTTCTTCCATTAGAAAATTCTCCTTCCTGTACAGCAGCGGGAAAAGCATAAAGCCAGCAGATTTGGGTGTAATTCCAAATTCTGTCACTTACTACATGTTGACCACGAACAAGTCACTTTGCTGATCTGTACAATGGAGCTCATGATATCAACCACTGTGGGGAAGACAAAAGAGCAGCCACAGAAACTGAAATCTAGCTTAAGACTGGCCCCTAGTGGTCACCGGAGCTATGGTCTGCAGTGGAATGGACTGGCTAAGAAGGACAAGTTGGAAGCGATAGCCCTGATCTCATTGGGTGCTTGTTCCCAGAACCTTGGAGGGTGGGGGTATCTAGTAGTAGGAACATCATTTCACAGCACAGAAAACCAACGCTCAGAAAGTGAACTCCCAGAGTTACTTGGACAGTACATTGCAAAGACTAGACTTGACACAGCATGATGTTTCTAAAACACAAATCTCTCCTGATCATTCTGCTAAAATCCTTCAATGAAGGATGGCGGCAGATTCCAGCCAAGAGCCCGAGACCTTAGCCAGGCATTCAGGGCCCCCCTTGATCTATTTGCTGATGACCTCACTGTGATCTAGTCCAGCCTCCATCTCCTCCTACCTCTTGTCTGCACCAGCTCACCGCAATTCTCCCCACGACCCAGATGCATGCCCTGCACGTGGCCTTCGTGTCTGCTTTGGTGCCCTTCCCTGCTGCTCTATTCCTGCTTGCCCTTCACTATTCTTCCCAAACCACCACCACCGCCGAGAAGCCCCCTCTGGTCCCAGCAGACGCGGCCAACCCTCCTGCATGCTCCCACAGCCAGGTGGGCTTTGTTTCCCTGGGGCATCCCCCACTGTCTGCCCAGCACCGAGTGCAGCACTTGGACAAAGGGAGAGCTGACCAGAGGTGTGTTGGTGACCCAGTGAATGAGGGGGGTGTGCAGGAGTGTGTGGCGCCATCATTACAGCGTTGATCACACTGAAGTGTAATTACCACGCTCACGTCTGTTCGCCTCAAGGGGTGGTCAGCTAGCGAGCAGACGGGTCGTGTCTCATGCACCCTTGCTTCCTTCAAGCCTTGCACAAAGCCGGGCACGTGCTTGGTGTTTACTAAGTATCTGTCCATAGAATGCATGAAAGAGTCGATGCACATTTCCCCAGTGAAACTGTCCACCCTCAAGGGCAGGAAGCACACGACACCCTCGGCTTCCCTGCGTGCACACAGAGAGAAAATTCATCACCAGGAAGAATCCGCAGTCACATCCCTCGTGGTGTCAAGGCTGGACAAGGCAGCAAGGATGCAAGGGTCTCACATCAAACCCAGGAGTTCAGCCCCCGCCCCATGCACTCCCACTACCTTCTCCCCTGGACTGAGGTCTAGGAGCCTTCCTACCAGCAGATGGCGCCAACAGCAAGGGCTGGGCTAAGCTGCCGCCCAGAGCCCATCCCTAGACACCCCAGCTCCCCTAACTGGCTTCCCTTAAGGAGCTGGGGCTCTGGGGGTCCAGCAGATACTGGAAAGGAGGCTTCCTTCTGGGGATCTTTAACTTGGAGACCCCGGGATAGACGGAGACCATGTGGAGAGGGGTATCTGCCCGATGACAGCCCAACCCAGCTCAGTTCAAAGGACCCAACCCCGCGAGCCCCGTGCTTAGCCCTATGGGGGTGCCGGAGGACCCCCAACAAAGAAATGCAAGGGAGACGTCATGCTTTTGAGTGCCTGCCATGTGCCAGGCTCTGCTAGTCTTCTGCATACACGGGGTCCCACCCCCTCCCCATAGCTCCGGGAGGGGGACATTATTGTGGCCGGATCACAGATGGAGATGTCGAGGCCCAGAAAGGTTAGGAAGCTTGTCCGAGCCCACACAGAGGGAACACACTCAGGTCCCATGGTCTTTTTTAGACACTCAAATTTAATCTGAGCTGAGACGCGAGGTTCCAGGACTAGAAGTCCTGAGTATCAAAGGACGCCAAAGCCCCTTGTAATCAACAATGCCCCATGTGGCCATACCACTAGGCAACACTTACACAGTCCTGCCGTGGGCCGTGTTTCAGGCCCATGGACAGCAGTAAGGCCTTTATAGTTCACGATCTAGTGGGGAGGGAGCCCCGCTAACATGGCCTGGGGAAGGCCTGGAAGGCTTCCTGGAGGAAAGGGCTTTTTAAAAATTTCCTCTGCCAAGAATATATATATATCCTAAGGGACTGGGGACTGGTCAGAGATAGTTCATGGGTGCTTATGAAGCTCTGAGCCTTCTACTGTCACAGAATGACGAGGAAAATTCTCTCCACGGAATCAGAAAGAAAGGTGTGTGTGT
>CM052900.1:4115116-4199460 GCA_028534135.1 Potos flavus | reverse complement strand
GATCCTCCTTGCTTGCTGTCCCCCGCCCCTGCGCCGATGATCTCCGTGCCGGCCGACTGGATCCTTCCACCTCGTCCTTCTCCTCTTTCCCTCCTCCCTTCTTCTTCCTCTCTGACCAGTGACCTTGGCCATGCTGGCCTTCCTGTTCTTGGTGCCCGGGGCACAGTGGGTACTCAGCCGATGTGGCTTCGCGGGGAGCACGGATGGAAAAGCCACCAGCAGCAGGAGAAATGGGAGCAAAGGTCCTAAGCTGGTGACTGCCCGGGGCGCCCGAGGTAGACGGGGCGGAGGGTCGTCTCTCCCAGCGCCACCTCAAGTCCCCACTCTTGGCTCATGCTTCCCGCCCAATTTTGGTTTTGCAGTTGAGAACCTCAGATGGTTCTTCGGACTGCACAAGCCTCAGGCGCCACGGAGCCTGGCTCTGCTCTGCCCCCGGTTCCGGCGAGGCGCTGGTCCATGGTAGAGCCATTCCTGCCATGAGCTTAGTGAGGGCCTACTGTGTACCAGGCACGGACTTGGACTGTAGAGTCATAGGAAGGGCCCTGCTCTTGACTGGCCCACATCCCAGCGGAGAGACAGAGCTAGCTCTATAGGACACACTCTGGTTGGACAAGCTAGGTGAGGAGGGCGTGTGGGAGAGGCTGGGGGGTGGGGGTGGAGGAGGAACAGGTTAGGGGAAAGCACATCCCCCAATCAGGGTGCCCCGGGATGGCTCTGCTACTCACGAGCTGGGACGCTGGGTGGACTGGAGAAGCGACACGGGCATTCTGTGTTGGTAAAACGGTGACAGAGTCCTGGGCATTGGCGAGGAAATGTAGGCAAGAGGACACTGGGGGTGCGGGGACCCCCTCCGTAACGCAGTGCCCCGAGAGGTCCGCAGTTAGTCCCGCCTAATGTGGCTGGGTCTCGCTGTGTTTGGGAAGGTCCTTCCCAGCTTGAAGATGCCACAAACCTGAAGGAAAGGTGGAGTGGTCCCACGTGGTGAGTGCAAAGGGAGAATCGAGGGTTGGTGGGGGGAGGATGGGGGCCGTTCATCCGCTGAGCATCCCAGCTGGAACTGCCTTTCCTGCAGGAAGGGAAGAAGTGTTTGGCCGTGTACCAGCCAGAGGCACCCGTGAACTTCACCCTCGCCGGCTGCGTCAGCACACGCTCCTACCGGCCGAAGTACTGTGGGGTCTGCACGGACAGCAGGTGCTGCATCCCTTACAAGTCCAAGACCATTGATGTCTCCTTCCAATGTCCTGATGGGCCCGGCTTCTCCCGCCAGGTTCTATGGATTAATGCTTGCTTCTGCAACCTGAGTTGTAGGAATCCCAACGATATCTTTGCTGACTTAGAGTCCTACCCTGACTTCTCAGAAATTGCCGATTAGGAAGGCACAAAACACGGGACTCAGGGCCTGGCCCAGTGTTTGCAAAGCAGCCGGCCCTCTGAGGCCCACACTAGAACCTTCTTTGTCCACTTCCCACTGACTTCTAACTATCCTGATCTGGATCCTTGGCCCCCTGTCCTGTCTCCAACCACCCAAATGTCCCATTCTGCACACACTCCAGAGAAAGTGCCCATCTCCAAAGATTCTGGACAAAACCCAAGTCTGTCCAAGGCACCAGAAGTCTTGCTGGATCTTGCCGGAGTCCCGAGGAGCGGAATCAGCTAGGCGCTTAATATCACTCATTCCCGTTCTCGATGCCGAGCCACAAGACTCTTTGGGTCCGTTCAGAAGGACAGATGGGATTTAGGACACTGGCACAGTCTATCATCTGAGCCCTGCCAAGGGGCACCCTAATAGACAGTTCTGACTGTAGCCCACCCACGGAGCTCCGATTCCGAAGATCTGTGCACCCTAAGGTCACCAAATATTTCCCAAGTGTTAGGTTGTTTGGTTTTGATTTTTAATGGAAAATTGTGTTCATTAACCCAGGCTTTGTGGAGGTTAAGTCTTCATCCCTGCCCTGTAAACGGTACAAATTGGGTTCGTTTCGGTCAGAAACGCAATTTGATAACTTTCGTTCTTATTCATGGGAAAAGTCTCCAGTCAATACTCCAGGGTCAGAGCAGGGTCAGCCAATTTTCAGAAGAAGTGCCGGACTCTGGCATGAATCTGATGCTCACCCACAGGACAGGGGGCAGCTGGCCAGCCCCGCTGCGCATCCAGACCCTCTCCTTGCTTGGGGGGGCTCGTGGGAATTGGTGGAGCCCCTAGGATACGATCCCTGGGAGTGGCATCCCAGGACATTCTTCTGCTCTCGCGGAGCCCCTGGGAGACCCCGCCGATGTCTGGGCCAGCCCCACTTGAAATAACCGACACGTTTACGGGCTGGATGTGGGTCAAACGAGAAAGAGGAACCACTCAGTATCAGCCTGGGGTGGCAGAGTCGGGTCACATCCTGGGCGCAGGACACCGCTCTTTCTGCCACAGGGACCCCCCTTCCAGAGACTTCGGGTCTGTCCACCCAAACAACCCAGCTCTGGTGTGAAGACAGAGGTTTACCAGTTGTTTAGAAACAGAAATACATTTAACCGGCATCAAAAGCCAAAAAGGGGTTGGAGCTTAAAAGGAACAGAAAGTCGTTAGGAATGGAAATGAGGCTATTATTTATCTTATTAGTAGAATATAAATATTTACTGTTCTCATTCTTTTATTTAGTACCTTTCGTGTCCCAGACCTAGTTCTCAGTGCTTTCTGTGCCTTAGCTCGTGGAGAAGCTTTGCAATCATGCTGAAAAGTGCCCATTATTATTTCTATTCTTGCACATGTGAAATGGAAGCCCAGAGAGGGGTGGAGCCTTGCCCAAAGTCGCCAGGCTGGTGAGCGGGGGAGCGGGGATTCTAATCCAAATCCGGCTGACAGAGCTTCCAGATGTGTCGAGCGGGAGACTATGTTGGCATCACTGATTTCACACCCTCATTTTTCACTCTTTTCACTGTCTCTCTGGCTCCTTTCCCAAGAGAAAAGTATGACTTTCTGATAATTTAGGTGCCTGAGCATCCAAAAATATACGGGCTAGACAAAAACCCACGAATTCCCTGCCGACCCTCCCCCCGGCCCCCGCAAATCAGAACCAGTGCTCATCGTTCATTTAAAAGATGATTTTGTCTACCCAGTGCTGCCGACGAGGGATGCGTAGGCTCTTCCTGAGGGAATTCAGTGTGGTGCGCAGAGGGATTCTGGAGTAGGACAGAAGGATGGGAATGGGCCCCGCCTGACTGTGACCTCCCACACGTCTGGCCCAGTAGAAGGCACACAGTGGTGCTCAAAACATTATTTGATGAGTAAAAGAAACACTGTATGTTTTCCTGCTTTTACTCAGAGGCTCTCTTCCTCCAAAGGTACGTGCCAATCTAATTTTCATCAGCCGAATCTTATTTTAAGTGCCATAGGGAAAGAGGCATTGAATATTTAAAGAAATGTATATTTTTATTTAAAAAAAAAGAAGAATTCTTGTGTGAAGAGCACTCACCCCATGAATAGATTCTCCTATAAGCCCATGTGTGGATCGATGTCGGATTTTCTGAGTGTAATCTATAAATTACAAGGACCGATGACAGCTAACCGCATTTGAAATTCAGCAGAAACCCAAGAGCTAGGTTCTTCATGAGCTTGTATCCCAATTTGGGAAAATGAGCGTAGCTTCCAAGATCCCAGGAAGCCGGGCTGGAGGAATCTGGGATTATCCTTGGACTGTGTGGGCCAGCGTGGCCCCAGTTGGTATTTGTTTTGAGAAACAAACCAGTCCTATGCAGGGAACGTCTCAGCTCTATGTTTTGAAGTCACGGGGAAGGAGGTTGGGGGCCAATGTAAGGAAGATCTTTCTAGTAGCCACGATCACTCTGTCCTGGTGCGACCTACTTCGATCAAAGTTAGGAATAACAATCACAATGCAAAAATGTCCCTTTATTGAAAGCTTACATGGTGCCACCGACTTTACTAGCTTTTAAATGATCTTACTAATGATCACAACAATTGTAAGCCTCTCATCCCCATCTTATACATGAAAAGTTTGAGAGCCAAAGAGGCTGAGAAGTCAGCTAAAACAAGTTGGAGCCCAAATCCCAGCTCGTTCCGCTGGGCCTTGCTGTCCGGGAGGCCTCCAGGCGGAGTGTGAATGGCCCCCAATGGAGCGTTCATTGGCAGGAGCACCCAGTAGGTGAGATAGATGAGCTCTCCAGTACTTAGTACTTAGTACTTTGTAACCCAATCCTGCTAAGGATCTGTAAACCTTTGGTGAAGAAATTCAGATTCATGCTTAGAGTGAATTTCTTGGGCTAGCTCAGGCAGGGAGAGAGGAAACCTGCATTTGCCAAACCACTGCTTCTTGCTAACCTTTTATCCTCAGCATTTGGGGAGCACCCCTGAGGGCCAGGCCTGGGCTAGCTTCACTGCGATACCTTATTTAATCCTCATAGCAAACCTACGAGGTATAGCATTATAATCATTTCCCCGTTTTAGAGATAGGACACTAGGGCTCCCAGGGGTTAAGTTATCTGCTCAGTGTCTTACCAGCTAGTGAACTGTGGACCAGGATTGCAAACCAGGGTCAGTCTGACCCCTGAGCCATCTTTCCTGACACTAAGCCCAGTTAGCATGCCCCTCAGTTCAAAAGATACAAGAGATGCTTTACCGACCACAGGACAATAATTGCAATGTTAATTTCAAAGTGATTCAAGGAGTGAGTAAAGAAAGTAGATTCGAATGATATGATCCATCTGATATAATCTCATTAACATTGTACTCTGTTAGAGATAATGGGGAAGCAATGTAGCCGCTGACTAGTCTATCGAATTAGGTCACTGCTTTTTTAAAGACTTATCTTGAGCCAAAGTAACTGCACTAAGCCTGCACAGCTGGGACTCATGAACAGTCAGAATGGTCACCTGTGTAGCTCTACCCATACACATGTGTGTGTGTGTGTGTGTGTGTGTGTGTGTGTCTATATCTATATTCAGACTGTGACTTCATATTTAAGTTTTCCTACCGCCATTTTTGCAAGTGACCAAAAAATACGAAAGAAGGAACGTCTTGGAATTTCCCAATAGAGAAAAAACAGCACTTGGGTAATCTGTCAAGTTTTACAACATTCCTCATTTTTCTCATGATCTGTGTAGCACAGAACGTGTTTGTTCAATGTGAAGGATTTTCATTGCTCAAATTCCCCGTTTATGCTTTTCTCCTTAAAGCAATAAATCATCAGCAAAATCACCTCCTGGATTTGGTGGATTTTCTTGTACGTTCAGTTATGATGTGCAAAGAGAATGTTGAGTATGTTCAGTAAATGTGCAGATGGTGGAAAGTAGGTCCCAGATATTTTATGTATGGTAATAAAAATAGCTAGAAGTTTGGAGATGGGCTCAGAAGGATGAATTCTGGAATTCACAAAAGATCGGCACTACAAATGGGTCCGGGCTGGAAGACACTTCCCTTAAATATAAAAAGGAAACTAGCATTCATGCATTTATTCATTCATTCACTGACTCATTTATTCAATGCCTTTCTACATCTCCAACTAGACTGTGGGTGCCTTGAGGTCAGGGACTATGACTGCATCCTCTCGGTCTACCGCAGTACGTGGCATGTGTCAGGGGCTGGGTAAGCAGGGGTTGGACCCATGGAGAGATGGAGAGGGCGGGTATCTATTGCCAGCTGCCTTAGGAACCGGCGGGAGTAGAGAGAAGTGTAAGGAAGGTTGCGGGATAAAATGGAAACGGCTCTGACTTGGAGAGTCAAGTGGATCTTCTCATACCTTATTCCTTACTGGAATTCCTCCCTGCACCCACTTGAGCCTCAATTTCCCCAGCTGTGAAATGCAGAAAATGATTGCACCTGCCTCGTGGTGGTGATGACGTAATGAATAAAATGCAAATGGCATGCAAAATTTTAGAACAGAGCTTGGCACACCGTAAGCACTTAACAAAACCGGTTATTATTGGCTGATGTTTCCGTGTCCTTGTGAATGGGGGATAATCAGCAAAAGTACAGTAAAAATTGGCATCAGCATATGTGTCTGTATATTTAATTTTTTAGATCGTTGTTTCACAGCAGCAAATATAAAAAGAAAGGGTCACCAATGTTCGGTGGAGGGCTCTTCTACTTTAATCATATGCTGCTTGCTCCCTTACCTTTTTTATTTGATGTTTTCATTAGATATTATAACTTGATTAAACACCCTGCTTCTTTAAGGCAGGAAAGGTGCCATTCTTGTCTGTCTCCCAAACCCAGCGCAGCGCACAGCACGCGCCCTGCTGTGTGAACAGAAGTGCATACGGCTGAGTACACAGGGTGAAAGACACGCGTGATGCCTTCTGGCCAAATCCCTGTCCTCCGCTGCCTCCAAAGCACATTCTGCTATTATAATAAAGTCAGAGGAGAGTCAACTCCAAGAAAAGAATAGTTGCCACATGCATTCTTTGCAAGAATACTTCTATCCCGAAGCATACCTTTCTCAAAACTGGAAGTT
Source organism: Potos flavus (assembly GCA_028534135.1). NCBI lineage: Eukaryota > Metazoa > Chordata > Mammalia > Carnivora > Procyonidae > Potos > Potos flavus. Next base: position 4,193,005 of record CM052900.1, on the reverse strand, counting down.
AGATCATGGAGTCCTACAGATGCCCCAGATTAAGATAAATGTGGAGATTTGGGGAGAAATTTCTGATGACTTATCGGGTGGGTGAAGGTTGGAAACACGGGATTTGGGGGAAATGGCCAGAGCATTTTATTGCGAAGGTAAAAAAGCATAAGGGAGGGATGCCAGTGTTCTCGATTGCCTCCTTGACGAAATAAAAATGCCAAAGCATCCTACGCTTCGAGAAGTCTAAGTTCCAGCTGAATCTGGGTTCTTTCCCAGATAGAACCGAGTGAAAATGACTTCTAAGGAGATGAAAAAGCTGTCACCACGCCCTTGTATGTTTTCATATAGTATATTCTATAAAGAATGTTTCCAGATTTCTGTGCTAAGCTAAGCTCTTGTTTTTCACACAATACTAAAAAGCGGATTTCTTAGTCCATCCCATACAAAGGGAGAGGCAGCTGCTAAAAGGAGGCGTACGAATGGCCTGAGAAAATGTCAGCCTGCCAACAGAGGAGGAGACAGAAGAATCGAGAACCAGGTAGAAGATACGGTAAAACACAAGTCACCAGAGCCTGGGTGGGACTATTTAACAGAGACAAGCATCTCCACAAGCAATACAAGCCTTAAGGACATCTGTAGGTTCAGCCCGGGGAACTCAGTCGATGTCCTGCAATCCCAAGACATCAAGAGCAGGTTACACTTGTCGTGTGTTCAGTGAACAGTTTTTAAAGGCAGCAAGGGACGTGGTCCATTTTAGAAACGCCTGGACAAGCCATCTAATCTCTCTGAGTCTTGAATGTCTTATCCGTGAAACAAGATCACTCATCCTCAGAGATAAAGAATAAAAAGGGGAAAGAAAAATAATACTTGCTAAATATTACACTCATTAGAGGAAGTGTTTATCTATTTAACAAAAACCTGATATGTGCCGGTCCTGGGGATACAGAAGGAGGAAAGGACAGCTAAGGTAACCCACAGTACAAATACCGCACGTACTGCGGGGTCCGGCTCGGCAGGGAACCCTTGTCACACGGTGGGTCCTTCCTGCGGAGGGCGGGGCATTGAGAAAACACTTCTCAGAGCAGGGGTGAGGAAGGCTCTGTCTTAGAACCTTCAGTTCGGCTGTCAATGAATTTAACCATGAAGAGCACACGGCAATTCACCTGTTACAACTGAATCCATTGCTGAGAACCCCCTTACCCACTTATGTGGGGGGAGGGGGTGGGAGGAGGACGAATCCAGTCATAGTTGATTGCACAGCAAGTGGACACCTAAGTCAAGCCAAATCAGTGTTTTTCTTTCCCTTAGGAGACACAAAGACCTGACTGGTTCCATGTCCAAGAACCTGAAGGTCGTAGCCCTCGGCTTAGGACTACTGTTTTAGGCTTTGGAGATACAGAGAAATGTGATCTTGGGAAGCACAAAGAACGGGGCTGATGGGCTCCCCAGGTCCCCTCCCTCATCTGGTCTCCAACCTCATAAGGCCAGGTTTTACCTTCTGCCCTTGGATTCCACGTGGGACACAGCTGAAGGGTTTCCACGCAGCCTAAGTAGCCCCATCTTCCTCTGCGCCGGAGTCCGCACAAGCCCGTGGCTAGGAATGCCCCCCCTACTGTTCTGTGCTGCGCTAACTCCTCTTCGTCACCCCAAATTCATTTCTGAAATTACAGCATATCCACTCCCTGTACCATAATGCAGACGTCAAGTTTTAAAGCTAATTTATAGCGAATTACACTTGAAGAAACTCTTCCACGTAAGCGAAGAAAATCTATTTAAAAGGGAAGGCGGGCTTGAGTGAGGGCTGCCTTTGGTGATTTAGTGACCTCCTTCCAAAGAACAAGGGTGGGAACGCGGAAGAAGTAACAGGGCAGTGGAGGACCCTGGCCAACACTGCCGCAGCCGGGTGATCAAGGTCAACGGCATCAGTGGTGACTCCCGATGACCCATCACGCTGCGGGCACGGCACTTCGCCTGTGCGATCTTTCTTCCAAAAACCCATCACCCCAGTGGGGCCATGAGAATAGTATCATAGAAACCTTCATCGAGGGACATTCCGTAAAATGCCTGACCAGCGCTTCTCAGAACTATCAAGGTCATCTAAAGCAGGGAAAGTTGGAGACACGGTTATAGACCAAGGGAAGTTAGGGAGACATGAGGACCACATATAATGTGGCATCCTGGATGGGATCTGGGGACAGAAGAAGGACAACAGGGACAAGGTAGTGACATTCCAATAAAGTATGGAGCTTACTTTAATAGTAACGGATCAATGTTGAGTTCTTAGTCGTGACCAGTGCGCCATAGCGAAGTAAGGTCTTGCTAACAGGGGAAACTCCGTGTGGGCTATATGGGAACTCTGTACCATCTTTCCAATTGTTCTGCAAATTTTAAACTAATCCCAAGAAGCCTAAGTAACAACAGGAAGTCATACTAAAACCTGTTATTAACATTTTTTTTCAGTATAGTAGAAACATGCATTACAGAGGTTGTCATTGGGTGTGAGAAAGGGAGTGGTTTTATCACATGCTTTCCTGCAATAAAAATAAAATGTAAAAAAGAGATGTTTCCTTCTAAATACAGGTCGAAAAGCTTTAACCCTTTGTCACTGTGCCATCTGAGCAACGGAGCCCCTGAAATAGGGCTGGTCTGAATTGAGAGGCGCTGTGGTGTGAATTACTAATTTTCTTAGCATAAAGAAGGTGAATTATCTTCATCATTGTCATGTCGAATCTATGTTGAAATGGTTGATATTTTGGATATGCTGGGTTAAGGGAAACGTATTATTAAAATTCGCTTCACTTGTTTCTTTCTACCTTTTAAAATACGGCTGTTAGAAAACGCGAACATACATCGGCAGCTTGCATTATAGTTTTAGGGGACCGTGATGTCCTAAGGCGGGTGTCGGGAGGCCCCAGGTAAGGAAGGACCCCTCCCGAGACTGTGGGGCTGCATGCACGTTCTCTCAGAGGAAAAAGACACAGGCCACTGCAAAGTTACAAATTTATTGGTCTGGAAATAAATACAAATATCTCATTAAGAAACTCCTCTGGAATGATGTGGACACAAGTTTCCCGTCTCGATTCAGCCACCCCTGCCCTGACCCCTGACCTTTCTGCACAGGTCGGGGGAGGAAGCCTCCAGGTGGTAGGGGCAGGAAACTGAGTCACTGCCCCTCCAGCTACCTAGAAGCCTTGACTACTTCCTTCTACCAACTCTAGGGTCCCAGAAAGCACCAGGCCCCAGTGGCTGATTTGCACAGATTCATCCCACTCAGATCGAACTTCCTCTAAGATCACCCATGGTTAGCCAAAATGAAAATCAAAAGCCGGTAGTACAGAAACTTGACAGCGACGCTGACGTTGCCTGGAAATGTCAGTGGTGCCGCCCCATTCAGCAAAAGGTTAGAGGGGCAGAGAAGAGGGGAAGGTAGGAGAGGGAAGGCAATCCCATGGAATAGTCCAGAATCCTTTCATCTTCTCAGCCAACACTCCCCGTGTGAATCCCCACCCCCTGCAAGGGCAAACGGTTCTCCCCGAAGATCCAGTGATGTTACCAGGTCAGAGACGTTCGGCTATCAAGCTCAGGTTCAACCCCACTTGTCAGAGATCGGAAGCTGGATTTAACTCAATCACACAAGATTCCTGGGAACCAGGGTGGGATTGACTGAAATCATGACTGCCCTGGATCCCATCACAACCACAGAAATCCCTTACATCTAATAAACCAAATACCCCTCCACCCTAATTCCCCTGCCCCCCCCACCCCCCACCCCACTGCTTGGAGACCCATCACAGCCACATAGGGCTGTTGGGAATGTTTCCCTCCATATCAAAGAAAGCAAGTACAGACCTAAGTCGTCTTCCCCATGAACGAAATCATCACTCATGTATCTGGGGTGGGAAGTTGGGGCTGTGGAGGAGGAGACAGACAGCAGAGCCCAAGGCTCCAATCCAATGATACCAATGTTTGCCAAGACCGTTTCTTTGGAAAGCCGGGAGATTTTGCTGCCCACTTTCACGATCCATTGAAAGGATGCCAGAAAAACAGGCTTGTATGTTTCGGCATGAAAAAGTGGATATATACACAAACTTTGAAAATCTACGTCTTCACGTCAACTGCGTAGATTTGTTTTTTCCAAGCGTTCTAGCCCCCACGTAAATTCCACCTCTCTCCCCTTCCTGTTTGCTGGAGTTAAAAAGAGCTACCCGCAATCCGGTGCTCTCTCCCTCCCCAAACCAGAACAGGGCTCTGTTTCCAGAAACGGGTCAGTTTGTGTTCAGCTGGAGAGGAAACAGGAAGTAGAGGGGCTGGGCTTCCGACAAAGTGCCCTTTAGAACCAGGATGCTCGGGTCAGCCTGGGCCTGGATTTAGGAAGTGTTTAGGGCGGCGCGTCTTGTTTTTGGCAGCTGGGCGTCTCCGAGGGAGGGTGGGAGGGCGGCCACCAGGCCAGCCGGCAATGAGTGCAGACACGGAGATCCTTCTTTCCTTCAGTCCGCCCACCCTGCCCCTGCTGGGAAAGGCACCCCTGACGAGCCCAGTCTAACTGTGTCCCCCCCAGAGCTCTCTTACACCGTAAGCTTTGGGTTAATACGAGTTACGTGTGGTGTGGCAGGCGGGGGCGGGAAGGGCCGGAGGAAGGGCAGCTGCGCGAGCCCAGAGTCCAGGGGCGGCCGTGGCGCAGGCCGCCTAGCACGACACCTCCATGGACTTGGGCCCGGCGTTGCTGCCGGTGGCCCCGGAGTTGGGGGTGATGTCCAGGCGGGCACCCTCGCTGGTGTGGGAGCGGCTGCGGGCGCCCTCGCTGGTGTGGGAGCGGCTGCGGGTGCCCTCCAGGGACGTGACGCTGGAGCCGGAGGCTGTGCGGGAGCGCATCAGGCGGGTCATGCTGGCCGAGGGCACTGGGGAGAGAGAGAGAGGCACCCGGTTAGGAACGCGGTTGGAGAACGCCAGGGGCACCTGCATGCCAGCAACGGGGCCCCCTCCTGCCTGACCTGCCCATCCCTGCATCCGTCCAGCCACCAGGCTCCCCGTCCTCTGTGTATCCACTCCCGGCGGCAGAGAGCAAGTCCCCGACGGAGCCAAGGACTTGCAATCACACGGGGGCTTGAACCTAGAGGTGGGGCTGAATCCAAGTCCGCCACTTGCTTAACAGCTGTGTGACTCTGGAAGTGTCCCTCTTCCAAGGAGCCCTCCAACCCCATCGGTAAAACGGGAACACTGATCCCCTAGCTTCGGCACCCCCGTGTGTGCCCGAGTACCACAACCCTCTACTGTCCACGGTCCCTGGAGGACGTCAGCGTGGCCAATCCCCACATGCCACAGGTGGGGAAACCGAGGCTCTCCCCTCCCCAGCAAATCTGCAGCCCAGCTGCCACTTGTCATCTCTTCCAGAGAAGCCCGTGAGCTCCCAGGAACTAACAATGGCGATGTCCATCCTTTAGCAACTTGTAATACCCTTGCACATGGCAGATGGCTGAGAAAGCGAAATGAAGACAGAGCGATCCCCCACCTGCACTGGGCAGAACCCTGCCCTCTACCCCCCAAACTCATAACCCCCAGCCCCAAATTCATAGCCACCAGAATCGAAGAATGGAAATACAGTCCTTGCCAATACATTTTGTTAAGATGAGGTCATTCTGGATTAGGCTCATGAGACAGAATGCTCCTACACACACACACACACACACACACACAAACACACACAGAAGAAGGCCACGTGAACCCAGGGCAGAGATGGGAGTCATGAGGCTACAAGCCAAGGAAAAGCAAGGGCTGCCAGCTCCCTCCAGGAGCTGAGATGAGGCAAGGAAAGATCTTTCGAGAACCTCCAAGGGGAGCAAGACCTTGCGTACATCTTGATTTTGGACTGCCGGCTTCTAGATCTGTAGTACTGTGAAAGAACGCATTTCTGTTTTTTTTTAAGCCATCCAGTTTGTGGAGATGTGTTACAGCAGCTGTAGGAAACTAGTACACCACCCAAATAAAGCATCACTGCAAAGGCCACGCTGAACCATCAGCGTCACGATCCGAGGAAACTGATAAATTCACGTACGTGCAGCGGTTACACTGGTCACTCAGTGGGCACAGGGGCTGGCCTGCTGGGACACATACCCACAAACAAAATGAATCCTTACTACACTGAATTCCCTTCTCCAAGAGCCAGTGTTTAAATCCAGAGAGAATCGGGATCGCTCCCACATCTATCACTCACGTTTTTTTCCGAGCCCCTATTTCTCAACCCCCCAATCTGAGAATTTTCCTGATATCGCAGGGCTCGAGGCTGACCACCGAATGGTGTCACGGACGCAAAGAGCGAGTCCTGCCCGGCCCGGCTTCAGCAGGCGCTCAGGAGATGACTACTTGCTTTCTCTGTGGTTCATGCCTCTGGGACGAGAGGTTTTCCTGCTCTCTTCCCCTGTAACCTGCCGGATGCTTCAGCTTTCTGGAAACAGAAGCTGGTGTGTGTGTGTGTGTGTGTGTGTGTGTGTGTGTGTGTTGGAGAGAACAAGGCCTGCCTTTCACTTCCTTTCTCCTCAGAATACACTTTTGGGGCAGAAATCCAAACCCAGGGCAGGTCCAAGGCAAATGAGTCACACTACCAGGTAAATCCAGTCCGCCCAGCGGCATTCCCGGGGCGCTGCCTCTGCCCGCTCGCTTTCCCATCGGCAGGCAGCTGAGAAGGCAGCAGACCCACAGACAGACGTTCTCGGTTGGAATAGGGCACCTAGGGACACGGGCTCTGCCCGATGAATGTAAATCAGGCTCACCAGCTCTTGGCCTCTCTAGAAACTAAACGTGGCTGTGGCTGATCTTAAGAGTGTGGTCGGCTTACCAAAGATACCATTACTATTTTAAACGAACAAATAGTTTCAGTGTCCGGAAAAAAAAAATAATGGAAGAGATTAGACATTCAGACATCCTCGTTAAGATAGGCACATAAATTATAATTCGAAGCCGTCGGCAGAAAGAGCCAAAAGAACCACGTCACGGCTCACACCTCAACCGGTACCATCTGTGGTCACTACCCCCACCAGAGTGCTTACACTTGGCAATGGTCTGTCTGGTCACGGGACTGCATCACTGAAGACGGGCTGGACGTGCCTAACGAATAAACTACAACCATCACGCAAGAAACAACACGGTCTTGAATTACGCTTCTGTTTCTCCTTCAATTACCAAACCCAAGGACTTGGCAAAGATGCACGGTCTTGAATATAGGTGCCTTTATCACCGCGTACACAGAGCTCTACGGTTTTCAAAGAACTTTCGGAGATCCCCACTCTGCTCCTTGCTTAATCTCTCCAAATGTTCAATTCCATCATTGGTAAGATGAGGGTAAGAGAATCTCATAGAATGGGGGGGGCGCCTGGGTGGCTCAGTCGGTTAAGCGTCCAAATCTCGATTTCGGCTCAGCTCATGATCTCAGAGTTGTGAGATTGAGCCCTTCACTGGGCTCCGCACTGAGTGGGGAGCCTGCCTAAGATTCTCTCTCCCCCTCCCGCTTCCCCTCACCCCACTCATATGCACACGCATTCTCTCTGTCTCTCAAAAAAAAAAAAAAAAAAGTATCACATACTGTGATGGTTAAATGAGAAAAAAATGAAGGATTTACTAATAATCTTTTATCATTACCATCCTCACCACCATCACAACAACCAGAAGTCTCTTAAGCAAGCACATAATCATAGATATGCAACTGAAGAATCACTAAATTTTACCTCTGAAACTAATAACACACTATATGTTAATTAAATTGAAATTAAAATTAAAAAAGAAAGAAAGCACGTAACCAAAATGTAAAAGACTTTCAGGGTTCCACTGTTCTCTTCTTTGGTGCTTAAAGAGTGTGTCCTCACCTCAATCTAAAGAAAATTCCCTGCTCTGAAACCATGCCTGTTAATTAGTGGAAGAAGATAAAGCCACTGTGACATAAAGAAGATACTAGAACCTCTGCACTACCGCCCACCCACCACGCACCTAAGTATTTTCTCCCCTGACCTTCCTAGCTTGCAAAGAGCTGAGGCTGGCCAAGAATACTGAGAATACTAAAAATACTGAGATTACTCACCCAAGCCCAGTCCGGGTCATTGCGTTTTCAATTCCCATGCCTGCCCCTCACCCCACCACCCGCCCGGAAAGGCCACACTTACTGTATCCCATGCCCTGCACGAAGTACTTGAAAGCCTCGGCAAGCTTGGCTGGCTGCAAGAGAAAAAGGGAAAGTATGGTCAGTCGCCGGAGGTCCCCATCCTCAGGGGCCACCTGCAGCTGTGCCCACGGTCACCTGCATTAAAGAACTGGGCCCGAGAGGGAAGGCCGCCGCATGCTGACTGGACATGCACAGAAGGAAAGGAAAGACTAGGGAGGAATCATGGGGAGCAGAATTCGCTTTGGCTAGGGAGAAAAACTGCAAATTCGCTTCATAGCTGGGGGAGTTTGGTCAAGTTATATGGTCTTCCCCGTGAAACGCGGACAGACGGCCACACTAACTTCCGAGGGTTTCCGTAAAGAAGACTACGCTGATAGAGTGATGTGTCCAACTCGGCGTCTAGAATGTAACAGCACCGACAACCTGCAGCATTGTCTCGTTTTCTCTTGACAAGAACCTTATGAGGTTGGCGCCATTTTCACGTATGTTTCATTGCTGAACAGTCATGGAGAGGTAAGTAATCCATCCACGGTCTTAAAATCAATTCATGGGGGGTCCTACAGATTCATTCAGGATTTTCCAAACTCTATGCTTTCAAAGCAGTTCACTCTCAGCCTCAAGAGCAGGCTGGCTGGCTGGCTGGCTGGCTGGAAGGCAGAAAGGATGGTGGATAGACAGATAAAAATAAGAAGGATGGATAGAAGTAAGGAGGATGGACAGATGGATGAAAAGGATGGATGGAAAGAAATTTAAAAAATAGAGGATAATGGATGAATGGATGGATAGATAGTTCGGGAAACCAATTAACCAATCTATGGGCTACTTTAAGTGAAATTGAGTTGGGAATGCTGAGAACATACCCAGTTCCATCAATTACTCCCCCCAAATTGAAATTAACCTGAACTGGGAGGTGAATGCTCTCAAGTAAAGGCCATACCCACAGTCTAATCAACTGCAACTTTCCAAAGCAATGCCCTGGGTCTAAGCTCGTCAGACTCTTTCTGCCCCAGTGAGAAGTCATCAGCAGACACAGTGCTCCTGCCCACCCCCACCAACTCCTGCCACTATTCTACAAAGAGCCACATGACATTTAAGGGAGAGGCTGTAGGGCGGCTGGGTGGCTCAGTCAGTTGAGCGTCTGCCTTCAGCTCAGGTCATGATCTTAGGGTCCTGGGATCAAGTCCCGCATCGGGCTCTCTGCTCAGCAGTGAGTCGGCTTCTCCCTCTGCCTCTGTGATCTCTCTCGCTTTCGCTCTCTCTCAAATACATAAAATCTTTAAAAAAGATAAGTAATCAATAAATAAAGGAGAGGCTGTGCTCAAGTTGCCCTCTGGGGTTTTGCGACAATGGCAAGAAAGTGACGCGGGCATCTGTGCCCAGCACGAAACAGTGTTCGGCCTCTCTTCCCCTCCCGTGACACTGCAATAAACACCTGTTCTCATCTCTAAGGACCGTTGGCCTTGCAAATGGAACAAGGGATGGGGACGCCCTCTGTAAACAGACACCCAACTCTCGTAAGGGCAGGAGGAGGAGGAATGACAGTAAAGGGGTCTCCTGGAAGCCTGGGCTGGTTCGGCCCCTGCCATGCATTTACAACGTGTTTGCATTATGGTCAGGGTTGGAGCTGTTCTCATTTTCAATGCAGAAAAGGAAGGAGGGGAAGAGGGGAGGGAAAAGGGGAGGGAGGGAGGACAGATAAAGGAACTCTGGCGCCCCTCTCCCCGAGCCAGCCTAAGGGGGGCCCAGGAGTCTCCGCGGTGACCTGGATGCTGAAGGTTCCACCACTCCCGTGCAGGTATTAACCCACGCTTCTATCTAAGCTGGGCTCTCCAGGGAGCCCATCTGTTCCCTCCGGAGGCGGGGCCAGCCCGCCCTTCTCTGGTTTGTCCCAGCTGTCAAGCCGGCATAATGCCACAGCAGATAAAACACTGCAAGGATTTTGTCCTTGTCTAGTGGGAGCGGAAGGAGCCACAGCGGAGAGGCTAGGAGAGCCACCAAAGGCCACTTGTGCCTCCGCTTCTGGAGCGTTCTGGAGGGAGAGGCTGCAGTGAGATGAGATGCAGAGCAACGAGTCAGGTCTGGGATCCACCTGATGCAGAAATCTGCTTCTCGGGGGTCTGTTCTCCAGAGCCCCCATTGAAATACCTCACTACCCCACACAGAAGACCGTTCTCTGTTAGGGCCGCTCCAGCTGCTACGGATTTCATACTGCCCCTAGCTGGACCTGTCGGCCGTCGCCCACTCCCTCGGGGGCTCGGAGCCAAGACTCTCCCTTTTCCATCAGACGGTCCTTGAAATTGGCAGGGCCGCATGAAATTAATCCAAGAGCTGATCCCCCCCACCAAAAAGCTCTCCGGAGCACCACACGGAACAGTGAGAAACCGGAAACTATGTATAAATGTCCAGCAATAGGCATCGGGAAAACCAACTACAGCTTATCTGTGCGATGGCATTTTGTCCTGCCATTAAAAACAAGATACAGAGCATTTTTTAACCAAAGGAAGAGAGCTCTGAGATGTCAAGTTATGTGGACAGATGAAAAATAGATACACAATATGATCCTACTCTTGCTTAGAGTAACAAAAAAAATGTATGCAAGTATATCGAAAAAGAGACTAGAAGTAAATAACTTTAAAGTTTGTAACAATGGTAACCTGAAGTTGGGGCACTATGGGTGTGTTTTTTTAAGTTATTCTTTAATTCACCTGTATTTTTAAATTTCTTTTTGTATTTTTAAATTTTTATTGATGAACATGTATTACTTTGTAACTAGGAAATTAGAAATACTAAACAGCATTGATTAAAAAAAAAAAAAACAAAAAAAAACCCAAACTCGTAAAATATACATTTCAGGTCCTGGTTCGTTACCGAGGAGGGCACACTGCCCTTCTCCCCTCTGAGAATCTAAGTTTTGTTTGTCTGATCTCCCCAGCCTGGGGTCATTGGCCAGGTGACGGGCTCACAGATAAGAAGCCCCTGGGGGCACGCGCGAGTCGGGGCTGGGTGCACCTGCTGGGGAGAGCCCGTGGGAAGCCCTCGGGGCACGTGGTCTTTAGCCTCTGGTGCTCGGTGCCCTCGTCCTTGTCTCTCCCAACACCCTGGCAGGTGAGACGGGCCCCAAATGTGTGCCCGATGCTACATGGGAGAGCTCGGGGGGCGGGGGGGGGGGGTGCAGGGGAAGAAGGATACGTAGATCTAGAAGAAGACCCAGACTCGATTGTTGTTTATCAGGAAAGCACTGGATTGCAGAAGCTCCTGAAGTCCCTTTCGGGATGGCAGGGAGCAACAGAAGAAAGGAAAGGCATCGTTCCATTTCTTTGTGTCTTCCTCAGTTTCCTTCATGAGTACTTTATAGTTTTCTGAGTACAGATCCTTTGCCTCTTTGGTTAGGTTTATTCCTAGGTATCTTATGGTTTTGGGTGCAATTGTAAATGGGATCGACTCCTTAATTTCTCTTGCTTCGGTCTTGCTGTTGGTACTAGAGGGTATTATGCTAAGCGAAATAAGTCAATCAGAGAAGACAATTATCATATGATCTCTCTGATAGGAGGAATGTGAGAGGCTGGGTGGGGGGTCGTGGGGGGTAGGGAGGGGAAAAATGAAACAAGATGGGATCGGGAGGGAGCAAACCATAAGAGACTCTTAATCTCAGGAAACAAACGAGGGTTGCTGGGGGGGTGGGAGGGAGGGATAGGGTGGCTGGTGACGGACACTAGGGAGGGTATGTGCTATGGTGAGTGCTGTGAAATGTGTAAGCCTGATGATTCACAGACCTGTACCCCTGGGGCAAATAATACATTATGTGTTAATAAAAAAAAAAAGAAGACGACAAAGCATCATTCCACCCTTTCCCAGTTTGGTGGCAAAGACAACCAACAATTCACAGCACGTTCTATATTAAGATAGAGCAGAAAACTATGATGATGAAAACTCAAGGACAGAGATTCAAAAGTTCATTCACTTGTTAGGTCGGTGGGGTTATTTACAGGTGGGGGATGGGAGGGGCCAGTGGTTGTGCAGCAAACACACCCAGCCGATGTTTGTACGTGCACACACGTGTCCACACACACACACACGTTCAGATACACGTGCTCACATGCATGCACACACGTGCTCACACTCACGTGCTCACACGCACAGCCATACGTGTGTGGACGCACACACACACACACACACCCCTTGGTTTCATCTCCCTGCCGCCCCGCTCTGCTCAGGCTTCGAGCTCGGGCAGCAGCCTGTGGTCTCTGAGGTCAGACACCAGACACACCTAGACTCGGGTCCACGGGCGTCAAGCCGTGTCCGGGCATCAAACCCCCTCCCTCCATGAACCCCAATGTCATCCACCCCGCTGGGGTTCCTAGGCGACATGCAAGCGCCTCCTGTGAACAGTGACGTGTCCGCGGTGCTGTCAGATGGCACAGTGAGCTGGGGGACGAGCGGACGGTGGGGGCGGGGGGGGGGGGGATAGGTGCTAACAGGACACAGAGACACCTGCCCTCCAGCTGGGGGCAGTGACAGGTGGGACTCACCTGGGAGATCTGCGGGAGGCCGCCGCAATCCGCCATCTAGGAGAGAGGGAAGCTGGTCAGGGCCAAACACCGCGGCAGAGGTGTCCCTCCCCGTGGGGCCGGCCTGCCGCTGCCCGGCCCCCATGTGGCCCCGTTCGGGGGACACCAGGCACCTGACGGGTGGGGAGACGCCCACCCCCACCCAGCAGGGCAGCTCGTTTCCGTCCACCCCGGCTCGGATGTGGGTCCTCCTGATGACCGAGATGCCAGATGCCCTACTGGGCCCTGGAAGGAATTTCCCTTGGTTCCCTGAGAACCGGAAGCTGCGAATGTCCCACGGCAGAGGCACACGCCAGGCCGGAGAGAACTCTAGAACCCGCAGGCCTGCGGCCAGGGTCCGTCTGGCCAGAAAGCCTCCGTGCGTGAGGCCCCATGCACACACATTCTCTTCAAACATCCCCTCAGACAGACACTGCTCCCCCTGAGACGTTAGGCCTCAGGGTATCCCCACTGCTACACTGGTACAAACACCGTAGCTTCCAGAGTTCCTACCCAATCATCCAACTCAAGCCACCATGTCTCCCTCAGGGCCGCTGCAGGCACGCGGGACGCAGACCCAGGGCTCGGGAGACGGAGGCAGCAGGCTGGGACAGGGTGAGGACAGCTGGGAGAGACATGGGACTGGCAGGCCCAGTGAGTGACAGCAGCTGGCGCCGGGCCAAGCCAAAGCCCAGAGTGTCTTGCCTCAGGGCCCCGCTAACTGGGACACCCAGGGTAGGCAACTCAGTGACACGATGCCAGAATTGACCCCAGGGGCCAGGCCGTCTGGACTCAGATCCCCATCACTGCCAAATTGGCCACTGATCTTAGGTCGTCACCTACCCTCTGCAGATGTGATGAGCTAAGATGAGGTCGTACCGGATGAGGGTGGACCCGAAATCCAATGACTGGGGGTGTCCTTAAAACCAGAGGGAAATTTGGACCCGGGGCCCAACGGCCAGAAGCCGGAAGAACAGGTGCTTGGAGACCTCGGAGGGAGCGTGGCCCTGCCCGCACCCGGACTGCGGACCTGCAGCCTCCGGACGGCGAGAGAACAGACTCCTGTGCCTTTCAGCTCCCCCCCGCCAGCTTGGGGTGCTTATAATGGAGACGAGGAGACTAAGCCCCCCTTCTCGAATGCTCCTCCCTCCTCTCCCTACCAGCAGTAACCGTGGCCTCTCCGTCTTTCTCCTGGGACAGTGGCCCTGATGCTGCCAGAATCCAGACACAGATTTGTTGGAACAATTAAGACAAAGGGCCTGCCCAGTTAGCCAATCAGCAGCCCCCTGGGGCCCAAATCCCAGCATCTTCCAGTCTTGCAATTTCCTTGTGAGGGAATCTTGATAGAAAATGTATGTGAAGAGCCGGCTCTGGGGACCAGGTCCCCTCCTCAGTATCAGACGCCTCCCAGTGCCTTTCACAGGGCCCTTGAGGGCACAGTACCCCACAGACCCTCAGCTCATCTCACACAGGCCCTTCCTGGATCGCCTGCCCTCCCGGGGGTACAACCAGAAAGGGTCCTTATCTTGTGTGGCACCTTTGGGCAAGGCTGCCACAAACAACATGGCGGTGAACTGCAAGGTCAGGGAGGGCACAGACCCTCAACCCGGCCTCAGGGACAGTGAGCGCCTTAAGTGGCCAGAGAAGCTGCCAGAGTCCTGCCCTCCCATGGAAGAGCCCCTCTTGGAGGAACGTCCAGCCCGGCCCTTGGGGAGTCCCTGCTCGTACACTTCCTGGTCCATCCCTCATCGGAGCCCCACAGCAGGCAGCCCATAGACTCCAGGGGTCCCAGAGATGGTTCCCTTCATCTCTGCAGCCTAGGGTGTCCAGCCAGGGTGCAACAGATAGATGTTTGCGAACGCACACATTAAATAATTGTATCTATGGTCTCTGACTCCCAGCTGTGCCTCAACTAGGCACCACTCCACTCTGCAGCAAGCTAGGGGTTTCGGAGAAAGAACGAAGGCAAACTCGCATCATTCTGTCTGTACCTTGAGGAGAGTAGTCTTTGTTGGATCCAATTTCGAGTTGCACTCCACCTGGACCAGAAAAGGGAGAAGAAATCTGTTAATTTCCCATCCAGAGCCAAAGTCGTCAGCTTTCCCCCTTCGCTGCCACCGTCAGCAGCGACGCCAGTCTTCCCAGTAGCATGGAGGAAAGAATGTGGGCTTCGGGATGAAGCAATGTGGCCATAAATCCAGCCCCGTCATTACTAGCTAAGCAACCTTGGACAAGTTATTTAATTTCTTTAAGCCTCGGTTTCTTTATCCATAAAATGGGGGTAATATCTTTTTCAAAGGATTGTTACGATGATGAGCTAAAATCCAGTAGACGCTCCAGAAAAAGCTGCTGAATGAATGGACTTATTTCACCTGGTGTTGCCAAAGATTCTACAAGTTCAACATCTCTAGTCCTGACAACTATTCTTCATACGAAATGACATCCACTAAGCTTTAATTTGTCAGTAACCATCTCAGAAGTGCCTCCAAAACTGGGAAAAATACCCACATGTAACCCGTGATGTTCAAAGTACCTAAAATGAAATTATCACCTCCCTTCATATGAACAATATATCTCTACTGATGCATCCTATGATGATGCCCAGTGGGTTAGATCACAGGAAACTCATGGTCCCTTTGCAAATCCCACTCTGTAGCCCACTGTACAAGGTGTGACACCACTCTAGGACTCTGCTCAATAACCCTTAAGCTTCCCTGTCTCCAGCTATGGGGATGTCAGAAGGGTCAAGTCTGTGCTTTGCCTCCACAACATCACAGGTGGGAATTAAGGGATGGAATGACCCAGAAAGCCTTGTTTAAGCCCCACTCCCCAGGGGCCTCTCTGCCCTGCCAGACAATCAGGCACCAACCAGGTCTGAAAACTCTACCTGATTCCCAAACAAGAGGAGAGTCTGTTGGCCAGGAAGCAAAGTGGCAAACATGCCCATCTAAACAGACCAACGGGAGACGGAACAGCAGGTGTGGGGCCTGGGAGAAAAGACAGAGGACCCGGTGCCAAGCAAACAGGGCTGGCAGTCACCAGGAAAAGAAGCTGATGTCTGGGGCCTCTGCCCAAAGGCCAACCAGATTCGGACTATTGAATTAAGCACAGAAACAAGTGGATGACTCGTACATACCACAGCATCCACAGCGGGAGAACTGTCCCCAACCACCAACAAAGCAGGACACCTGAGGGCAGGGAGAGAAGAGAGAGTTAACATAAAGTTTATTTAAAGATTCATATGCTCCCAAGCCTCGTAGGCTGGGACCAGAGTTCTAAAAATATTTATTTTGGTTTCCCCAGTACCCTTTGCTCTTTGAACTTTCTTCTCCTTCCATCCTCTGCTTTGTTCTTAGGATAAACTGGGATGGTAGTCATTTACACCTTAGTATGAATTTCAGCCAGAGAATTTCCAGGCCCTGATGGTTTTAGTTTCAAGCATCCTCTCCTCAAGAAAGGATAAGTAGCACTCTGCCGACAATCAAGACCAGAGACCATGAGGACATGCCTGACAAAGGGAATGGCACGTGCCAAATAATACGGTTCACTTACGGAACTACAAAAGACAGACAATACTGGTAGATGCAGTCAGTTATACCCATGACTGTCTTTTCCCTAGCCATATAGGGCACTTTAGGGTGGGACTCATGTCTTAGTCGTCTCCAGGCTCTGTGAAAGCAAAGCCTAATGCAATATTCAACACAGAGCACATGCTTACTAAATTCTATTCAAAGTATACTCAGCGCTCCTTCTCTGACACCCTAGGCTCTCACCCAAGTCTCAGGGACACCCCCGGGAACTGAACCCCTGCTCAACAAGTAGGCGAGTGAGACCGGGTCGTGCCTGCCTCCTGGGAAGAACACACCCAGGGCTCGCCAATGACAGATGTCCTGGCACAGAGCGCCACTCCTGCCAAACCCAGAAAGAAGGCCCTGCCAGGGGCTGAGCAAGGTGACAAGATGATGAGGGGGACAAAGGCCACTCACTGCAGGGTGACTGTGTGGGCTCCGGGCATCGGCCGCTCAATCTCCAGGTCCCGCCGGCTGCGGACGACAAATGCACGGTTACATCGTTACCCCGGCAGCCCCGCCCATCTCGCCCATGCCGGGAGGTCCTGCCATCAGCTGTTCTGGCAAAACACTCGTGTCCCAACCCGCATGGCTCTTGGGATGTCGCAGCTTTCGGGGTCTATATATGCGGTTTCAGGGACAGCAGGACTCATTCACTTCCCATGGAGCCCGCCTCCTTGTCCCAAACCCAAGTCCTCTACACCATCTCTTTCAGCTCTCAGACCTGACCCTTTCCCTCCCTCATTTCAAAGCCTCCTACGGTTTCCCACTGTGCCGCGTCATGCCCAGCGCGGCCTGGCCAGCCCCATGGCTCACCCCCGCCAGACGTCTACCCAGCCTCTCGCCTCCTAGCGGCTCCCACCACCAGACACCGTTTCCCAGAACATGGCCTGGAGCCAGAGAGACTGGATTCAAAGCACACCCCTCCACTTCCTCGCTGTGTGACTTAGGGCAGAATGCTCAACCTCTCTGTGCCTGCGCTTCCTCGGCAGGAAATGATGATGGCAACAGCGTCCCAGGATTTTTAAGAGGATTCACTTGATTCCTAAGGGCATCATGAGGGCAAAGCTGCGTGTGAGGTTTGGGGGGTTGTTCTGGTCTCTGCAGGGCCCCACGTCTTCAGTTACCACTGGGGACATGACCTCTCCCTCGCACACTGAGAGGCGGGATGCCGGGAGGATGGTTAAGAGGAGATGGGCACTGAACTTTGTTACAGACAAAGCCCGGGGGGGCATGGCCGTGTCCCCCTCGTGTCCGCGCCCCCCTGGCCTGGAGTGCAGAGCCCCAGGAGGCACCCGACTCCCTGCCCCAGCCATCTACTTGCTCAAATTCGGGGGCTGCATCTTCTGCTCATCCCATAAGCCCCCTCTGCCCCACACCACGTTCCAGAGCAACCAAAGGACCCTAAGCGACGGCCGTGCGGTGGCCGAGCCGCATCCCAGTACCTGTTGTAGGCATTGATGAACAGGTGCAGGTTGCCGGGGTTCATGTCATTCACGATGTGCTGCCGGTAGGTGTGGACCACCTCCACGTTGTTCTGCATTTCCTCCTGCATCGAGAGAGGGAAGACAGCCTCTGCTGGGACCGCAGCTCCGGGCCACTCCTGAGCACCCCCATTCTTCAGGTTACGTGGGTACAGAGATAATAAGGCCTAACGCACTCGACTCCCAGGGAGCCGGAGCAAACCACGGGAACTGCAGTCTGATTTTGCCTATCGGCTGGTAACAGGAAGGAATGCAAACCCGCGAAGGGCGAAGCACGCCCTTCTGGGCTCCTGACTTCTTCGGGAGTTTTTATTTGAAGTCAGTCCTCCCGCATCTGGAGCTTGGCTCCGTCACCACCCTTTTTTGGGGGCAAGTGTCTTAACCTCTTGGAGCCTTAGTCCCCTCAAAAATAAGAAGGGGGATGGCTATTCCCTACATCATCAGGTTATGGGATTTAGCAGAGGTGGTGCACACAAAAGCCCTTTGTAAAGAGTAAAATTTGATGCAACTGTTAGCAATTAATGCTTTTAAGGGGGAGTTGAGAAGTTGTTCATGCTGGAAACACAAAAACCAACACATGCAACTCCCGCAAAGCTTCTGGAAAGAAGGGCCATCTCAATTCCCAGGGGGGCCAGCCAGAGGCTGCAGAAGCCTCAGCCTTCCCTCTCCCTGGTTCCTTTCTGAATGTGATTTGGGACAAACAAGCAAGTGACGAGCTTGCTCTGTTTCTCATTTGTAAAACAGCGGATGTGACGGTTCCACGAAATGGCCTGATGTGATCAGTGGCGACCAGAGCAGGACAGGGAGGGAGCGAAGGGGGCTCCAGGTCCAGCCCGAGCTATTGTCTAAACTAAGTCCATGATCACTGAAGCAACAAAGAGAAAGAAAATCAGGAAAAAGACCATCGTAATTGTGCTGCGGTTTCAGATCAAAAAACAAAAAATAAACAAACAAAAAATCAAAACACACTATAGCAACCTGGGGGCTCTTCAAGTAATGTGGGGTATAAGCAAGTCGGACTCTCACCCTATACTTGACACCCCTTCCTGCAAGGAAATATAGAAACTGATTTTAATTTTTTCCATAGTCCTCCCAGGTTCAGATTATACACTCGGGGGTGGAGAGAACGTATCACAAACTGAATGGAGCACAGACGAGGGGAAGACGGCTACCGTGGGCTGCAGGCTGGCCCCAAAGGCTATGTCCATGTCAAACCCCGGGACGCCGTGAACGCTAACTTATTCAGAAAAGAAGTCTTTGTAGATGTCATGGAGCGAAGGATCCTGAGATGAGATCATTCTAGATCATCCCAATAGGTCCTCAATCTAACAGCAAGTGTCCTTATAAGAGAAAGGCAGAGGGAGGTTTTTTTTTAAGATTTTATTTATTTATTTGAGCGAGAGCGAGCGAAATAGCGTGAGTCGGTGGGAGGAGCAGAGGGCGAGGGACAAGCAGACTCCAGGCCGAGTGCGGAGCCCGACGCGGGGCTCGATCTCACAGCCCTGAGATCATGACCTGAGCTAAAATCAAGAGTCGGGCGCTTGACTGAGGTGCCCCCAGCGGGAGATTTGAAACCGACATGGAGAGGCCACCAGAGACAGAGACAGAGCCTGGAGGGCTCAGCCACAAGCCAGGGGATTCTGAAGCTACCGGAGGCTGGAAAAGCAAGGAAACAGCGGCAGAGATGCTCTCAAAGTAACCGCACCGAGTGAACGAGGATACATACTATTTGATGCCATTTATGTAAAACTTTAGGAAATACAAACTCATCAATAGGGACAGTAAGCAGATCAGAGGTTGTCCAAGGAGCAAGAATGGAAGACTTGGCAAGGGGCACAGGGGGCTGTGGATAGGGGTGATGGATATGGTCATCATCCCCATTTCAGTGCGGTTTTATGGGTGTATGCGTGTGTCAGCATCTGTGAAATTCTCTACTTCCAATACGGGCAGTTTGGTGCCCTCCACCAAGGCTCCTTTAAAAAGCCTCATGTTAGGGGCACCTGGGTGGCTTGGTTGGTTAAGTGGCTACCTTCGGCTCGGGTCATGATCTCAGGGTCCTGGGATTGAGCCGCGCATCGGGCTCTCTGCTCAGCGGAGAGCCTGCTTCTCTCTCTCCCTCTGCCTGCCTCTCTGTTTACTTGTGCTCTCTCTCTCTGCCAAATAAATAAATAAATAAAATCTTTAAAAAAATAAAAATAAAAATAAAAAATAAAAAGCCTCATGTTAAAAGGAGAGTGAGCAGGGACCTGATTGGAAAGCAATCTTGGGGCGCTACGGGAGAGGCGGGCGTCAGCAGCGGCCCCAGGGGCTTGTGTCCGGCTCGTCTCTGTGCCGACGCACAAGCAGCACACGGTCGCTCAGCGTGAACGACAGGATGCGAGGCCACGCTACTCACCTTCCCGAAGAGGTGGGACACCACCATGTCTGGAAGGGCTTGGGTCCATCCGGAGATCTGGGGAGGGCAAGAACAGGTGTGATGAAAACAGGTGTTTGTGGTCGTGGGTCAGCAAAGCATTCAGTGCTGGGCTCCCCGCACTTAGGTCTGAAGACGGCCCCTTCATGGGCACTTGGTTACCTGTTCCAGGTGCCTAAGGGACCTGGGCCCTGCCCGGAAGGCAGGGCCTGAGTCTCCACCAATCGCTTACTCTCAGAGCCCCACACGCAGGAGATGCACAGCAAACATGAGCTGAACGGAGACCCAGCCTGCTCCTAGCCTTCCTGTGCTGTAGCACACTCGGTTCTCCCAAGGAGGGCCCCCATCCCTTTCTTCTAAACACACACTGAGCTCTTCCAGTCTCTACCCCAGGATCTGCTTACCTTGAACTAGCCTTCCTGTATCATCCTCTAAATTTCCCCCCTCCAGCCAGTATCCTCTCTTGGAATATACTGAAGTCACTAAAGACACTGCCAACTTTCTCCTCTCTCTCTCTCCCCCCAACACGATGCTAGGTATACAGCAGGAGCTCTATAAATGCTAGGTATACAGCAGGAGCTCCATAAATGCTAGGTACACAACAGGAGCTCCATAAATGTGTGCTGACCAATGTCAGTGTCAGGCAAGGACGGGCAGGATAGAGAAGCTCCAGACCTGGGGGCTCTCTAGACTGGGGGTCCTGCCACACCCCTGCTGTGCAGGCCTGGGTGGGGTGCAGAGCCTCTGAAGCTCAAGCCTCTCATCTATAAGCAGCTGTGCCAGGAGCTTCAAAGTCACAAGGTCAAGGTGAGGCTAACAGGAGGTGACCACACGTGTCACAGGATCTGACGCCGTGCATGACACATAATAGACTACTCCTGACATAGGACGTTTTTCTCCTGGGGTTGGAAAGGAAGGATATGGTGCAGAGATACTACAGCCACACGGACATTCCTCAGGCCCCACTCCAGCCAATGGTCAGCGTCCCCAGCCCTCCACGTCTGGCTCAGAACGGTTACCCAGGAGCCAAACTGGCGGACGGGAGTATCACTTCCTTTCCTGGAAAATAAAATAAAAAACAGGGAGTGTGCTCTGCTTCTGAATATCACGCAGATGGGAGGGATGGGCTCCTGCATCTTGGCAGAAGGTTCCAGAAAGAAATGCAGTGTCAGAGAGGCCAAGACAGGGGTGGGCGGTAGCAGGGAGGGGCACGACCCCTGCAGACCTCGGTCTGCGACAGCCACCCAACACTTGGCAAAAACATACTTTCAAAATGAAAGGCCAGGATCGCCCCAGCCTGAAAGGTTCTGCCCTGTTTCTGTTGGGACAGCTATCCCCTTTCCTTGGCAAATACTGGAGCCTTTATGAAAAAAACACAATAATCATTTTTAAAAGATAAACAAGGAACACCAGGACACCAGCCAGAGCAGAGCCTCCCAAGACAGCATGGGGCCCTCTCCTCCAGGCAGGCATGGGTCCTGCCCCCCCTCTATTCCCAGACCTGCAGTGCTTGGGTCGAGGGGCCGATCCACACCTGCGGGATGAGATGGGGGACGGAGGCAGGAGGTGAGGCCCAAGGATACAGACAGAGTCCGTGGGATCTGCATTTGGCCCCAGTTCTCCCGCTGCCTAGCTTTGTGGGACCTTAGACAGCTTCCTGCACCACTCTGAGCCTCATCTTCCTCCTCTGGAACCTGGTTTTAATGAGCCCACCTCCCGGAGTCAGTGTGAGGATTAAATGTGGTCAGACAGTAAAACAGCATCTGGGAAATACTCAGGACACACTAGCTAATTATTATCGTCATCAAATAAGTAGCAGTGCTGGTTCTTAAACACACCCTCCTTTTTCGTCAACAATATGTGGGTTCCTGAGATCAGAGGCCTTTGTCTTGTTCCTCTTTTGATTTCCAGTGTCTTGAGCAAAGCCCAGTACGTGTTAGGTCCTCAGCAAACACTTCTTAACCCAAGCTCTGCTTATCAAAGCTGGCTCCAGGACTCACGTCCCCATGGGACATCTGGTTTAGACTACAGTGTCCTACTGAAATCTTCTGAATGGCAAATGGCTGAGGTCACGTTTACTATTCCAAGCAAAGCAAAGGACAACTGTTTTCTTTGCAGGGGTGGGGAGTAGGAGGCTACGAGGGGTTTGGGCAGGCACAACTGTTCCACCTGCCTGACCCTGACCCTGGTCCTGACCCTGGCCCTGATCCCGGCCCTGATCCTGGCCCTGACCCTGGCCCTGACCCTACCCCCCTGGCCCTGACCCTGACCCTAGCCCTGACTCTGACCCCCAGCCTCACCTTGGACGCAGCCCAATCCATCCAGCCTTCTGCACAAGGGTTCACGTTGATAAGGACAAGTCCCTCCACCATCTCGGGGTTGTTCAGCTGCAATTCAAGGCACAAGGTGAGTGGCAACTCTGCAATCGCAGATACCATGAACTTCAAAGGTGAAACAGAAGATGGAAAAAAGTACCAGGAAAGGGCCCGTGTGTGCCCCAGAGCAGGCTGCTGCCCTCAAGAGCCTTCAGCCCCACCCCCCATGCCGAACGGAGGCTCCAGTTCCACAGACGCAGGGCTGAGCCCGAGAGGGTGCGGAGGGGAAGCAGGAGAAGGAGAAGCGTGTGTGCTGGGCACCCCTGCCTCGGGCAAGTCACTTCCCCTCCCTGTGCCTCCTCTCCCCCCGCTGCCAGCTGGGTCTCGGAGCACCAGCTTCAAGGTCAGGCAGGGCACGTCCAGGCTCCTTAGCCACTACTCCCGGAACACACACCTGCGTCCATCTCAGATCCAACACGGACCTTCCTTCACCGGCTCAGAGCCGAGGCAGTCGGGCCATGTTTTCATTCGTAGCAGCATTTCTGAGCTCTGACAACGTCCAGCAGAGAAACGACAGGCAGTCGGAATACCTACACGTCTACTCATCCAACGAGCACGGCTGCATTTTTAAACGATTGCTCGGTAAGGACACAAGGGCTCCAGCGGCACCTGACTTGGGCCCACAGTCACGTTAACCTATGGGTTTCTGATTCTAGTTGAGAATCGGTCCGGATCCAGAAGCCGTGGGGTTTTCACAAAGAAGCAGACGGTGCGGTGACATGAGGCCCCGCCCACAACCAACCCGGAAGTGAGCAAAACCAGCACTACGAGAGCCTGTCTGCTGTAGGAAGGGCAAGGCTGCCAGCACGCATGTAAGCACGCACACGCACACACGCACGCGCACGCACACACACGCACACGACTCTGGACCACACGCCATCACGTGAACCGCGGTTCTCCCCTCGGAAATGAAACTAGGGGTTATTTCTCTCCTCGTTTTGAGATTTTTGATGCTTTTCCAGTTGTCTTTCTTAATTCTGACTCAGCTGTGTTTAACACATAATTTTTTAAAAAATGCCCAAGAACTCACAGCAAAGCGAGTAAGGACGTAGGCGCCTGCTCCAGTTCCCATGCCAATAATGCTCTTCAGCCTGAAAGCAGAAATAGAGGCATGTCACGCAAGGAATGAGCAATGGGAACCCTAATGACCCTCTTAAAACCTCCCCCACTCCTGGTCCCTAAGGAACGCCGCCCGCCCCATCGCCGGTCCCGCTCATCGCTGAGCGTGGCTGGCAAGCCAGACAGAGTGGGAACACGCAGCCTCGAGGACCCGAAATGCATCCTGCTTTATGGCTTGACAGAAGACCGTGACCTTGGAGAGACTCGTCCCTTTTCCTCACTTCTCTCCCGACTGCAGCCCAGGCTCGGAGAGACTGTCTGACATTTATGGGAAGGCCCATTACGGCACCGCTCCTTCCCCCCTTAAGCTTTATTTTAGACTCTGAAACTTGGAAGGAAAATAAATTGGGCAAGACCTCTGAGGTATGATCTTCACACAAAAGGCTCAAGAAAGAGGGAAATGAGCCCTGGAGAAATAGGGCATG
This sequence comes from Potos flavus, assembly GCA_028534135.1. NCBI lineage: Eukaryota > Metazoa > Chordata > Mammalia > Carnivora > Procyonidae > Potos > Potos flavus. The sequence continues at coordinate 4,168,942 of CM052900.1, read as the reverse complement.
GAGGGAGAAACGGAGGGCTCAGGCTGCCCTCTTCCAGAATGTTCCATCGCTAAGGAAGAGCAATGAAAGGAGACGGGGCAGGGAAAGGATGGGTAGGGAGGTGGCCTTCAGGTAATGTATTCCCTCATGGAGAAAAGCCCGGCTGGTGAGAGGCAGACCAGAGAGTAGAGATGGTGTGGCAGCTCATTTCTTTCCTGACTGTTCACCCTACATTTCAGCGGTCAGGCCAGATCAAGGTCAAAGGAGAGGCAGAGGCTAGAGGCCACCTTTCTCTGCAGGCTGGTGGGGCCCCGGATCCCTCGCTCTTACCCAAACTGGTGCAGGACTCCAGGAAGCATTTCGGCCAGCTGGTCCATGGAGGGGTACATGTACCTTGGGAGAAGCCACGCAGAGGCCATCAGTGGGGGGCTGGACCCCGGTGGAAATGAATCATTCAAGCAGGAACATGCCCGAAGGGCCCATGCACAACCTCGCCCGTGTGCCCAAGCCCCCCTGCCCAGCTCCCTGCAGCCCTCCTTCCCGGCACTGAGCCGCGCCCCACCCCAATCCTCCCCCTTTTGCAAACTGACCCTTGAAGGATTGCTTCCTAGGCTCCAGGTCCCACACCAAGCATCGGAGGAGCCGCAGCGGCTCATCTAATCCCTACGACAACTCTGGAAGGTTCCCGTGATTTCCCCAGGTATACAGATTATCAACAACAGTGAAGCTGGGATAAGCCACTTGGCTTCATGGCCAGGCCGGCCCGTGGAGCGGCATCTCCCGTGGGCTCTGGGATTTCTCACCCACCTCCCAGAAGGAGACCTGCCGGCAGCTCTCCCATAGAACGCTCCTGGCCACAGGGAAGTCCCTTCCCTCTCTCCCCCTGGACCCCAAGAGAAGCTCTGGAAGGAGCGTGGAGAGAGTACAGAGAAGCAGGCCAGGCTGATGAGCTAGACACAGTGGGCTTTGGGAGACGGAATACCCAGGGGGATGTTAAGGCACTGGGTGCCTCGATTCACCCATCTTCTTGGGGCCACGGCTCCCAGGTGACTGGAGTCTGCAGGCCGCCCCGAGCCTATGCATTAAGGTTTCCCCTTCCCAGAGCGCAGGGAACAACCATCTCTGGTCACCACGTCCTCAGCCCGGGCCCGCACGGGGCTTCTTGTTCCCACTGTGCCCCGTTTCCCACGGGCGTACCACATGCCAACCCCCAGCACAGTAAGGAGCCGCCGCCCAGGCTGGTCCCTTCCTCTCAGCCAGGAACAGCACTGCCCCCGAGTCTCGTGGAGCATTTCCAGGACTGCTCTCTTCCTGGCCTTCGCATAGGCTGTTCCCTCTGCCTCCTCACACCGTGTGCATTCGCCTCCCTGGGATCTCCAGAAAGGCCAGGGAGCTCTGCCCCTGCAGGAGCCCAAGGCCTCGGGGCCAGCGGAGAGCCCGGCCCTTTTTATCAGAATCGCTGCGTCAGGAGCCAGCGCCTCTGGACATCCCATGAGTCTCTGGACGGGTCCCTGCGGGAGCCCACAAAACTCCGCCCAAGACCAGCGGACGGGCCACGGTGTCGGGGGGACGCAGGGGCGACCTGGACGAGGAGGCATCCCACAGGGCTGGCTTCCGGGAGGAGGACTCAGGATACACATTAAGGAGTCCCTTCCACAAAGGAGTTGTGGGTGCTCACTCTTCCCCAGGGAGAGCACGTGAGCACAGCAGCCCCAGTCCCGTGCAGGGGCCAGGTGAAACAAGGGAGTGTGACAACGAAGGGGACGGTGAGGGAGGTGGGGGTGTTCAGAAGGAAAACTGAGGCAGGGAGCCCTGTTCTGTCGGATCAGGTGGTTACGGAGGGCTTCTTGGAGGAAGTGACACTGAAGGAGGCATTGGGGTTGGGTGAGTGTAGAGTATAGGAAACATGTTCCAGGTGGGGCACCCAGCAGGTGCAAAAGCTCTGGAAAGAGCCAGAAGGAGCCTGGCTGGTTTGTCTACATGTAAATGGGGCCAGTTTCCTTCTGAAATGACTGTGGCTCTGTTTATAGCCAGCAGCCCCCAAAAGGGGATTCGGGGGAGCCACTTACCCCCAACAGCTTCTTTCCTTGCTGTTCCTGGGGTTGGACGCAGAGCCAGGAGGCAACAGGGCTCTACCACAAGCCCCCCACATGACTGAATGAAAACGCCACGGGGTGGGGCTCAAACCTCAGCATGTTTTTTAAATCTTCCTACGGGTGGCTAGGAGCCACTGCGTTACCTCGAGTCTCTTAAACAGCTGCTCCAAACAAGGATGGATTTGCTGACAGGCCTCTGGCTTAATCTGCTAGATAACGGGGTCCCACTGTATTAGGAAGCTTTTAATTTTTGGTCGTGGCCCCATGTGGCTGGGTGTCCTTTCCCGCCTCTGATAAAGGTTAATTATTAAGGATAATTCTGAACACCAATTTAAAAAGAGAAGAGAATGGGGCACCTGGGTGGCTCAGTGGGTTAAAGCCTCTGGCTTCAGCTCAGGTCATGATCTCAGGGTCCTGGGATCGAGCCCCGCATCGGGCTCTCTGCTCGGCAGGGAGCCTGCTTCCCCCTCTCTCTGCCTGCCTCTCTGCCTACTTGTGATCTCTCTCTCTGTCAAATAAATAAATAAAATCTTTAAAAAAAAATAAATAAAAATAAAAATAAAAAGAGAAGAAAAAAGAAAAGAAAAGAAAAGAAAAAAAGAAAGAAAAGAAAAGAAAAGAAAAGAAAAGAAAAGAAAAGAAAAGAAAAGAAAAAGAAAAGAAAAGAAAAGAAAAGAAAAGAAAAAGCTATCTGTGAATGTCAAGAAGGCCCCTTCCGGGAGACTTGAACCCCCAGAGCCTGCTGCACCCTGGTTTAATGACAGCCTCCAAGGTCTGCCTCCCTCCAGGGGACACTGACGGTCCCGTGCACTCAGGAAGCTTGTCTCGGCCTCACAGCGGAAACTGGAAGGCTGTGCTGGCTGCACGCTGGGGAGAAGCAGGGAGCTAAACCCCTGGGACAAGGGACCCCGACGTTCTAAAGAGAACACGATTCTTCGAGTCAGCAGACTCTCCGATTCCCCCGGTTAAACTAGCTGTGTGACCCTGAGCAAGGTACTCAGCCCTTTCACTCCTCAGTCTCTTCATCCAGGAAATGGGACTATACCACCACACACGTATATCCCAGCCATAGGACTACGTGCAAGTGACCCGTGCGAATAAAAACTAACCTGGGGTGTGGGGGTGGCACCAGGGTGGCTCAGGGGGTTAAGCATCTGACTCTTGATCTCAGCTCAGGTCATGATCTCAGGGTCATGGGATCGAGCCCCGTGTTGGGCCCCACACTAGGCTGGGAATCTGCTTGGCATTGTCTCTCCCTCTCCCTCTGCCCCTCCCCCTGCACTTGAGCACGCTCTCTCTCAAATCTTAAAAACAACAACAACAAAAAACCTAAGCCTGGACCACAAGAAGTACTTCATCAATATTATTTCCTATTGTTCCTTCTCTTTTTCTTCCCACCTTTCTAGAACTCTCTCCTAACTATTTTCTTGTGAAAGTCCTCTCTCACTCGGTCCTGTGCAGGTCATGCACACCTATTAAAAAGCTGGTTCTGGGGCGCCTGGGTGGCTCAGTCGGTGAAGCGGCTGCCTTTGGCTCAGGTCGTGATCCCAGAGTCCTGGGATCGAGCCCCACATTGGGCTCCCTGCTCAGCAGAGAGCCTGCTTCTCCCTCTCCCTCTGCATGCTGCTCTGCCTACTTATGCTGTCTATCAAATAAATAAATATAATTAAAAAAAAAAAAAAGCTAGCTCCCTGGGTGGGTGAGAGTGGGGGGCAGAGGTGGGGGGGAGGGGAGTTAGTGTTTAGCAGGGACAGCGTTTCAGTTTAGGAGGCTGAAAAAGTCCCGGAGACGGATGGTGGGGACAGTTGCACCACGGCGCGAATGCACACGACGCTACTGAACTCCATGCTCAAAAATGGTTCCAACGGTAAATCTTAGGTTATATATATGTTACCGCCATAAAACAGAAACCCAGTGTGACGCCTCTCCCCTCCCCCTGCTCAGTTTTCCTGTCCCCCACGGGGGGCACGAGGCTCTGGGTCTTACCCCACGGGGAAGGAGGCGGCGCCGTCCTGCTGGCCAGGGGCGTCCACGTGGCAGACGGCGAAGTGCTGTGTGATCTCCTGCATGTCCTCAGAGTTGAAGAGGGGGTTGTAGCAGGTTTTGTCTGCAGAATGGGCAGGGGCGAGAGAAGAGGAGTAAGGAGAGAGTACATCTGGGTGCTCGGGGGCACGTGATGGCTTTTGCTGGTTTCACCCCGTGCAGCGGAGGAATGAACACGTAAGAAAGAATGTCGACCTTCTTGCTCCCTCCCACTTGCCTCCGGTGCTAAAAGGCAAGCAAGCGGGCATGGCGGTGCAAAGGGTCAGTAAGCTCCACTGTATACACTAGCGGCTGAAGCCCAAACCTGGATGGAGCTGGAGTTGCGAGGAGACTCCCATCCCGGCTCCAGCATCTCCCCCCATCAGCCGGGGCTGCAATGGACCTCGCAGCACTCGTGCCCTCTTTCTGTCTGGGTCTCCAAAACCCCCACATTGGAAGTAATGACCAGGGCATATGATTCTCAACCAAGGAGGGGCACAGGAGATAAAGCACGGACCCTCTCACTTCTTATGTGGGCTTGGAGGAGTCTCCCAATTGCTGAGTGCTTGAGGCAAAGAGGGCCAGCGGCTCACCCAACCGACCCCCTTTTCTTCCTGGGCACACAATGGGACTACATTTCCCAGACTCCTTTGCAATGAGAGGCATCCATGTGACTGAGTTCTGGCCAATAGCACGTGAAGTTCACGGTTTCTTGTTCACACCTGCCACCCATTCTTCTAGGTTTCTCTCCCTGCTGTCATCGGCCAGGTGCAGAAGGCTCTGAGCCCCAGGGGATGGAGGAGCCACAGTTGGCAGGAGCCCAGGTCCTGGAATCACCATGCAAAAGGTGTCCCACAGAATGCCCAGAGGTATTACGGGAGGGAGAGATGAACGTATATTGGGTATAGCCACAGAGATCTTGGGGGCTTTTGTTTCTGCAGTTGGCTTTCTAGAACAGTGAGCCTCTACCACAGGGGGATAAGAGCAGCACACGCACTTCCATCCCTTACCAGAGTCTGGTAAAATAAGGTAACAGATATCCAAAGACCTAGCATGGAAGCTAGTACCTAATGGATCGCAGGGCAGGCACACAGAGAGGAAAGAAGCATAAAAGAGAAGGGAAGATGAAGGAGAAAATGGTTTTCAGTGACTGATATCACTGCCTCGAGGTACTGAGAAGCTGGAGGAAAAACATGCAAGCCAGGCAGGCTGTCAATCGCAAATCAAACAATCGTCCAGCTTGCGATACTCAGGATTACAGAGGTGACTGGACGTGAAGGCCGTCAGTGCCTTCTCAATTGCCACAGAAAGATTCACTTCTATCCTGCGTGATTTTAACATCCAGCTGATCTCACTCCTTTACCATCTGTGAAAAATGGGGAACCCACATATGGTAACACTTCCTGGGAATCTCAATATAGCGTAAACACTCATGGCAGCCTCATTCCGAATGGCCAAAGAGCAAAAATCATCCCAGTGTTCATCAACGGAAGAATGGAAAAACAAAACGTGGTCTATGCACTCAGTGGAATATCGTCCAGCAACAAGGAAGGAAGGATGGACTGAAACCATCATGAAAGAAGCCAGTCACAAAAGACCACGTATGGTAGGACTCCGTTTATAACGATGTCCCGGATACGCATGCCCTTGGAGATAGAAAGTAGACCAGCGGCAGCCGGGGGCTGCGGGGTAAGGGAGATGGGGGGGGTACAGAGTTTTCGGTGATAAAAAATGTTCTTAAATGGATCGTGCCAATGGTTGTACAACTCGGTGAAAATCCTAACAACAACGGTACACACGGATCAAAAGAAGCCACTGTCACACGCAGACAGCGGAGGGCCCCGAGTTCCCAGCACACTAAGGCACAAAGACAACTCTGTGGCCTGCGTCGTGCATTCCAGGCTCTTCCGGTCTGTGGCAAGTTCTCTTCCCACCACCGCTCCAGGAAGCGTCAGCAAAAGAGAAACAGCTGGCCTCCCCAGCGCCAGCCCTTCCTAGCTGGCCCCCTCCTCCACCCCAAGCGGGACTGAGGCTCCCGGAACTTACGGTTCATGCCAATGTCATGGTACGTGAGGATGACGGGCCGGTTCCCCTTGGGGGTCCCGCATAGCGTGACGTGGATGGAGCCATGCACCGTCTCGATGTCCTGCTCCTGGGGAAAGACAGCAACACCGGGGTCTGTGATGTGGGCTTCGCAGCGTTGCTGCGGCTGGGACCGCTGACTGCACGCACCCCGTTTCCAACTGTGTTTTGAGGAAGTTCCAAGCATGTTTCTCACTTGGTCAGCAGAGCTCTGGCCTTTGGGCAGCGGATCTATCCGGCCAGAGAAACCGCTCCAAGAACCAGGGAGGGAAGGGGAACTCAGCTGGGAGGCAGAGGAAACAGTCCTCGTTCAGACTGTGCCATTAACCATCCAAAATGCGGGGAAGGCACCGGCCCCAGCCCCTCTCTGCACAGGACCTGGTTTTCTCCACCTGGGAAACTGAGGTCATCAAAGCCTGAGCCTCCTCAGCCACCACGGGGGATGGTGACAGTCTGGTTCAGGGAAACCAAGGCAGCAGCTGCCCAGAATCACACTCAGGACCCACCCACAGGGTCACCCTCAATGTTCCCCACAGGCTTCTTACGCCCTCACACTCTGAGAAGCCCAAAGAGTCAAACCACGTTCACGCCTCCGGAGGCCACCTTAGGTCGGCCCTTGACATTTGTTTCCCAAGAAGAGAACATTCCAGATGCCATCTACCCTGCTCCCAAAACCAACCTAAACGTGAACCACCTCAATCACTGATGAATGGCAGGATATGGGAGGTCAGTGTCCACCCCGCAGGGACAAGAAGAAGAAACGAGCCGATCGCCCCAGTCAGGAGCCCTGGGGAGCTGGGCAGGCTGCCCTTCCCCCAGCTTGTACCCCGGGAGCAGGCCTAGGACCTGGCAGTTCCGGGGACGCCAGGAGGCCTGCAGGACAGGACATGGCAGGAGGGACTGTGCCTGCAGCCCCTCCATCCCAGACCCGTGAGAAACTGGGCTCACAAAGAAACACACCCCAATTCCCGGGCTGTCCCTCCAGATCAGGGCGGCGCGGTATCTGCGTGTGTGGCAGGAAGCCGCTCCCCTCCCCACCCCAAGCAAGCGACGCAGGGGCTTCCCGCCCTCACTCCGAGGACCCCTAAATCAAGCCAGGGGGCTCCTGGGTACCGGAGGGGGCCTTCCCAGGCTGCCTTGCACCTGTGACACGGGGAGAACCCTGGAACTTCACCCAGTGTGTGAGCGCCCACCAGGTGACGCCGATGGGCCCACACAGACCGTGGCACGGAGGGGACCCCCGCTCCCTGTTAGTCCCAGGCCCACTCCCATCATAGGGGTCCTCCTCAGCCACCTCCCTCATCACCCCAACAAAGGGAGTCAGTCCCCTGATCACAGAGCCCGCCGTCTCTCTTCCCCTCGGTGCCCGACACTCCGCTCTTGCCTCTACAAACACTGGAAAAATCCACAGACGAGGGAGCAACAGCCCGGCCCCCCGTGGGGGCCACGGTCATCTGCTGGGCCCGTCCCTGGCCCTGAAGCCAATCGGGAACAATGGCTCATTGAGAGGGTCACATTCTCCATTGTCTCCCCAGCTGACCCACACGGCGCCCTCTAAAAATAGGCCAGGCCAGGCAGCATCCCTGCTGGCCTGAGGTCATCAGGGTTCAAATCCGAGCCCTACTCTTCCCCAACGCCTCTGAGCCCTGGGTCCCTCGCCGGACAGGAGCAAACCATCTCACGCCGGGATCCTCAGGGGAGGAGGTCACCTTGTGGTCCGAAACAGTGCCAGGAGAAAAGGGGGTCCTTGGGACACGATAACGAGGGTTTAATGTGGTGCCTGGGTACCACTTGGTGGCAGACACGGGACGCCCAGCCCTGGCGGGCACCACGGATGTCCCTGGAAGCCCCCGGGGTGGGGTGCGTGGCTGATGTTGACTCATCTCTGCAGAGGCCTTAAAATTATAGCGCCCCGGAACCAGAACTAAAGGTGTCTGAGAAGGGAGGGGCAGCCCTGCCCCGCTTACTGTTCTGTCCCCGGGCCTGGCACGCAGTCCGCGCCCCCAGCGGGCGCTCAGGAACTGTTGCATAAAGACCTGAGAATAAACAATCTTTCTCTAGCGATTCCACTGACTACTCTGGGTTCAGGCTCCCCTCTGCCCCTTAACTGGCTCTGAGCTTCCTGGCGAGCTCCCGCTCGCAAAACTCCAGGATCGGCATGAAATCTCCCAGGACGGGTGCAGAACCTCCCAGGACTGCATGAGCCCCACTGAGCGCTAAGGCTTCACCCTCGAGAGGAACCACACAAGGGTGGTGGCCGTGGCCTGCCGCGTCACCGCTAGCCCGGACCTCAGCGCAGCCAGCAGCGTCTGCCGAGCCTTGCCTCGTCTGAAGGATAAGGCGGCCAGTCTCGGAAAGTGGAAGCGACCCAGCCAAGGGGCTCAGGCAGGAGGCGGAGGAAAGGCAAATGTGATCCTTCCTGTGCGGGTCCCATTCCTTAAGTCACAGAAGCATGCACACACACGCACACATAGCCACATACATGTGCGTGCACACACGCGTACACACACACACGATTCTAAGCCAGCCCCGGTGCTCTCCCCACTGGCCAAAACCGAGACTGTACCTGAGATTGGGTGGAGGAATGAACACGAACACATGTCTTTGTCCTCTTTAGACCCAAAGGAACATTCTGCCCTTCTGTCTCCAGGGGGATGAATCGCTATGCAGTATGCTGTAGGGAGGGACCTACCTCACACCGCTCACATTCTCCCGCAGAGAGGGTACCAAGAAACCCAGTGCCCCATGCGCTTCATGTCCCCTCGCCGGAGAGAGGACGTCCCCTGTTCTGGGGCTCGCCAAGGGTCCTCTCTCCGGCCATGACGGTGGCTGGAAACACACACAAGATTCCTCCACCAGCCAGAGAGCCAGATCTCCGAAGTCCCTGGGCACAGGGGTCTGACCCAGCCAAAAACATGCAACAGAGAAAAACCCAAGCTGTTCCATTTTCCTCTCATCTCCTCTGGAAAAGCCTAGAAAGCCACTCTCTCAAGGTATAGAGGAGATGGCAATACGGCGGCCATACTCACCAAATCAGCCCTCCTACTGGACTCCGGCCCTGCCCCGAGCATCTATTTACAAGTCTGCTCCCACTAAATGCACGCAACTCCACCGGCTAACAACTGTCCTCTTTTACAGAAGAGGAAACAGGCCAAGAGAGGGCAAGTAATCTACCCGAGGTCACACAGCTGGAACGGAACCCGAGGTCGTTCCAAGTCCAAAGCCTTGGACTCTGTGTGCTCTCTGACATCTGCTTTACTCTCTGTGCCAGATGGTACACGAAGAAAAGACACCTTTAACACAGAAGATGTGCTGTGACTCTCTAAGTCAGCTCCTGCCATGTAACTGTGGATGGCCTTCCATGTCCCCAGCATCTCCGGGGACCCGCCATCCACAGACAGGTGCTAGGGCACACGGGCACGTGGGACAGAGGAATGACACTGGCTCCTCTCATCCTTCCCAGGATGTGCACCTGCCTCCACACTGTCGCAGTCTGGCAGGTGTCCGACTCGGAAGGGCCTCAGCACAAACATCACTGCACTGGGCTGGCCCCTTCACCGCGCTCTGGTTCTTTTATTTGCAGCGCCCACCACGGGGCAAATATTGGTGATCACCACCTCCCACCTGACAGCGAATTCCCAGAGAAGCCGGCTCTGCCGCAAACCAGGTCTGGCCCCAAAAGGGCACCAAGATTCACAAGAGTCCACACCACCTGTAAGCTAAGTGGCGAAATGGCACCTAGCCTATTCCTACCGTCTATGCGGCTTGCAAGACGGCAAGTGGTGAAAACAGCACTTACCACTAAGTACTCCTTCAAGATTTCATTTTGGCTGCCAATGCTGGCTTCGGAGCTTTATAAACTATGGCTGACTATGTGGGTTGGCCTCTCACACATCTGTTATTCCCCCCTTTAGGACAGAATTCCCAGCAACGCGCCTGATAAAATTCTCCCTTCCCCCATCTCCCTTGTAGCCAAAGAGGGGTCCAGAGATTCATTTCCAGTTCATGAGATGTCAGCAAAACTTGCTAGCGTTTTGAGGAGAGTTTTTTTTTTTTTAAAGGGTCAAACTTGGCCTTTTGATTTTTTTTTTTCCTTTCAACCTTCTGCCTGCTTCCTTCCTGGAATATGAATGAGATGCCTGGAGGTGCAGCAGCCATCTTATGAGCATGAGGACAAAACTGTATGCTCCAGAAGACAGAGCAGGAAGGTGGAAGGAGTTTGGGACTGGGTGACATTTACAGGCCTTCGATTCAGTAGAACAGCAAACATTTCCTTGTTTAGAGCAATGTGTGTCGAGGGATATTAATCCTAAGGATACATTCCCCATGTGCCCTTGGCCAAGTTACCAGACTAATCTGGGAATCCCTTCAGCTGTCAACTGAGGGCAGTAAGGAGCCCATCTGCTCCTGGGGCTGCTCCCAGACTAGAACTGTGGGGTGCGCTGGGAAGTGTTGTGCAAAAGGCAGCCTCTGGCTCCATGCTGGTTGTTAGGAGGCCCATCCCAGAGATAAGCAGTGTGAAGCCACAAGGGGGTCCCAATGGCTTAAGTCAACTGGCTGAGTGATCCAGGGAGCTCTGAGACCAGCTGCCGCCACCTCCTTCCCTAATCCCCTCCTTCCCAGCAGGCCCTGGGGAGACACAGAATCATCTGGACTCTAAGGGATGACACACTTAGCCAGACGCTAAGTCAGCTGGCGCACCGGGCTGCCCCTCCCCGCAGCCTAGCAAGCCTTGGTCAAGGCACAGCCAAGGGCGGAGGGTACTCTCTGGAACGACAGGCAGAGAAACCCAATTTGGGCTAGTCAGACGTAGCATGCAGTCAAGCCTTGTTGAGGCAAGAAAGGCAAATCATGACAACAGAGGCTCAAGAGGAAATGGCAAGGGGTTGCCCTCCCTCCATCCTCCTGGTTCATCTCCAGTGCCCACGGTGGGGAAGGGGCAGGCCTGGCTGGGCCACTGACCTCCTTTCCATCAGGTGAGAAGCCGGTAAAGAGTGAAGGATGCTGGGAAGGGGCGCGCGGGTGCAAGAAACATAGCTGGTCTGCATATAAGGACAGTCGTCTGTTTACTGAGCAAACACGGTAACAGTCATTTCACAGATGGAAAAAGCCAGCATCTGTGCACCCCAGCACACGCACCTGCAGGTAGCAGAGGCAAGGCTCAGGACAAGCCCCTGGGCCCCTCGTGCCCTGACTGCCAGCCGAGCCCCAGGTTGCAGGAGGCACACTGGGCCCCCTAAAAGATACGATCTCAAGGAGGCTCAGTTGAACGCTGTCATCACATCAGGGAAAAGAAAAGCTACAGAGTCAGGAAACCAGCTGCTGCGGGCAGACAGGCGGCAGCGTGGGAATACAGAGTGAAGCTGGAGCCCACACCAAAGACCGCGATTCTCCAAGGAAGAGAGAGTTAGGAGGGAAGTGTTGGTCCAATCGGAGAAAAGAGGAGGAGCAGCGCCAGCCATCCATCCACCCACGGAGCAGAAGAGGGAGGCTTGCGTGCTGCGTTCCATGCTCACAACAGCCCTGGGGGTGGTAATACTCCCCCAGATTACAGATCAGAAGACTAAGCCCCTGGGAGGTCAGGCCACCGGCCAAGGACACACAGCTAGCAAAGACAACTGGCTTCTGTCCGCTGGACCCGCCCTGTGACACCAGGACACAGACCTGGGGAGAGCCGAGCCCCACCACGGGGGCGCTGGGTGGGCAAGGCACCCCTCTTCCCCCCCTCCCCAAAAGGGCACTCCCAGGAAACCCACAGAGGAGAGCAGAAGAAGAAGCCATCTCGGTGACCCAGATGAACGCTTCTGCCATCTGTCCCTCGGGCTTGGCTCTAACTAAGTCCCAGTGGCCTGGCTGGGAGGTGGGGCTGGGGGAAGGCAGGAATGGGAAGTGGTGGGGTGAGGATTTCCAAGCCTCTGAGCTCTGCCCACCTTCAGTCAGGGAGCATGAAAACAAGAAGCAACTGTGTGCAAAGAAAGAAATTAGTGAAAGGTCACTGTTTCCATTTTCCCTAGAAGCTGATCTGCTTCCAAGAAATGGGGAAAAAAAATCACCTCTCCCCACACCTTCACCCTCCGCCAGGCTCAGACTGGACTCCAGAGTGGGAGCCAGGCCCCAGGAGACGCTGCCCACCACCTCCTGGCCCCGGCCCCCGCCACTCCGGGGGCCCAGCGGGTGCCATCAACTCCACGCCCAGGGAGCCCTGGTGAGCGTGCAGACAGATTCCCAGGGACGCCAAATCTAATCAAACCATCTGAGTAGCTGAAGATCCAGGTGGAAGGAACTAGAAACAGCAAATCCAACGGGAGAGGCCATTTGGCGCCCGAGCAAGAGTCCCGCCTCTGGGTCGTCAGAGTGAGGGGCAGTGATTGCAACCCTGCCACCCCCTCCCCGCACTGGTTATAGGGACTTTGACCTTGGCTCCAGACGAGGGGACCGGGTCAGGCTTGGTCGTCTGTCTCATCATGGAGCAACAAGGGGCAAATTCCTTCAACCTTCTCTGGGCCTTTTCTCAGCTATAAAACAAGGGTGCACTAAGTCCTCTCCTAAAGGGCTGGTGTGAGGGTGAAGGACATCGCACAGAAGAAGCCAGAACAATTTCTGGGGTATGGCTAGTGCTCAGGTCGTCAGCTATCAGGACCCCCGTGATTATCCCCAATCTCAGAGTCACATGGGCCCAAATTGAGGGTTATCTTGATAGCACCCCCAGTGAGTTTCTTAACACCGCCAGACAGATTCCTCATCTGCGAAAGAGGGGAACATTCCCACCCTGGCATGGAAGGCCTGAGACGGTAAGCGGGCGTGCAAATACGCATTCGCTCCCTTCTCCCCTCCCCTCCCCTTAGTGGCCTTCCAGGAAGCCTCCCCACCTGGAGCAGAAAGGGAAGGGCTAGCTCATAAAGCATTTGCCAGCTCTGATATTCTTGGATTCTAGGAGTCTAGCCAAACAAAGTAAGCTGGAACCCAAAATATTCCCACCTACCCCACTCATCAAATTTGCAAACATAACAGCCTAGTTCCTGATGCCAGAACCTCCTCTCCAAAGTCAGATCGAACTGTATCCGTCCTGCAACCAAGGCAGCTCAGACTAGCAGCGCCCCCCAGCCCTGGGCTCGGAGGGCCCCAAAGGGTCTCCAGGAAAGGTATGCAAAGAAGGGTCCCGAGAGCACATCACGGAACCTCCCATGCCTGGGTACCAATCGATTTGCCCCAAAACGTCACCCAGGCCCCAAACAAAGTGCCCAGCCTAAGGTGATGTCAGCCAGGAAGAGCCGATGCCACAAAGCCTGCGCCCTGGCAGGAGCTCTCTCCTAAGGCAGGCAGCCCCGCGGCTCGGGCAGCAGACCCTCCAGCAGCTTCTGACTGCTGAGCTCTGGGCTACGGTGTGTGTTTTGATTCAGGGGGGAAAAAATAAAATCTTGACTACTTTGGGAAAAGAACAAAGAGTCTGCTTGAGTTAGTCAAAATGCTGAAGCATCAAATATTTTTCAAAAGAAGTAACATGGGCTGCTTTGGGACACACGCAGTGAGGCTGCTTGGGCTCCTTAAACTTGACCCCCAAGGAACTGCCCAGCCGGGGCCCCCATTTCGATGAGCAGCAAGGAACCAACTAAATGCACAGATGAAAGCAGTTTGCCACGAGGGCACAACCACTCTTGAGTCCTGCATCCACTCACCCCCGGGGGGTTAAATGTTCACCCCCAAAGTACTGTTCACATTATTTGCCCGGCCGGGTTAGTTTTCAACCAGAGCTGCCAAGATTTGCTGGCTTCTAGTCCCAACTGGCCCTCCCAGTCCGTCACCGCTGTAATGCATCACGGCAGAGAGAAATGGTCGGGGTCAGACCAGGTTCGGTGGGGCCCCTTCACAACTGCTGGAAAGCCTCAGTTTCCCGATCTGCCAAGGAGGGATGATGGGGCAAGTCCCAGAAGAGTCAGCAAGAGCACTTGGGAAGCCCTGGGCCCTGGCCTGGCTCAGTGGAGGCCAACACAGTCCGCAGCAGGCAGGGGACGCTTTGCCAGAGCCCCCTGTGATGTCCGAGGTCAGGGTGAGCTGGCGAGTCCCTGCTCTGGGGCACAGAGGCCCTGCGGCCACCCGTGACCATGGCTCTGTCCTTCTCTGCCTCTGGCCTGTGGTCAATAACTCTTCAGGACACGGAGAGCCTCACGCGGCCGCGCAGCTTTGGAAGGAACGTCCTACAGCAACCCACACCCGAGATTTCGGAGACTGCTAGAAATCTAAAGGAAACCTTCGTAAACACCATGAGTCAACCAGGTCTACGAGCCAATTCCAAATTATGGTTTTTACACAAAAGGATACTTTTGCAAACAACCTTGACAGTGTATCGTTCAGTACCCAGATTCGGCTCCGATACTGATTCACTGGAAAGATCAGGCCTATTTGCTTAGAGGAGATGTCAGCTGACCCTCAGAAGGCTCGGGGTCCAAGCCAGAGGGGCTCCTGCGTGGGATGATCGGTCCCTAAGCTTCTCCTAGTCACACGACTGGCTCCATCTATCATGCCTGTCTCAGCTCAATGTCAGCGCCTCCAACAGGCTTCCCGGACAGCACCCCACCACGAGAGGGGGCTGCTGTCCTCAAAGCCCCTCCAGGAGCTGGCATCGGCATGTTTGACCGGTTTCCCCCCACTTCTAGCAAATTCGGAAGCAATGGTTTCAAACGGGCGCTCCAGAAACACACTGGCTGAGTTCAGATCCTTTCCTAGCCCCGAGACTTCGGGCAAGTGACTCAACCTCTCTGTGCTCTGGGCTCTCCCTCTGCACCGCGGAGAAAGGCGCCGTTGTGAGCACGTCCCACCGCGCTCAGAGCGATGCCTGGCATGTGTTCAGTGCTCGGCACTGCTGACCTACCAGTTCGGAATTAAAGTTCCTGAAAACAAGGATCACCGCCTGTCACGCTCCCCACTGTGTCCCCAGCACCTAAGACAATGCCAGGCACAAAGCGGGCATTTGTGAAAAGAACAAAGGGAGGCACAATCAGAAAAATACTCCCACCTCACAGAACAGCTCTGGGATTAACCGCGAGGGCCCAGCCCGGCCTGGTGCGGGATGGGGGGGACCTCACCCTCGCCCTCCCAGCCCCCGGCCGGGGCTTCCCTTTGTGGTCACCACTTTGCTGATATCCTGAGGGTGCAGCGCCCCGCCCACCCCAGCCGGGGCAACCTTCAAGGCCTGGTGGTAGCCTGGGGTGGCAGGTGGGGCTGGAGGTCCTGTTCTCTGCTCCACCAGCTACCGGTACCCGGGATCAGAGCATCTAACCGTGCTTTGCAAACTACCAAGAGCGACACAAACACGAGGAATTAGCAGCTTCCCAGGAAACAGATCAAGGACACTTTTATGGTTTCTCCAAATCCAAAACCAAGGTTTTAAAAACCTACAATAATCATGTGATCCAGCCATTCTCCTTCTGGGGTGTACCCCAAAGACCTGAAAGCAGGGTTTCCCAAAACGATATTTGCACACCCGTGCTCCCAACAGCATTTCGCACAAGTGCCAAAACGTGGAAGCAGCCCAAATCACCACTGACCGATGAACGAATAAACAAAACGTGGTCCGTAATACCTACGATGGAATAGTATTCAGCCTTAGAAGAAAAGGGAATTCTGACACCTGCTCCGGCATGGACAAACTCTGAGGACACGGTGTGAAGTGAAATAAGCTAATGACAAGACAACAGAACGTGGGAGGATACCCCTTACGTGAGCTGCATCGAGTCGCCAGATGCAGAGACAGAAAGCAGAATGGCGGTGGCCAGGGGCTGTGGGGAGGAGACAGCAGGGAATCTGTGTTTACTGGGGGCAGAGTTTCAGTTTTGCAAGATGAAGAGCTCTGGAGATGGGACAGTGGTGTTGGTTGCACAACATCAGAAATATACTTAGCGCCCCTGGAACATACACTTAAAAAACGGTTAAGGGGGTAAATTTCATGTGTATTTCACCACCAAAAAAAAAAAATGGGGAAAAAAAACTCACAAAAGAGTTAGTAGACAGGGTGTGCTATTGACCCAACACTGCCTGGGACACATCACATCAGGGCTCCCCCCGCCCCCCACCCCAGCAGGGCCCCCGTGCCAGCTTGGAGATAATAAGTTCAGGGCTTACAGTTCCTGAGGTTCTGACCCTTCCCTCTGCCAAGACCAGCCAGCCTGCTCTCCTGAAAACTTGTTCTTGGAAAAAGCACCAGACACACCCCCCTCGCCCGCGCCAACCCTGAGCAGGGATGGAGCCAGGAGACCACAGAGAAGGCTGGGTTCACTTTCCCAAGCAGAGCCAAGAACATCAAGCCTCGCTCGGCTTCCTCCCATCACCGGGTCCCAAGCCCACCCAGCTTCTCCCCCATGTCCCTCCCGCATACGCCCCACACCTCTGTGTCCCCTTCCTGCCTTCCTAGGGAGTGATGGGCTCTTGCTTCCTTGGCCAGAACTCAAACCAGCTTCTTTCCGGGGAGAAGGAGCTGAGTGTGGAGAACCAGCTGATGCAACTTCCTCCCCTCCCCTTGTCCCCTGTGTCCAAACAACGGATCTTCAACCAATGGAAAGAAGAAGGAACGAGAGAAAACTAAACAGGGAAGGGGGAAGGGGAGCCACTCCCTCTACTTGCCTGAACATCAAACTCTTGCAGGAGGCCGGTGATGGTCTGTGGAGAGACAAGAGAGATGGTCAGTTCTGTCAGTTTCCTGGGGGAAAAAAATAATGTTGGAACACCCGGGTCTCTCCAAGGCCTGAGTCTATGCCTACCCTCCCTCCTCTGTGGGGTCTCTCCAATTTCTTACAAAGAGAGACTTTCTTTTTCATCTCGAAGAACAGCAGTCCAGCAGAAAAGCAGACACATTAGCCAGATTCCTTTTTGACAACAAGATTTGGTGAAAAAAGATCTGAAGGTCTAAGCTGGCCACAAGCTTGAGAGATACAGGAATGTAATTGGCTATTAACTAGTTTCCCTGCCTCCACCCATGTGTTACACTTTTAAATTCAAACCTGACCATGTCACTGTCCTTCAATTTCTTCCATGGTTGCCCCCATCATCGGGGTCCCAGTCCCCTGGGGAGCAGGGAGAATGTGGCTCTGAGAAGGAACTGCGACATTCCCAGGAGATGTTGCTGGCATGTTTTCTTTCTGGCCTAGAGATGGGGAGTCCAAAACCCTCTGAAATGAAGCCCTAGCCAGACCCCATCACCAAGCACTAGGGAGGAAGACAGCTCAGCAGAGCAAAATGCAAATGAGGGGAAGGAAATACACGGGAAAACCCCTTGGGACAGCCAGGGCTGGAAGACCAGACTGTGACAGGTGCCCTGTTGCTGGAGATTAAAATGGCTTCACACACCCTGGGCGGGCTTTAGAACATCCGCGAGTTTGGTAAATTCAGGTAGAAGCAGATGTGCCCGACCGCCACTCCCTGTATGTGTGTGTCGGTGGGAGGGGGCCCGAAAAGCCATTCTGTACAACCCCAATCTCCAAAGTGTCAACAAGAGTGCCATGGCCATCCGGATTGAGAAGAGACATCAGGAAGAACTTCCCCAAGCAAGTCTAATTAAAAACACTCTACTGAGTCAGTCTAAGGAACTGGAAGGTTTCCTTCCATCGAAACCTTGGAAGAAAAGGCAAATATTCACTTTGAGATAGACGTGCCACCTGGAAGTGATAACCTCCCAGATGCTGGTTTCGGAAATAAAATTTTCCCAAGATACCAGAAGACTGCCTGGAAAGTATAAAGACTGTGTTTAGAAATGCAGTTAGCCTTGAACCCAGAGATGCCACTCCTGAGAATTTATCCTAGCATTGCACCTGCATGTATATGAATGACGCAGGTCCAAGGTCCAAATGATGCAAATTCCCCGCAGCATTGCTGGGAACGGCAAGAGGCTGGAAAGACCCACGTGCCCACAAGGCACTGGTCCAACCGACGCTGGGGGATGCTGTGAAACTGGAAGGGAAAAGTGTTCTGTGCACTGTCCTTGGAAAGGTCTCCAAGAGAGTTCGTTACATGAGTAAAGCAAAGTGTGCTCTACTATTTCATATGGCTTTTTTTTTTTTTAAGATTTATTTATTTATTTATTTGACACAGAGAGAGAGAGAGAGAGAGAGAGAGAGATCACAAGTAGGCAGAGAGGCAGGCAGAGAGGGCGGGGGAAAGCGATGAGGGGCTCGATCCCAGGACCTTGGGATCATGACCCAAGCCAAAGGCAGAGGTTTTAACCCACTGAGCCACCCAGATGCCCCTCGTATGGCTTTTTAAAAGGGAGAAATGAGACCATGTTCATATGTCTTTGTATGACTTTGCTTTTTGAGCCTCTGTCACAGACCCCAGATGGAAGAGGAAATGGATTTGGAGCATGTGCGGGGAACAGCAGGGATCAGCGAATGATGGCCTTCCCCCAGTTTTGTAAATAAAGTTTTATTGGAACACAACAAGCCCGTTTGCTCACATACTGTCTATGGCGGCTTTCATGCCGTAGTGGTAGAGCTGAGTGGTTATAACAGACTGAACGGCGGGCAAAGCCTGAGATAGTTACTGTTCGGCTCTTTACAGGAAACATCTGCAGACCCCGGGGCAGAATAGCAGCAAGGAGTCTGCAGCTTCCCCTGGGCCTGGCTTCTCATCCTCGTTCTGAATGATCTTGGGTGATTCCCTTCCCATTACAGACCAGTGTCTGTCTCTGCAAAATGGGGACAGAGGCGATGGCCTCACACATTTGTAACAAAAAGCCCACGAAATGATTGCCCTAAGACACAGCGGCCACATGCAAAGTCATGAAAGAACCAAAGGAACAGGCCATTCACCCAAGGCAACTGGCCTGGGTTTGGCTCCATGCCCCACGCTCTGTAGCTACGAGATGGAGGTCAAATAAACGTCCTGAGACTCCCCTTTCCCTTCTGTAAAATGGGAATGATCACAGAACCTGGCATCTAACCAATCACGGTCTACCCTATCGGTCAACCGGAGATAACCACGAAATCCAGCCCAGGGGCTGGCATGCAGTACGTGCCTGGTGCGTGTTAACTATTATTTTTGAAAGCCCTTAGTTGGCCTTAGCATAACTAAGCCTGAGCCTTGTATTCCTAAAAAGACGTATCATCACGGGCAGTTACAGAGCTCAGTAAGAACGGGGAGGCGGACGTAGATTAGAACACAGCTTCAGCCACGCAAATGGAAAGGCTTCTCCAGCCCAGGAGGGACCGTGCCGGCCCAAGCCAGAGAACACGGGCTTCTGTTTCCAACAGGGAGGCCTCCTTGATGTGAAACGTCAAGGTACCTCTTGTCCTTCTGCAGTCTCGGACACTAGGAAGCAGTGAGTGTGTATGCATGCGTGCCTGCAGGCACACACACGTGTGTTTGTATTACACACCCGCGGATGGCCACGTCCGAGCGTGCGCGCGAGGGAGGTAGCCAGGAGCGTCTCCACTCACCTCCCCTTTCTCCACCAAAGGTTTCACCTCGGCGAGGTCTACGTCCTGCAGCTCCCGAGACATGTCTCTGCTGTCACCTGCCTGCAAAGGAACAAAGGCCACGGGTCAGCCCTTCCTGCTGACAGACGGTGCCCAAAGGAAGGAACTCTGAGGCCGTGGAGTGAGCCCCCCCCTGCCCAGCGACTCGTACCTCCTACGCAGCACATCGCAGTCACGAGGCCCCCCAGCCCAGCGCCCGGTGCCACGCCTGCATCGGGGGCGGGGAGGGAGACTTCCTGCAACACGAAACCAAGGCTTGAGGACACAGGCACGGCTCTGATGGAACGGATGGATTGACACTCAAAGGTAGGTCCTCGCGCACAGTCCCCGGGCCCGACCGCCACACCCAGGACGTTTCTCACCGTGTTCTTTTCGTTAAATTACAGCCGGCGTGCAATAGAACATTCGTTTCAGAAGCGCGATTGGATATTTTTATACGTTACGAAACGATCACCACGGCAGGTCTCGCCACTGTCCAAAGTGATGACGACAGTGTCAACTACAGTGGCTATGCTGCCATCGAAAACGCAGGCAGCGAGCTCTCAGATGCTGGCCTAAGCAGTATTTTGGGGTGTCTCCTCGGGCGAGGGCAACGAAAGCAAAGATAAACAAATCAGACTACCTCTTGCTGCATTTGAGGAGACCCACATCGCTGCTCCTGAAGTCAGGCAGCCCCAGGCGGACGACCAAAAGGGGATGGAGAGTCACGGGAGGCTCCCCGTCTGAAGGCTGGGCACGAGCTCCTCCCCTTCATTCTCCAACTAGCCCCAACAGGGGAGGGGGTGGGCCCCATGGGCACCTCCACGCCCACCGGTGTGCAGGGCTCTCTGCTATGTGCTGGTGAGGACGGGCCCACGGGCCGGGCCAGGGAACACCTCGTGCTCCAGGGGTCTACGGGACTCAGCATTCAGAGGGGTTTTTTTTTTTTTTTTTTTCAGAGGGGTTTTGAAAGAAAAAGGGCTTTCAAGGCAGCAGGGGGTGGGAAAGAGGGTGTGGGAGAGCAAGGTGGGAGAGGCAGAGGGTGAGGGGATGGAAGGTGAGAGTGGGGATGGGGAAGCAGGATGGGGGGCAGGAGTGGGAGAGCAGGTGTGGGGTGAGGGGGCAGGGAACGGGGAGGGAGAGCAAGGATGGGGAGCGGGGGTGTGGGGGGGCAGGGGTGAGGGGGACGGAGGGTGAGAGCAGGTGCAGGGTGGGGGCAGCAGGGGAAGGGAGGTGAAAATGGGGATGGGGGAAGCAGGGCTGGGCGAGCAGAGTGGGCCAGGGAAGGTCCTGCATGGCCCTAACATGGGCAGGTGCAGAAGAATCAGGAGGGGACCCCCTACAGAGCTCAGCAGGAAGAGTTCTGGACACAGTCAGCTCCCCGGGGAGCAAGCTCGGGGCGGTGACAGGTACTGAGCCGACTTCTGGGAACTTAATCAGGAAGCAGGCATTGTAAGCATTTATTCTTAGAACCTGATAATCGAACTAGAAGAACGAAATGCCCACCAACACTAGAGTGAGGCACAAGGAACCCAGAAAACGGGGTAAGTGCTGTAGGCAGAGGTGGGACAAGGTGGGAGAAGGCGGGAGGAGTGACCGAGGGGAGTCCGGGGACCCCCAGGTCTCAGATGCAGAATCAGGAATCAGGAAATTTGGAGAAACACAGCCTGACTAAACCCCTCACACTGCTCCTTCCCAGGGTGGGACCCCGGCCGCGAGCTGCCCAACGCTCCAGAGATACGAGGGGGGGTCAGAGAGCAAAACTATTAAAACTCCAGCCCGGGGCTCTTCGGAAGACCCAGCTCTTAGAACCCGCGAGAATCCTCGTTGAGAAGCACCTCTCAGAGGCCACCCTGCCCCCACCCCCTGTGCCAACACATGGCATTCCGTGGGCAGGTCCCCCGGGATGCTCTGGTCTGGGGCCCCAGCACAATTTTACCCAGCAGATAACCGGCCCCACAAGAATGCCTTTATGCAGCCTTTGGAGTCTATGCTCGAGAACATTCTGAAAACAAAGTCGGTTTTATATTTGGGAGCATTCCTGGGCAGCCGCCAGTTCGGAGGCAGGAGGCATGAAAGGCAGAGGTCTACCGGCCTTGCTAATTCAGCGCGTTCGTGGTCCCGAGACCCTGGCCCGTGGGACACCTCGCCTACACAGCCTAAGGAAGCTTCCAGAAGCCTGGGGTTCTGGCAACGCCACCCTTTAGGCTAAGTGTAAGGGCTTCCCATTCCACGGGCTCCTACACGTCGGGCAGCCCCACCTGCGGGCTCCCCGGGACAGGGAGCCTACCTACCTTGTCCCCAAAGTCGGACCACAGCTCGCTTGCTGAATACATGAACACGTCTGACGCGGCTTTAACAGGAATGTGTGCGTTCAAATTCACTCTTAAATCATCACTGTGGCACAAGAGTGAAAGGACTTGAAACAAGTCTCCATGAACCTGGACTCAAGCGCACGTCAGCGTCCAGCCCAGCGTGGCTCGAGGCTTCCCGATGCCGGGATCACACTGGAATCTCGGCCTCCACCGGATCGGCTCCCTCGTTCCCCTTCAGAACAGAAGAGAGCTTCACCCCAGCCTTCACGGGTTCCTAAATGTGCTCCGGGGACGCCTCTTTACCCCACCCCCTCCTTCTCCTTCCTGCAACTCAGCTTCCCAGCCCGCGCGAGGCGGCAGGTGCCAAACTGGCCAGTCTCTCTTAAAGATCAAACACTCAAGGATCACTGCTTTCCTGGAGCCCCTGGGGGCCCTGGGGAGGCTCGGGTGAGCCCCCGATTCTCCAGACAAACTCGGGTGAGCCCCCAGTGATTCTCCAGACAAACAGGTGATTCTGTCCCCCGGAGGGCAGGAGCAATGTCTGGAGATGTTTCTGATGGTCATGACCGGGTCACGAGATGCTGCTGGTATCTCGTGGGTGGGGGTCAGGCACGCTGCTCAGCCCCCCCCCCCCTCGGACAGGACGGCCCCCGCGGTACGATCATGACCCAGGTCTAGACCAAGAAACCTCGGTAAGCGCCCTGGGGACTCTGAGGTCTGCGGGGAGATGGGATAAGCGGAGGAAGCTGCTGTACTACGTGTCTCCGGGGAGGGTGGGGTGTTGCGGGTCCAGGCAGCCTGTGGTTATGAAAGCAAGCTTCCCGGCGGGGAGGGCTCCGCCAGGACCTCCGGGTGGGTCACTGCCCTGCACCAACCAAGGCTGCCCAAACCCGGGCTGCCGAAGTGCTCTCTGCCCCTGGGGCATCCCCCCCCCCCCACTGCCCCCGACCGCTGGTGGTCAGCCTGCCACAGGCAGGAAGAAAGGTGACTGCTTGCTTCCAACCCAATTCTGCTGACTTGGGTCAGCCCAGGGCCAGCCCTCGCCCTGTTCTCCTTTGCCTAAATCAGAAAACCTTGCAAACTTTTATTTTAAAACCTGTTTGCCTAAAAGAAATCTCATAAGGAAGCTCAACAGAGAAAAACAGATTTACGAAAAGACAAAAAAAAAAAACAAACAAAAACACAAAAGCCAGGGTGCTTTGGGTGACTCCAGGGAAAGGGCCCAACACCCCCACAGCAGCCCCCCCCACCTCCCCCCCATACCCCCCCACCATAGGCCCCTATCGCCCGCGCCTCCGTGCCCACCCTCAAACACCTTCTGAGTCCCAGGACAGCGGGCTCGGAAACAGCGACTCATTCAGAGACTGCTTTGCTGTACTTGCTTCTCCCATGCCCAGGACCAAGCAAAGCGTGACAGTTCCTGTGACAGTTTGGCTGACAAAGACCCTACTGTGTGATGAGTCGGGGACAATGTCACGAGCAGAGCCAGCCTTGCCCCACCGAGCTCGCGGTCCCGTTCACCCCCCAGGCCCCGTCAGGGCTGCCCATCTTCCCTCGAGGCCACGCACTCCCAGACTCACAGAGTCCCCACGTCCTCCCACCACTGCCACCACCGCCACCACCGCCATCACTTCGCCTGCAGCCCCCGGGGGTGGAGGCACCGGCCTGAAATGGCACGGAGCCTGCGTGGACGGACCGGCCGGGATGGAGAGGCCTCCGAGACTCACAGTTACTACTTCGGCACACTTTTCCTTAAAAAGCTTTTCCTACGGGTTTCAAATCCCCAGCAGTGAGGCCCTACGGCCCATTCAAGGAAGCAGGTCCAGCAGCTCACGGTGCTTTGTAGGAGACTCCGATTTCCTTCACCAGGAGGGAGGGACGCCTGGTGCCCCCGTCCCCACCAGGCGCCACTCGCCATGCAGGGCCCACACTCAGGGGGTCACTCCTCTCAGGTTAGCCGAGGCCCCACCTAGCTCAGCAGGTTCTCTCCCCGGGCTTGAGGCCCAGTGCTGCACGCCGGACCCTGCCCTCCCTCCGCCACCTCCTGGAAAGTCCCAATGCAGAACATCAGACCCCAAAGGACCAAGGTCATCTTTTCACGGAGAGGGTGACAGGGCAAGGACATCCAGGGCACAGTGCGTGGGAGCCCAGCTGTCCAACCCTTCTGGCCCCCCCTAGCATGACGATGGATGGGCGGTGTCTGCCCACCGTGTCCCCGAGAAGCACAGACACCGAATCAGGCCAGCACAGGTCTCCGGCCAAGACCCCAATCAGGGCCAAAAACCGGGCTCCGGGTCACCACACCAGCTGGAAGACCAGTTCACGGCACCACGTCCTCCTCTCCCACCCGCTCTCCCCAGAAGGAATTCAGGGGAAACCCACGGCACACAAGGGGACAGTCACCAGGAGCTGGGGGAAGACCACGGGGTCAGCCTGGGCATCATCGTTTATTAGCTCTGCAATCCCTACCAAGTTCTCCAGCCTCGCAGCCTCAGTTTGTCCATCTGTGAAATGGGTACAACTCCTGCTCCCAGCGAGAAGCAGCAGGGCTTAAAGACTGGAACACAGAATCTGGCACACGGCATAGTCCCCCTGCCCTAGCCACCAGGGATACATCCCAAGACCCCCGGGAGACGTCTGGAACTGAGACGGCACTGAACGCCATGCACGCCGTGCTCTCCTGTGTATACACACCCGCGGCAAAGGCACAGTAAGAGATGAAGGGCAATACCTCATAATAGAGCCATTCTAACAATATACTGTAACAAAAGCTGTGTGGGTGTGGGCTCCCTTTCTCTCCAAGTATCTTACTGGGCCGTGCTCACCCTTCCTGGAAGGCTGTGAGGTGACATGCCCATGTGACCACACGGAGTGAGGGGAACGACGCGGGCACGTGTCATGGCAGGGGGGCATGGCACATGTCACTGTCGACCTTCTGACGACATGTCTGCTTCTGACCTTGGTTGACCGCGGGGAGCCGAACCCATGGATAAGGGGGTAGCTGCTTGACTAATCAGCGCATTCCCCTTTCCCGGTGGCCTCAGAGATCCCGGGATGTCTGTGAGGACACAGCCTGGGTTTTATACGCCGTGAGTCCCAGAGTCGGTGCCCAGCAAGGAGGGGGGGGCTCGCTCGCGCAAGTTCAGCAAGCGCCACGTGGGTTTCGGGCGATCAGACCCAGCGCACCAGCACAGGGGTCGTCCCTCCATGAGCAACGTCGGTCAATGAGTAACGAGGACCCAAGGGGAGCTGGGCAAGTGCCTTTCCGGTTCAGCGGACTCAGGAGACAGTCAGCAATTAGCTGGACCTCCTGGGTTCCGAGGGAAGCCAAGACTGCCATTTGCCCAGAGGAGGGAAGATCATGACCCCGGGGATCCGGGCGGGCGGCGGGCCGAGGCGTGCTGGGCAATGTGAGGCCTCCGGAAAATGGTTAACCAGTCACGGGGACCGGGAAAGGACACTCAGAGCCTGTGACTCTCAAAAGCCTCGAGGCAGCAGCAGCAGCCCTGGCCGGGGAGTCAGCAGGACACAGGAAGCCTGCCACTCTGCTGCCGTGTGACCCTGACCAAGCCACTCATCCCCTCTGTGGGGGCCTCGGCTTCCCCACCTGCAAAACAGGCTGCGTGCGCTCGAGGGACACCGCATGGTCCATGAGAAACGTGCGGCCGAGGGGAGCCCAGGTGGGAACGTGTTTACCCAAAGATGAAAGGGTCCTGCCCATCTCCGTCCTGCCCGGACCCACCTAGCCCAGCCCAATGGCCACAGGCACGCCACGACAATGGCACAGGGAGGACGTCTCCAGTGTTTACCACACTCCGAATTCCATACTTCCCTGGAGCTTCTCGAGACCCAGAGGCAGGCACCATCGTGTTCGCTATGTGACAGATAGGGAAACTGAGGCATGGAGCGGCGAAGAAATGTGCCCCAAGTCACCAAGCCATCAAACTAGCCCAGGTTCAAGCAACCAAAGCTGACCGTGCTATCGGCTTGGTCTACACATACACGATACTGGGTGCCTACCCTTTGTCCAGGTGGGACGTTCTAAGGAAGAGCAGCCTGTGACCAGGAGGCTTTCCGGGTGGGGGGTTGGCAGAGGGAGCCACGTGCTTCCCCTCCACCTCGCACAGCCCCGCAGGGCCCCCACGTGAAGGCCCAGGCTCTGCACAGAGTCCGCGTCCTAGACTTTCCTACTCTCCCTCCTAATGCCCAGGAAGGCTTCATTTTTTAGCTCCCCTCCACCTTTTTTTTTGTTTGTTTTTTCTGAGCAGCCTCCACGCCCAACATGGCACCCGATGCGGGCCTCAAACTCACGGCGATGAGATGAAGACTGAGCCGCGATCAAGAGTCAGACACGTAACCGAGCCACCCAGGCACCCCCAAGGTGCCTTCAGCAGTTTCGATACTTGGAGAAAGCCTTCACCGCCTTGTTCCACTTGTTTCTCGCGGAGGTCCCCCGCAGAAGGTGGGTATCACCAGGCCAGCTTACAGATGGGTAACCCGAGGCTCCAAAGCAAAGCCAGGGCCCACATGACTTCCGAAAGGCTGAGACCCACTCCTTCGACGTGGGTACACGCGTGGAGAGCGGGGGCGGGCAGACGGCATCCTCCGGGTCGCCTCCAGCAGAGCAGAGGAAGAGGCAGACCAGGGGGCTTTGTTGACGAGCTTGCATCGATTGTGATTGTCAGCAACTGGCCCAGATTTTGTCCCCTCCATAACACGCCCGGTTTCAAAGCCACATGAAAGTGGTGTTCTTTCCAGCACACTGGGCTCTTTATGGAACAGAATTGAAAAGGGGGGAGTGGGGGCAGGGGGGGGAAATCAATGTGTGTTGCTGCCATTTTGACATAGCATCTTCCCCGGATACTGCAATCCCCGAAGGTTCCAGAACAGCCCCATGTCTGCGCGAACCTCAAGGAAAGCAGCCTTGGGGTACGCCTTGGATGCACCCGCCTTACTGTGGGTACATGCCGTTTTTTCTTTTTTGCCAAGGAGATTGCGACGTCAAGCTACAAGGCAGTTCATGGGTTCTCTTGCTGTTTTCTAGATCTTTTGAAACTCAAGACTCTGGAGAGAGTGAAGAAGTTGGTGGTCTTAAATCTCCATGTTTTTCTTATGTGATCAAGCTAGTAAACAGCACGGAAGAACCTAGAAGAACTGGACCTTCAAGAAAGTTCCCCAGTTTAGGGGAATGGAAGTTGAGAACAGGACTCTCAAAGTCAATAAAATGGTACAAATGCCATGCAGAGGGGACACCAGACTAGAAATTCCCGGAGGGCCCCCTTCCTGCTTTGCACGGATCCTGCTCAGCAGCATTCAAGGAATTGATTGATGCCAAAAGAAAGAAAAAGCAATCTTCCAAAAGAAGGCAAACCCCAGCTACACTCATTCGCTGGATACAATGCCGGAGCTGAAACAGGAAGGCCTGTGTTCAACCAGAGCATAGAACTAGCCAGGGGGTCCGGGACACAGAGCAGGAAGAGGGAAGGGTTGGCAATCCATCACCACCCACTCCCTCTCTGTAACACGACCCAGGGATCTTCCTGAAGCTTCTCAGTGGTGTCTTGGCAGCCTGATCCATTTGCCTGGCAGAGAGAAGACCGTCCGAGGGGACAAGCAGAATAATGGGAAGTCCGAAGGAGGACACTGGTGGGATTCAAGGATTTGTCTGCAAATCTGCAGGACAAGCATGAGCTACCCTGGCTGGTCTGTGAGATACTGAAAGCCCACAAATGGAGCCAGTGTTAGCATAGGACATGGAAATAGATTCTTCCTACAAAACCCTTTGTCCCAGAGATGGGATGATTGCCACACTGACAGGATCCTTGCCCGAAATGGTCTCGCTGTTTTCACACTCTGGATGGTCTTCCAATCTTTCGTACCCAGGACAGCCCAAGTTATTTGCTTCATAAAGGGAGGGTTTCTTCTAACCAATAGCAACTGAGTGCCTACTAAGTGCCAGGCCCTCAGGTCTACAGGGAAAGGGTAAATAGAGACTCAGTCCAGAATGATCCAAGGAAGGCACCCACCCCAGCATGCCAGCCCGGAGGGGAAAGCCAGGGAGGGCTTCCTGGAAAAGGCGGCCAGTTCAGTGCTTGGAAAGGAGAGAAGAGAGGAGGCCAGGGTTCCCAGTTGGGAGTCCTCGGAACTGCATCCCTCTGAAGTTCATATTCACATTTGGATGAGCTGGGATTGAGATGGGGAACAGGCTGGAGCTCTGGTCCCCACCTAGCCCTTTGAGGAGGGCTGCACATGGGTGTAAGATTCACACTTGTATTAAGGTTTCCAAGGACTTAAGAGAAGAAAAACTATGAAATAAAAGATGAACTCCTGAACAGGCCATTCAAGGTCCCCGGATGCTAACGAATCTCATCTCCTACCACCTCAGCTGGAGGAACACCGTTGGACTGGAAAAGTCCAGACACAGAGCCTGCACAGAATTTCCCCAAGGGGAGCACATCTCATCTCTCAGGACACCCACCTCCAACAAGCCTGGGCTGGCATGGCAGGAGGCCAAGAAGGTATTAGGAAAGTCACCTCTGCCTCTGCAGCACACACTGCCTTCCGTCCATCTCTTGTCTCCAAATGGAAAGAGAAAGAAAAGTAGAAAGGCAAGGCCTGAGCCCAGACTGGGATCAGGGAAGTAGGAATGACCGCACATAATTGAACCCAGGAAATCAAGTTCATGCTTCAAAGACAGGTCCAGAAGGGTCTGGGGGTCTTTGAAGGTTGACACTGGAGGGAAAGGTCCAGGGTGGCCCACCTAGAACTGGATCCCACTCACTTGATTCTAGACAAGCAAGTCACCTGCCCACGCCTCAGTTTGCTGACCTGAGAAATGGCAAGAACGTCTCCTATTTCAGCTGAACGAGGTGATGAACTGAAACCATAAGGCTCCTTAGCCAGGCAAGAGCTCCTTAGGGAGCACCAGGGTGTGGGAGCACACGAGTATGGGATATACTCTGGCCTCTCCTTTCGCTTCCCTCTGCCCAATCATTCTGGAGCTGTCCTCAACTCGCCCTGACTTCAGTACACCCCACCCCTAATCCAGCCTAGGCATCTTCGAAATGGTGCAGATTCCTGGCCCGTCCCAGACTTACTGGGCCTGGAAATCTGCATTTCAAACAAGGTTCTCATTACATTTTTATGCAGTCTGCATAAGCTTAGTTCTTTTGGAAGAACTTCAAGAAGCAAAACACGAGTTCGGCCCCTGCAGGCACTGTCACTGGCATGGGTAAGCTTAGGACAAAAGTCCCTGATACTGACTGCCAAGGAAATGCCTTGACAAATGTCATCTGTGGAAATCACTGACAGCAAACACCCACATGGTGTTCCCATGTACCAGGCACTGTTATCTGCCCTTCCCGTGGATTCATTCAGTTACTATTTACACGTCCCCATGAGACGGTGTCTGTTATTCGCATTTTACAGGAGAGGAAACTGAGGCACAGCGCTCCTGATCCCATCTCTGGACTTCTCATTCCAGTTTCTTCCGGTCACCCCAACATGCTGTCATGAAAAGGGACAAAGCCTTGGGTGTCTGCCTCTCTGGGCTCAAAGCCTGGGTCTCCCACCTTTAGCCACGTGGCCGCAAGTCTCTTAAACTCTCTCAGCCTCGTTTTTCTCATCTACTCAATGGAGCCAATACCGATCAGGCAGAGCTCTGGCCAGGATGACAGGGGAGGGAGGGATGCAGCAGCTGACTAGGAGGGACAGTGCCCAGCCCCTCCCTGCCCCCTCCCAGCCTGAGTCAGGCCTCCTCCCAGCCAGAGTCTTAGATGCTGACTCATCACGCTGGCTTCCTTTCTGAGGCTCAGGGACTTTGAGTCACGCCTTGGATGGGAGTCTCTGGAGTTGGGTCCCAAGGAAGAACTGCGGCTTCGGGCCACCAAAAAAACACAACGAGATCTCTCTTCCCCGTCCATGCCAAGGCAAGCTCAGGCCAGGAGGTTTCAGTGCGCCTGGTGGGGGGGGGCCCCCAGCTCTGTTCAGATCTAACTCCAACCTGGAGGGGGCAGCCAGAATCCAGCCGACCGCCCCTCAGCAGGGCTGCAAGCCCCTGCTCACTGGCCTGATTCTGCTAAGTTCTCAAGAACACGTGATTGACACTCAATAAATAAATAACTATCACATTCCCACCCGGAAAGTTTCCTCCCCAAGAAACGCAGTGAAGACCCAATGTCTGCTACGGGGGGCGGGGGGGAACAATCAAGACCAAGAACCCCTTTCGCCACCTTTGATCGCAACCAGAGGGGTCTGTCGGGCCAAGTTCCAGCTCTGGCTCAGCCTTGGCAAGTCATGCCCTGTCTCTGGGCCTCAGTTTCCCTCTGTAAAATGGGAAGATGTTGGATCAGGAGCGTGTGTGAGTTTTTAATTCCATCCCAAATCATCAGACCAACTGTTGGTGATCCTGGATTTGCTTGTTGCTCTGGAGGAGCCCCCTCTGGGGAGGGAAGACCCCAACACGTGCTGGAAGGTCTCCCTGGAAAGCCGAATCAAACACCACCACCCGGAAGGTCAGGTGCCTGCTCGGACTCCACCCAAGAGATTACAGGGGAATGGGGCAGAGGGAAGGAGCCATTCGATTCATTCAGTGCATGTATGTGAACTCCTGGGCCAGGCAAGCCAAGCCTTCCTTCTCACCCTCTTGTGGGGGACGAGGTCCCACAAAACTAAGAGGTCACAGGTCAGGGGACACCCCGGATTTCGCTGCTTACACCAGGGCACTGTCCCTCTGACACGTCCCCATCACTTCCTGTTCGCCTCTATCTCCCCCTACCCTGGACCCCCACCCCCGGGGCCACACCAGCACTTACCCCCATCACCTGCATTTCTCCCCCTGAATGGGTGAGCCCCTTGAAGGCAGGGACTGGGGTTTGCACTCTCTCTACCTTGCTTATTTCAATTCATATCTGTGAAAGTCAGTAAAAACTCAGAATTTTCGGTATAAGAGGCAGGGCTGGTGGGCTTGCCTTCAGACTGCATTTTCATAGCAAGAGCACGGTTTGTATTTCGATATTTGGTTCATTTGAGGGGGCTGAGAAAATTAAGTATGGCCAATAGACATTACAAAGAGAATAAAGCTCTCCTGTGCAGCCACGGGCTGAACTCTCTTTGAATCTTCAACCTTTTCCCAGTAACTTAAAGGAAGCAAAGGAATTCAAGGGCGCGGGACATGTGAAGATCTGAGCCTGAACCTTCCCCAACCAGATTTCCCTCCCCCACTGGCTGCCAGGCACCTCCGCCTTCCCAGCCACATATGGGTGCTGCCCCTGACCCACAGGGACATCTGACAGACAGGCGACAGACGGGAGAGAGTGGCTGGGAGTGGGGAGGTCCGAGGACGGTGAAGGAAAAGAGGCACTAAATCCCAGCTTCAGCTACTAAAGTGACAGAGGCGGTGACAGCGCGCTTCCCCCCAGCCCACCACTGTCCACACGCCCTGCCCTCCCTGCCCCAGGCTGAATCAGAGACCCTGGATCTCCCAGGAACGTCGGAGCAATTCCAGCTGTTCTTCCCCCAGGAGGGCAGGAGAGGCGGGTCCCAGAGGCAAGGAGACCGGGCGAGCGGGGGAGGTGGGCGGACGCGAAAATGACGCCACTGGCAGCGCTGGCCAGCGCTGGGCTGTCCCTTGCCCACACGACCCCTCTGGACCAGGCCACCTCTTCTGCGCCGCCACAGCGCCAACCCCTGGCCACCTGGGGGGCGCACCCTGCCCAGCGGCGCTGGCCGACACTCGCTCCCGCGCGTTTGGCACGCACTGTGACACACTCAGACCCTCTCTCCCAACCCCCCCCCACACGCACGCACGCACGCACACACCCCACCCTGGCTTCGAGGCTGAATCGGCCCCCGCCCCTCAGATGCACATCGGTTCTGAGCTCAGGCTGGAAACCAGACACACCCACGCCCCTTTCTCCAGCCTCAGCTCGTCGCTCTCCCCTACCCACCTCCTTTCCACACACGCGCGCTCAAACCCTCCTTCCCCAGGCACCCCACTCCGAGGATGCACCCCACCCCAACACACGCGCGCGCGCGCACACACACGCACTCTCCCAGGCCCTCCTCCGGCTCCCACTTCCAGTGCGCTCCCAGGCCTGCGGCGCCAGCTGTGACTCCGGGTGGCGTTGGGAAGCGCGACGAAGGTGTTCCCGGGCCGGCTCTCCACCCCTCCCCGGAACCCAAGAGCCCACTTTCCCAGCTGGGGAGGGTGAGCGGGGACCTGCTTTTTTTTTTTCCCCTCCTCTTCGCTCATCGAACCCCCCCATTCCAGCGGCGGCCGCGCCCCAAAGCCCCTCCTCACGCCCGCGCCTCAGGGTCGCCAGTCGCCACGCACTTGCAGCTCTGGGGGCCACAAAGGGCGGTCCAGAAGCCGCAGCAGCACGCACGGGCGATCGCTCCCTCCCAGCCCGGCACGAGGACGGTGTCGGGCTTACCTAAGGTATAGACAGAAAGGCAAAAGGAGCCGGAGCGGGGCTGGAGGCGCGGCGGCCAGCGGGCGCGGAGCAGAGCGGCGAGGATGGGCGTGCGCTCCGTAGTCCGAGCCGGGAGCCAGGCGGGGTTTGTTTATGCCCGGGCGGCGGGCGACTTTATAGGCGCCGCGGCCCCGCCCCGCGCTCGCCCCGCCCCCGCCTTCCGGAACCCGCACACCGCGGGGACACACCCCTTGCCGCTCCCTCCTCCGCGGCGCTCTTCCCGCTCCCGCCAGCGCGCGGGGCCGGGCCGGGCCGGGCCGGGCCAGAGCGCGGCGGGCGCCCGTCGGAGCCGCCGCCTGTTGCGCAAGCCTTTGTAGGGGCGCGGCGGGGAGGGGCCTCTGGGCTCTGGCTGCGGTTCGGCTGGGCGGTCGCCTCCTTCGCCCGGAAGGCCAAGGCCTCCGCGTGTGCAGTGGGCGCGTGTGCCCTGGGGATGCGTCTTGTGTGCTCGCGCGTGGGCATGTGCTGTGTGTCTCTGTGTGACCGAAGGGCCCCATCTCGGTCTCGGAGTTTCTTAAGTCCCATCGCGCCACGCCCTGACATCCCTTGTGGGCGACTCCCTACTTCCTCCAAGTCTCAAGATCTTAGCTCCGCAGCCCCTTTGAACTGCCTTCCCGGCGCTGCGTCCTTGACTTCCCCGGGAGCAGCTCCCAGCGATTCTCACTCCATGCCCCTTCCTTGTTGCATCGTCTCTCCACTGAAATCCTTGCTCCCACTGAATCTCGTCCATCTTGTTCACCCCATCCGCCCGCCCCTCCACTCCTCTCCCCTCCCCAGTTCTAAGCCCACGGCTCTAGTCCTTTCCCTCCCCGGGCCTTCTCCCCTCCCCCAGGAGCCCTGGCTGGGAGGATCCTCACCCCTGAGTCTTCCGCTTCCCAGAACTTGTCGGGAGCACCCTTTCCACCCTTAGCTGCCTCTCTCTGCTGCCTTGTTTTTGTTTAAAGATTACCTCCGTGTTCTCAACCCACACTGCATATTAGAATTCCCAGAGGAAATTTTTTTGTTTTAAAGAGGTGCCTACCAGGGGTCCATCCTAGGCTAGTGGTATCAGAACCTCAGGGAGCGCAGAGGAGGAATTGGGGTGCTTTAAGAGCTCTCTACGTGGCTCGAATGTGCAGCCAGATGAGAACCACTGTGCTGGAGAAAGGGAGACCTTGTCACTGTCCCCAGGCCCCTGCGCAGCTCAAGGGCCCTTCCCCCACCCTCCCTTTTCTGGTTGATGACAAACCAGCCTCCAGCTGGTTCCCTCCAGCAGCCCATGCTTTGCTCAAGGCAAGGGACCTGGCTCTCTGTGCAGCCCATTTGCCTCCATAGGCCCTGACATTTACTCATCCTGTCATTCCACAAATATTTATTGAGCCGCTGCGATGAGCCCGGTTCTGTGCTCAGCCACTGGGAAAAGGACTAAGAGGTAAAGTCCTTCCCCTCAGGAGCACAGCGTAGGAGACTGAGTCTCTGTTTCCCCATCCACACAACAAGAAGGCTATACCAAGCTCATTCATTCCGTACCTGGATTAAGCGCCCACCGTGTCCAGGCACTGTCCTAGACACTAAGGACAAGGTCATGAAAAAATTTTCATGACAATGTCATGAAAAAATTCGCGTCCTCCAGAGCCAGCCTGCGATCTGAAGACCCTCCCAGGTCTGGCAGTCCTTGACCCCACTCACATAAACCCATTTTCCCTGACCTCCTCTGTTTTGGCTTTCAACATACATTTATTGAGCACCTCTAGTTTATTACCTGCCGAAGATACAGAGTCAAGTTCAAAACTATGGAGGAAGCTGCCTCCTTCAACAACAACTTGAAACACTAATATGTGGGCCGAAGAAGGGCATTTTGCCAAGAGAGGCCATTTCAAGATCCTCCTTTGAGGAAGTCTTTGGGGCAGAGCACCCAGAGCGGCCCAGACCCGCAGCCAGAGGCCCCAAAGTCGCTCTATGGGGACCCCGACGTTCCAGAAGACAATGAGCAGAGAACATATTCGGGCCCAGGGGAGGGAAGGTGCCGGAGGCATAGAGAGGAGAAAAAGAAGACTTGTAACCGCGGAGGAGTAGAATTTCAGAGAGCAGCAGCATTCTAAAACCAGGATGAGATGAGATGGGGGCAAGGTCCAAATCCTCTTGGAGATATTCTGGGGAAAGTGCCATAGATCCCACACCCCCTCTCCCGCAGGCCCAGAGCAGCCAATTTCCCCTCATGCTTCACTGTGTTCTTTCTTCCACTGAGCACCGGATGAAACCACGTTCTTGTACCCAAGGTGGCCACACTCGAGGAAAGACTGACTTTGGCACAACTCCAGATGCACACGCGTGTAGAAGATGCCCGTGGTCCAGAGCGACCCTGGGACCTGAGAGCCGCCCACCACGCCCCTGCATCCCCCAGCCCGGACCAGCTGAGGCAGCCAAAGCGCCTAGAGCCAAATGTGGGTGCAATTGAATTGAGCTGTTTATATTATTTCTTTTTCTCGCTGGTCAGCAATAGAATTAGATTTGCTTAGTAAATGAGCATGTGCTGCAAATCCATCACAGGATGAGACTGGAGTTTCTGGACTCATGACCTCTGGAAATTTCTATTTAGCAACACCTTAGATTTGATCATAGACTATCTTGACTAAAAAGACCATAGGATTCATCTGGTCCCAACCTTCTGGCTTGGAATGCATGGGTAGTCGGGGTTGAGAGAGACCCAAGAGAAAGCCGCAGTTGTCCTGATTCCAACACTTAGGAGCTGTGGTAGCTGGGGCAGGTACCCCGCCTCTCCACACATCCGTCCCCCCCACATGCACCCGGAGCAAATGGGTGAGAGAGGCCGCTAGGCCTCCCCACCATAGTTCAGGAGCCCGAGACTACGGTCCCGTGTTTTCTTCCTATTGTGATGAGACTATGTCCCTGAAAACCCAGCATCTCCCAGCTCCAGTCCTGGGCCCCCTCTCCATCCTCCAGAATCCGCATCTACCTCCCTTCTAGATCATTCTAATCAACAAACACACATTCACTACAATTCATGA
The DNA here is from genome assembly GCA_028534135.1 of Potos flavus. Classification (NCBI taxonomy): domain Eukaryota; kingdom Metazoa; phylum Chordata; class Mammalia; order Carnivora; family Procyonidae; genus Potos; species Potos flavus. The sequence continues at coordinate 4,133,529 of CM052900.1, read as the reverse complement.
CCCATCCTATCATCCCAGTTGCCCTCTGGTGACTGTAGCCCCATTCCTCTTCCCCCACTTCCTCCACCAAACTACTCTAAATGGGTGTCTACACACATCTCTCCACCCCTTACACCCCCTTCCTTTCACTTGTAAGTATTTAATTTATCAAGTTCCTGGACAAATAATTCTGCCAACCTTGTTAGGAAGAACAATTGCCTACCCAACCCTCCCCGCCTCACTGGCTCTACACCCAAGGGCGAGTGCTTGGATTTCCTGTCTCAGCCTCACCATCAAAAACAAAAATGCAAACAAACACATAATAATAGCATTAAGTCTCCTGGGGTCACTGTGAGAAATCCATGAGCTAACACATGTAAGGTGCCTAGAACAACGTGTGGCCCATAAGGAACTCGTTCTTGATAAAATGTTAGCGGCCATCATCATCATTATCCCATTCGTCATCCGAGCCCATCTTCCCTGGCATCTCACACAGTACCTGATTCATACCGAAATCCGGTAAGCATCGGTTGAGTAAGTGGAGGATGCAAGTGCTTCCGTCCGAATTCTCCCTGCTTTGTGTGGACTTGCTGGGACTTTGTCGGGAGGGGAAGGGAGCTTCTCCTTGCTTCGGGAGTCCACGTGGGAGGACCTCCATGCGTGGACCTCTGTAAATTCTCCCAGGGCTCTGAGAGCATGCCTACCCTATAAAATCCAGCCGCGAGCAATGGGAAAAGGTGCAAAGGAACAATTCCTCTGGAGGCTGGATGTTAGCCTACACTCGGGGCTCATAATGATCTTTTACTTTGAGTAGACAAAGAGGTAGACAACCTTGGCCCCATAGAAGATCAGTTTCTCTTTACTCCTGGTTTGTAATAGATTGTCAGAGCCGCTGTAATGAGTCACCACAAACTGGATGGCTTGAAATAACAGAAATGTATCCCCCCCTAGTCCTGGAGGTCCGGAGTCTAAAAGCGAGGTGTCCGCAGAGCCCGGCTCCCTCTGAAGGCTCTAGGGAAGAATCCTTCCTTGGACCCGGTGTTCGCAGCTTCTGGGGTGTGCTGACAGTCCTTGAGGTCTCTTGGTTCATGGCCACGTCACTCCGATCCCTGCCTCTGTCATGATACGGCCTTCTCCCTGGATATTTCTGTCTCTGGCTCTTCTCTTCTAATGAGGGCACCGGTGTGATTGAATTAAGAGCCCACCCTAATCCACTACGATCTCATCTAACCCTAACTAATTACATCTGCAAAGACCTCATTGCCAAATAAGATCACATTCTGAGGTTCCCGGTGGAAATGATTCTCAGGGGGATGGGATTCACCCCAGTACGAGGCTACTGCATGTTTTACAAATATCTGTAGTGTATTTGCAGAAAGACCTGCTTCTTGGCCCACGAATGCTTTCAGAGGGTCTCACAGGGTCTCCTGCCTGGCTTTCCAGCAGCTGCCCTGACTTTTGGTAGCTGCCCCTCCCCAGTTCCCTGCAGCCCCAGCTTGGCTGTCATCTTGAGCAACCTAATCATAGCTCCTGCCTAATTAAGGCTTCTGCTGCTCCGGTTGCCCTCGAAGCCCACCAGCCCCTCCCGGGCGGCCGTATAGATGCCCTCGCGCCTGCCCAGGCGTTCCCCTCCCTGCCCCAGGCTCTGGGTTACTCAGCGCCTCCCCTCACATCCTCACCTCTGAACCTTTGCCCACACTGTTTCTCTGTCCAGAAAGCCCCCCACGTCTCCTCTCCCTGTGGGGATTTCATTCCCTGGGGGAAACCACCAGGATTAGTCACTGCCCATTTCACCGCTCCTCCTTCCGGCCCGTCTCTCCCTGAAGTTAGGCATGTAGGCTTCCTGGCATTGTCAATGACCAGGGAGTGGAAGTGACCTGTGTCACTTTGGATGGCAACGTTATTTTTTTTTTAAGATTTTATTTGTTTCTCTTTCAGAGAGAGAATGCAGACAAGCAGGGGGAGCGGCAGGCAGAGGGAGAAGCAGGCTCCCCACTGAGCAAGGAGCCTGATGCAGAGCTCCATCCCAGGACCCTCGGATCATGACCTGAGCCACCCCAGGCGTCCCCAGATGGCAGTTTTAATAGCCAGCATGTGATTCACTTTGCTCTCCTACTACTGTGACAAGCAATGCCCCAGATAGTGTGGGTTCCATCCCCTGGGGCCCAGCAGCAGGAGGCATGGAGCAGAGCCCCTCCCCCACCCACCCCCACTGACCCAAAGCAGTTACATGACCTGGAGAAGAATTAAACTGCCACTAGGACTTTGAGGGGATTCGTCGCTGCAGCCCCCGCAGCCCATCCTGACCGGATCCGTGTCTTCCCAGGTTGCGCCACATGTCAGCTTTTTCAGGAAAGCTCTCTTGTTCTTCTCCAACCAGATTCGTTTTTCAAATTCAATGCACAGCTGTCAAGCATTCCCGAGCCTTTCCAGCACAGTGTGAGGTTCAGGAACAAAGGGATGAATCAGACAATGGCAGGCCTGTGAGCTTACAAGTGTCCTCAGGTAAGCACAGAGGGTCTTAGAAGACTCCATGACCCAAGCGTCTTACCTGCTCTGGAAGGTCCAGAAGAACCCTCCTGGAAAAAGGATATTTGAAGCAGGCTGCCCCGAGACGAGGCATCGGGGAGGAGGGGGAGCATGATCTCACCACCTTCTGTTCTTGGAGCGTTGCATGTTTTCCTTTCTTTCTATTAGTCAGAACGCCTCAGTGTATCTGTGGCATACATACCATTTCAAATGGCTGAAGCAATCAAAGGAAGGGCACGGCTGTGCGCTCCTGGAGCAGCAAAGCCCGGTGGAGGCTGGCTTCAGGCACAGCGGGAACCAGGCCCTGACGTCACCTGGCCCTGCCTCTCTAGCTCTCAGTATCTCTCAGATTCGCTTACTCCAAGTTGGCTTTGTTCTCAGGCAGGTCCTTTCTAGATTTCATCAGAAGGTTATCAGGAAACTGCAGGTCAGAGAGCTAGAGAATTCCTCATCTCCGAGGAGGGCAGAGCCCTGGGAAATCCTTCCTCCTTCTCTCTGAGAGGCCATGGCAGCTGTGAGGAGCCCGAATGTATGCTTGGCAGGCCCTCCTCCTGAAATAGTTGGCCCTTAACCCTCCTCCGCCCACCTTCCTGGCCTGACCATCTCCCTTCACCGCCGCCACCGCCACCACCAAAGGACCGCACCTTCTAGTCAGACCTGCCTGCCCGCCTGGGCCAGTCACACCGGGCGCCTTCATACTTTGTGCCTTTGCTTGTGTCTCTGCAGGGCAGAGCCCACGGCCAACAGGGGCACCAACCTGCACAGGGCAGGCAAGACCCGAGTGGTGTTTGCTGATTGAATGTAAGGAAGGAGGGAGGGAAGAGAGGAAGGAGAAAAAGGCTTTGGACTGTATGTTTAGACAATCAGCTTACAACTACTCTTGCTGATCAGAGTCATTCGCTCCTTGGAACTTTCAAAACTTCAGTCTGCTCCTTTTTCCTTCAAGGCTGCATTTCCCTGCCCCACAGAGGTGCTCCCTGATGCTCTGAGTGAGTGCTTGTCTTGGAGAAGTTAAACCCGAGCCTAAGTCTCCCCGTTGGCTCCCGACCGACAGTTCCCGCCCACCATCACCTGGAACCTGGATCAAGAAATGCAAAAAGATGCTGTAGTAACCATGAAATTGACTCGCCAACCAGATCCCGGAATGAACATCACGTGACTTGCCTTCCTTGTGTTCAAGCGAAGAAGCTCGGTCAGCCCCGCTCTGCTGGACCTAGTGATGAATTCCATCTTGGTCAATAAATTATCCTGCCCGATGTTATTACAATTAGGAAGGCAAGTCCGCTGCCTTTTTTTTCCCCCCACTTGCTGTGCTTTCTGAAGCTAAACCCAAATGACTCTCAGGTTCACCCCTGGCTAGGAGCCTCCTAAACCACAACTCAGTGGTAACACTGATTCTGCAAGGCCTCTTGCTCCTTCCCTCGGGGCAGAAACTGACATTTTCATCCCGCCCAGGCATTCTAGCAATGTGTGCCTTTGACCACCTCCAGGATCAAATTCAAGAGAAGGAGTCTCTGCAGTGGGCATCCCCCCCCCCCAGTCTGGGGAGCACAGTGCAAGCATTCACCCCGAAGGCTGCAAGGGATCAGATGATAGAGCTGTGTGTGTACAGGGGAGGGGGGCAGGGCAGGAGAAGTTCGTATTATTTTCAAGGTACAAGAAGACCAAGGCCTAGCTGTCCTATTCCTGAAGAAGGGAGGATTGTGAAGGGGAAACCAATATGCCCTTGCTCAATCTGGTGAGGGTCAATGAGGTCACCTAAGCAGATGCTGTCACAGTCCCACCAGCCAGCCAGGCGAAGCAGGGGACAGAGCCCCCAGAGCCACCTCTGGGGCCGGGGTGCGTTCTGAGTCATGTAGTCTTCCTCGAACAAACAATCCCTGGTGTATAAAATGTGTACTCGTCCAAGGAGACAGTGATTTTTAGCGCAGGGGCATTCAATGTCAGTAAACCGTGCTTTAATCCTGAGTGTATTACACACTAAAAGGTGCTATAGAAATGGTTGCTGCCATAACAACAACAAAAAATTCAAAAATAAATACTCCACGTGGAATTATTAGGAAATTCAGATAGGCGTGAAATACCTACGACAACAAAAATCACAAAAAATTAAAATAAGCCGCCCCTCGGTAATAATCTCTATTAGTATCTCGGGGCTCATTGCTCCAGAAATTCTTCTATGGCTTTGTATGTTTGGATGTGTGTGAAAATATATATTAAAAATTTATGATAGCATTGAATTACAAGTAGGTATTTTGACGACAGCCTGTAAAAAGGACTACTGACTTTGTTCTAACCTGCTTTTCTCACGTAACCAGATGTGATGAATGTCTTTGCAGTTGAAAAAATAATCTGCCCACACATTTCTTTTTACTGTGTTATCGTAAAAGACAGGATGTATAAAAGAGAGCGTGCATCAGATGTAAGCGTAGAGTATAATGGAATAATTATGAAATGAACGCCCCAGAGTCTAGAGCAACTTTCCGGGCCAAGGCAGGGAACCCGGCCGCCCCGTGGAAACTCTTGCTGCTGCTACCATCACCATCCACGAGACAATGAGATTGTTCTTAATGATGCATGATATTTATTCCCTTACAGGGATGGACCACTCTGCATATAACGTTTCTAACAAGAATAGCTAATGCCCATTTAGCACAAAGGTCCTGGGAACTGTTGCAAACCATTTGCACGTAATAATGATAATCTTCACCACGTCTCCAAGACCTAGGGTGCTATTTTTATCATCCCTACTTTATAAATGGAAAAACCAAAGGCGAAAAAAATGTGGAGTGATTTGCCCAAGACGCGCAGCGGGTAAGTGGTAGGGCTAGAAATCCAATCCAGGCAGCCTAGCTCCCAACTTTGTCCCTAACCACCGTGTCTGGATGGCCCCCAAACCCACATTCTTTCTCCTAAACCACCGCGTGCTTTCTAAATCCATGGGGCTCTGCAAACACTCTGTGATGCGATGTCGGTGGGCAGATGCTTGGAGCCAACGTTCTGGCTGGAGGACCCGAGCAACCAGACACAAAGCACCTGGCCGGGGGCCCTAGTCTTGTGACTCTGAGTCCAGTTAATTTGTATCAGTTCCCGCCAGCCTCTGCTGAAAGGGAAAAAGGGCCTTGCTGATGATGTCGCCTCCTCCCTGGCCACGCCCCCCCACCGCAGGGGGCAGGGGGCGCTGCTCTCTGAAGTGGTGATAATGGGCTTAATCCCATTTAAGCTGTGGGAGGTTTCCTGTGGCTGATTATTAATAGACTTAGAAAGGTGTGCGCGTTCAGGGACAGGCCGGCAGTTTGGGGTGTGAGGCCAGTGTGGTCTCTTCGTTTCTGGAGTCATCTGGATGATTCAGACTCTGGCTGTCTCCCTTGACTCATCCCCTGGCTGAGGGCTTGGCTTCTCACCTCCGGGGCACCCCATTCCCAAAGCAAATTGCTGTCTCACCTCCCTCCTTGCTCCTGATTTACACCATCTGTTCCAGACTGTAGACACCGAAGCTTCTAGTCCGCGAAAGCTGGCTTCGTATCCTGGTCTAGATCGTCTAACCTGTTAGAACCTCATCTTTGAAATGGGCGTGGCACGTCTGAGCGGTTGTGAGGACGGGTGGAGAATCACGTAGCGGCCTCGCGGTGACCCAGCACTAGGACCTGTCACTCTGAGGCTGCCACCGTGCCATCTGGCTGCTACAGGGCTCGACTGCCTCTGTCCCTTTGCATATGCTGTTCCCTTGGGTGTGGATGTCTTTCCCTGGTCTCTCATCCCTTCCTCTGCGGGGGCGTGGCAGTCCTATGAGGAAGTATGATGCGATGCAATATGAAATAGTGGGATTCTTCTCTTTATCTTTTTCTAAAGGGCTCTGGGAAGAAACCTGGCCACGTGGAGCCCCTCCCCCCGGCTGTAAGATTATCGGACCCAATGCACGACGTGGACCTTGCTGGCATTCGTGTCAGTAATGGCTGAAGCAGGCGAAGTTTTGTTCCAAGAATCCCGGAAAGGGAGGAGAGAAGCTTGAAGGTGAAAAAGGAAGACCCTCCTGCCTGGGGTGTGGGCAAGACTAGGGTTCCATTAGCAGCAAGGACCCTTGACCCTGGCCCTTGAGGAAGGAGAGGAGCTGCGGTATCCTCACCCACCCTCTCCCGAGGGTCCGGCTGCCCAGGCAGCACCTTTGCCCTGGGAGAAAGCCCGCGTGACCCCATTTCTGGCTTCTCCATCACACAGCCCCGGACATCTTGGATGACACTTGGTGGGGGGTGCTGGGTGCCCCACTCTTGACTGAGACAGAACTTCCCACAGGGCTGACTGTTTGTAAATTAATTCCAATGGAATGAAATTTCCAGTTAGCCACGTTTCAAGTAGTTGGTGGCCCCATGTGTCCCGCGGCCACTGTCCAAGCCAGCGCTTAGCTTCATCGCGGCAGAAGGTTCTGGTGGGCGGTGCTAATGAGCGCAGGGCATTTCCCCAGGGAGCATCGGGAAACAGACTCTCTCCAAGCCTGACAACAGGTGAAGACCTCCATCGGTTTTCAGGGACGGCGTTAAGGATTTCCAAGGTTGAGCACGGAAAAAGAGGCTTAGAGGAAAACACGGCAGAAAACACAGCTCTGTGCAGAAGAAGTGTGTGTGCAGGTGATTTCCACCCGGCCTGCATAGGGATTTTGCGGCTGCTTTGTTTTTCAAAGCACACCCATGGGTCCCTCCTTCGGAGGCCTTCCAGGATGCTCTTTTGAGGTGAAGGCTCTAGTGCTGTATTCCGCTGCGGCACCCTAAGGAAGGCCGTAGGAGGTCTACTTCATGTTGAATCCTCATTTTGTTTTCTCCCCACCCAGCCCCGGCTCAGTCAGTAGAGCGTGCAACTGGATCTCGGGTTCACGAGTTTGAGCCCCACATTGGGCTTAGAGATTACTTAATTAAAAAAAAAGAAGCAAATTAAAACAAAAGAAGCCTCATTTTCTATTGCAGTTCTGTCTCTTCTCTTGGCGTGCTAGCTAGCTTTTTGAGGAAAATCTCCTGGTCACCAGTATGTCCCTGGCAATCAGAGCCTGGCTGGCATACAGTAAGTGCTTAATAAATGTTGACAAGATGGATGGACGAATAGATGGATGGAGGGAGGGATGGATACATTGCCAGATGGCAGGCTGGCTTGGGGTGACTGATTTTGATCTCCAGCATAACTGGGTTTAAAGCTCATCATTTCCAGGAAATCTTTGCTGATTACAACCCCCCAACTCTGGGCAGAATCCTATGTGTTTAAAAGCCAGAGAACTCTGCAGTGATCCAAGATTTCCCCTTTGCTTTCTTAGGTTCGGAGAACAGGCTTTTGTGTTCCAGTTAGGAAAGCAGAGAGATCAGGGGCCAGAATCTGGGGAGGGGAGGCTGAAACTCAGTAGACCGCAAGAGGGTACGTGGGACATTTGGGGCGGACAAGCCCTTCTCTCTGTCTGCCCAGCACAGGTGCGAGTGTCAGGGGCTGCTGGCTGGACCCGCGTCCCACTACTTCTCTGACATCCGCGCCCTGCCCACGCCTGCCTGGGCGCTCAGTCACGTCCTCCTCGTCGGCTTCGTCCCCCACGCTCGCTGCGTCAGCCTCCCGAGATGCAGGTAAGCCTCTGGCCGGGGCCCAAGGTGTGTCTGGCAAGGCTCACCTGCTGGGCGGTGGTGACTGGGCCCTCCCTTCCCCTCCGCTGCGCGAATAAAGAAATCCCTTCTTTTCACACTTGGGCACTCTGTCTCTAAGCACTCCTCACTAGCTGGTAGAGAGGGATCAACTAACAGCGTCATTTGATGGCATTTTAATCTTCTTCTGAGAAACATTGGAAACAGCATTCACTCTCTCATTCATCATTCCTTCCCTCACCAGTTTGTCCAAAAGTATTTCCTACTCTGCACAAACGTTCTGTTTCACGGAGACCTGGACATCCGGGAACGCAGGAGGAAGTTTGCCCTTGAGCTCCCGTGGCTCAGGTTCAAGGGTAGTAATTAGCGCAATCACAGCTTATACTTACTGAGTGCTCATTCTGCCTAGGTCCTGCTCTCAGTGCTCTCTGTATGTGAAGCTCCAGAATGTTCTTATGAGGGAGCTACTCTTATCATTCCAATTCTATAGATGAGGAAAACGAGCACAGAGAGGTTAAGTGAAAAAATGTCACACAGCTTGTAGGAGTTTCCAAGTGCTGCCGTAGCAAAGTGCCACAGACCGGGGGCTTCAACAACAGAAGTTTATTTCTTGACCATTCTGGAAGCTGCAAGTCCTAGATCAAGGTGTCGGCAGGGTTGGTTTCTTCTGCGACCGCTCTCCTTGGCATGTAAATGTGATCTTCTCCCTGTGTCTTCACATGGTCTCCCTGCTGTGTGGCCGTATCCTAATCTCCTTGGCTTTATTTTTATTTTCTTTTATTGTTTTAAAGATTTTATTTATTTATTTGACAGAGAGAGAGATCACAAGTAGGCAGAGAGGCAGGCAGAGAGAGAGGGGGAAGCAGGCTCCCCGCTGAGCAGAGAGCCCGATGCGGGGCTCGATCCCAGGACCCCGAGATCATGACCTGAGCCGAAGGCAGAGGTTTTAACCCACTGAGCCACCCAGGTGTCCCAGTAATCTCCTCTTCTTATAAGGACACAGTCCTGGTGGATTAGGGCCCTCCCTAATGACCTCATTTTAACTTAATTAGCTCTTTAAACCGCTTGTCTCCAAGTAGTCACATTTTGAGGTCCTGGGGGTTAGGACGTCAACAGCTGCATTTGGAGGGGGGCATGATGACAGAGTCAGGATTTGAACCCACGCTGGTGGCTACAGGCTGCTGCATCTCCCGGAGGATCGCCAGCATGGATGACAGAGCCACAGAGATTCCCTAGCCCACGGCTGGGGGATTCCCAGAGCAGGGGACTCCGGGAGGGGGTGAGAGGAAGTGATGGTTGGTGACTTCCAAGCCCACCCCCGCCCCACAGCTCTCCAAGCCCTGGGTACCCCCACATTCCCTGGGAGCTCTCAAGCTCCAAAAGGACCTCTTCCCATGGCCAGGGAATCTCCCCTCCCCTGGACTGGAGCAACAGGTATGTGAACAGAAGAAAAGATTTTCCTCTCCACCAGGCACCTTGCTGGGTACTGCCCCCCAGGACCCATCCGACTCAGATGATAACCCTGCAAATTAGTGATCGTTATCCCCGAAAGGAGAAAATGGAAGCCAGGTTCTCTGTGGCCCTACCTTTCCCCTACATCTCAGAGACATCTTGTTAGAGAATATTTTAACTGGGGGATCTGTATCAATTATGGGCTCCAAGAATACTATAGATGAAAACCCTGAGGCTCCGAGAAGGGATATGGTTTATTGAAGTCACAGAATCTATTCTAGTTGGAACTAGGACACCCAACTGGACGGTGAACTTCATGGGGGGTAGGGACCGTGTATGTCTTAGTCACCCTGAATCCCCAGAATGGAGAACCAGATGAGCACAAAGTAAGCCTTTCATACATATTTGTTTGAAGAATGAATGAATGAATGAACAATGAAGAAATTAATTCCCAGTCCAAGGCCTTCTTTTAGCCCCAAATTATCTAAGAAAGAAGGGGTTCTATTCATTTTCCTCTTTGTCCTACATAAGAGAACACCAGATTTTAATACAAAACCGGCGAAAACGTGTTATTTTCCAGTTTCCCTTGTATGTGACAAGGTTTTAGACAATACTAAGTTTTAAGTAGAAGTAGTTAAAATCTAGGAAGTATGCTTAAAGAGAGGAAGCGTGCACAAATAGATTTGCTTCCTTCTTCATGATGGCAAGAGTGAAATGTAATGGCTGGGGCTCCAGCAGCCACAGTGGACCATGAGGTGACCTTATGAATGAAATGTAATAGAACAACGAGAAATGGAACCTGGGTTGTTGATACCATGAGGCAGAAATCTGACCCAGATAGGTTTAGTTTGGAGGGGTTTGTCCTGCCGCTTATCAGTTATTTAAACAGGTAGGAGATTTCTTCAATCAGCTTACCAGTTCTGGAATCTTGGAGAAGCTATTAAATATCCTCCGTTCCTTCTCGTCCCCAGGGCCATGACAGTGAGCACCTAGAGGACTTATGCCAGGTAAGCTTGATACACAGAACTTATTTCAAGAGAACAAATAGAGAAGGACATGCATTCATCCTACCTAACCTCCTACCTACAGGTGACCAGGGAGAGGTGGAGCTCATGCCAGTTGATATCCCCTCCAGACGCAGCAAGACCTTGAAGGATAGCTCTGCCCCCTGCCTTGGTCCACATCATACCAAAGAGAAATGTTCCAATGCCAATGAAATGTTAAGTGACTTCGAAGCAGCAATATATTTCAGTGGTTTTTATAATTAAATATTAAAATTATTTTCTATTTAAATTTCTGATAGAACCTGAGAAATCAGGTAGCAAGATTGTAATGGGGCACTGAAGACCACTCTAGAGTGAATAAATGGCTTTCATCTCTCCCAGATAGTGGTAGATAAGAAATGGCATACTGTACTGAGAAGAATTCTCTGTGTCATATCAACTAGTGATGCCTGTCCTTCATATCAACTAGTGATGTCTGTCCTGGGCACAGAGCAGATAGGTGAGCGTATACACATGGTTAGGGTATTTGTCATACCTGAGCTCGTTCCTTTCTATCTACTGGTTAAACCTAGTAAAGCCGGACCTGCCTCCCCTAGGTGCAGATCCTCTCTAGGCAGAGCTGAAAGTGAAAGACGTGTTGATATGATATGATATCCTGCATTAGGTTACCCACAACTGAGCACAGAACACAAAGCTCTTTATGCACGTTATTTCTGCCTGCTCAACGATTGCACAAGCTAGGCACGAGTATGCCCATTTCACAGATTGGGAAACTGATTTCTGAGAGTAAAAGTGATTTCCCTGGACTGTTAAGAGTCAGAGCTGGAATCTTCCGTTCGGCCCCACTGTGTCCCCATGAGGCCAATAATTACAGAAGCTTCCATTCTCCTCTGCTCTTGCTGAATTATCCAGGCAGCCTCCTCCACCCCCACTTGGCTTTGACTCTGGGGCAAAGCCTTGGCTTTCACCACGGACAGTTGTGTGGTTCCTCCGGGGGTTGGGAAACACTGTGTTTTGTCCCACACAGGTCAGCTTAGAGTAGAATACGTTCTTCTCGGATTCTCCTTTAGACAGTCATTTCTCTGCAAGCAGAGACAAGGCTGGATGCTGACTCAGGAATGCCTGGATGATCTGGGGTTGTTTGTTCCCCCAGAACCGGGAGTTTGAAAACCTGCATTCTCTCCACCAGCTCCTCGCCTGTGGGCTGAGAACCCGAGGGGCCTCAGCAGACTCATCATGGGTGGGCCCGAGCCTTCTCTCCCCTCTCACTTGTACCCCATCTGCTTTGTATTGCTACCGCTGATTTTGTGCTAATTTTGCAAATGTTTTAATGCTAAGGAAATTTGAATAGGGAATATATTCTGATAGCTTAACAAATAAACAATATAAAAAGGTACATGTGAAAATTTCTTATTTCCACTCCTGCCCCCCATCCATTGTGTTCCCTACCCTCCACCATAATAAGCACTTCTATTACTTTTGTGTGTATCCGCTTTGAGTTTCCCAGAGAAAACACACACGTATCTGAACATATATGATTATTACCCACTTCTATTATGTGAAAGTTAACACATTGGATACATTGTATAGGATCTTGTGCCTTGTTTATTTCAAGTAACAATATACCCCCTAAGCTCTTTCCTGATAACAGGTAAAGAATGTCCTGGTGGATTGTGTTGTTTTGTTTTTTAACATTGCATGTATTCCATTAAATGGATTACTAGATTATTCTATTAGTCTTCACTTGATAGATATTAGTTATATCTCCAACATTTACTACAAACAATGCTGCAATAATATACCACTTAGTAACTGAGCAAAATTATGAGTTGGATAAATTCCCAGAAGTGGGACTGCTGGTTCAAAGGGCACGTGCTTTTATAACTTTGCTAATATTGACAAATTGCCCTCCATAAACTTGTACCAATTTACACTCTCACCAGCAATAAACCGGGTTCCACCCAACTTCGCCAACAGAATGTGTTGTTAATATTTAATTTTTTAAATCAACCTGATTGGTAAATAATGGTACTTTAGTATTGTTTTATCTGATTATCATTTATGTGGTGTCAAGCTATACATTTTTTTATATTTTTAAAAGTCATTTATGTGTCTTACTATAAACTTTCTATTGCTAGCTTTTGCCTGAATCGGGGGTTCCTAGTCTTTTTCTTGTTTATTTCTGAGAGCTCTTGACTTATTAGGAATAATAAAAGATTAAAAGTGCCCTGTGCAGGGCATGGTAGGCAGAACTGAGCTAGTGGTCCCAGTGAGAGCGAAGAAGGGTGGACAGAATTAGCGTGACTCGGTTGGCTGCCTGAGATGGATGAGGAAGAGGGAGAAGTTAGGATGGTTCCTAGGTTTCTGTTTTGAGCAAGTCTGAGCCTGGAGAAGCTACTCACAGAGACTAGAAACACTAGGGAGGTTTGACAGGGAGACGCTGAGCCTGGTTTCAACCAGATTGAGGTATCCAAGGCACATGGCCCAAGAGATGTCCAGTGGGTGATTAATGACATATTCCTGGAGCCAAAGAAAAGGTCTGAGGTCATCTGGAGGGATCGGCCTATTGTAGGGGGGCATCTGAAGCTACGCACATCTCTTCACCTTCCACAGATGAGAAATATATTCCCCAAGATGTGGTCACGGAGATTCTGGACCCGTGGTTGTGAATTAGGGTAATTTTGCCTCCAGGGGACATCTGATAATGTCTGAAGACCTTTTCAGTTGTCACGACGAAAGAGAGGGTATGACTGTGTCCCCAGTGGGTGGAAGTCAGGGATCTGGTTAAACGTCCCACCTTGCATAGGGCCACCTGCGCAACAAAGAGTTATCTGGTTCAAACTGTCGATGGACTAAAGCGATCTCATAGACAGAGCAGTGTGAGACCTCGGTGACTGAGAACTCATTGTGCCACCTCAGTGATCGAGTTCAGATCCTGAATCCCGCTTCCCAGCTGAGCGACTTCTGGCAGTTCGCCTGCTCACCTAAGCCTCAGTTTTCCCATCTTTACGGTAGGTGTAAACCATCCCTATCTCATTAATGTCCTTAGGAGGATTAAATAAAATGTTACATGTTTAAAACCTGGCACGCAACACATACTCAACTGATGTTAATTTTATCTTTCCCTATGAATCCTCTTGCCTCAGAAAGCTCCTTTCTGGGGCGCCTGGGGGGCTCAGTCGGTTAAGTGTCTGCCTTCGGCTCAGGTCATGATCTCAGGATCCTGGGATCAAGCCCCACATTAGGCTCCCTGCTCTGTGGGGAGTCTGCTTCTTCCTCCCCCTCTGCCCCTTCCCCCTGCTCCTGCGTGCACGCTCTCTCTCTCTCTCTCTCTCAAATAAATAAATAAAATCTTTAAAAAGAAAAAAGGAAGTTTCTTTCCAGGGACAGCTTGGATGTGCCTGCCTTCCTCAACCAGGACATCGATGCCACTCAGATCTCCGTTCAACTCTGAGCCACGTCGTAGGGCTCCCCAGATGCCCGCTATCCAAGCATGCTTCCCCCATCTTCTCCCGCTATCACAAGAATCCACTTCGTGTTTGCTTCATGGCGGTCAGTGTTGATGGAAGATGGTGCTTCTGCCTGTCAGTTTGTCTATTGCTTGTTTTCCGCGGAGACTGAGAGGCCAGGGGGACAGAGGCCCCAGCTGTCTTTGTCACCACTGTGTTCTTTGTGCATTAAACAGTGCCTGGAGCATAGTGGGCGCTCAATAAACATTTTGCATGTGAATGAATGCATGAAAGAAGAATTGCTCCACAGTGAAAGGAAACAAAACAGGAGAAAGCGCAAAGCTACATTCACAGCCCTCCACTGCTTAGAGCAAAGTGTCTTCAAACCCGGTGGGGTGGAGGGAAGGGGAGTGGCCCGGGGAGGTGGGACAAGACAGGGAGGATGTGCTCTGGTCCTGGGGGACTCGGCCCTGCTCTGGGCACTCATGGAAGCCTCAGTGGCCACCCCCAGCTCTCCGGGCTTCTGCAGTAGCCACAAAGGCCCACTGAGAGAGCCCAGGCTTAGATCAGATCTGAGGCATCACCCTCCTCCCTAAGCACGGAACCCCTGGGGCAGCAGACAGGGCGTCTGAAGAAGCTGCAAGAGTGACATGCTCAGGCTTCATGTGTCTCTGAAACCTTCTTTGTGCAGAAGGATGGGCGATGTGGGCTCCTGCAGCCTAGAAACCGAACGAGCGAGCACGTCGATGTTCTGAGTCCCCCCTCGGTGCTCGGGAACATACCCACATCCAGGCAGGGGACGGAACTTGCCCAGGGCACGTGGTAGGACAGTGGCAGCAGACAGGGCTCAAAATCAGATTGAATTGTCAGGAAGTGATCTCCACCATGCTTTGTGTTCATGCTTGTTACTTACATCGAAGCAGCACATGTCAAAACAGCCCTTGGACGCAAGTCTTGCAGTCCATCGCGGCTCCTGAGCTCTGCAGAAGTCTAAGCAGGCTGACACAGCATTTGCGGGCTATCTGGGAACTCTCTCCTCCGCCTGAACCTCCTCCCCCCGCCCAACATTCACTCCAGAATAATTTACTGAGAACCTCCTCCAGCCTGGAAAGTGAGGAAACAGAGGGACAAAATGCTGTCTGCAACCCTGAGAAGTTCTCGGTCTGCCGATGGAGACAAACATGCGGGGACAGCCTTCACCCTGATAGGTGGGGGGATGCTGATGGGGTTTCAAACTGCCACAGAAAGCTCTATAGAGTTAGGGAAACTGAGGCAGCGGCTCTAAAGAAGCTTGAGTGAAAGGCTCAGGTCGAAGTGAGAGGGGCAGGCAAAATAAATGGTGGCTCTTCTCTAACTTGGAGGCTCTCACTGACGCCCTCGACCAAGCGGCCCCCGTCTCCTGCCAGGCGTGTTGTTTTGGAGAAGTGGGCTGCCCCGACCACGTGAAGCAAGTGTGGCCACGTAAGCAGGCTGGGCCAGTGGGGTGGGAGCAGGAAGTGGTGGCTGGTGCTTCCAAGCTGAGGCTTTAAGATCGAAGGCACAGTTCCGCCAGCTTCTCTCTCTCCCCTTGCGACCCTGAGCGGTCACACCCCTTCCTGACGGGGAGGTACCCTTAGCACATAAAGGCAGTGAGTGTGTGAGCTCTTACCCAGGCTACCAGTCACACAGGGCAAGTAAAAAAGAAAGCTCGGTGGTTTAAAATCGCTGAGAGTTGGGGTTTTCCTGCCACGAAGTCTAGGGCAGCCTGAGCAATACAAACCAAACCCAGATGACCTCACTCCCAAAGTCTGGGACTTCACCGCGAGGAATTTCTTCTGCCAGAGTAAGGGTTGATGCATTTCACTCTTAGTCAGGCTTGGCCGGCATCTGCCGCAATGACATTAATCCCTGCTGTCTCAGGAACTTCACATAATCGGATCAGAGTCAGATCCAACTCGGGCAGCCCTGCTCCGTGTAGGACCGGGGCCATCGGGAGCACGTGGGCTGCAAGGTACATGTCAAGGGGGAAAGGGAGGGAGCATCTGACTTGAAATGGACACCCAGGCACTTCTGCTCACAGCCTATTGGCCAGAAATAAGATATTTGGTCCCAAGCCTCCCTGAAAGAGACCACATAGCTAACCGCGGCTGCACGGCGTTACCATTTGCGCGTGCTTTCTCCAATGCGATGGTACAAAGTACAAAACACTAACCGCTTGCAGGGAATCATAAAAACCATCTTATGAGACACGTGTGCCGACTTCTTAATCCTCACTGCAGCCCTTGGAGGTCGGTCGGCTCATGATCCCAGGTATAGCTGAGAGAGCCAGGAAGAGGGAAGCTAAAGGAACTTCTAGACCAAGACGCTCGCCAGGAACGCTTGGGTTTGAGCGCAGGCAGCCTGGCCGCGGGCGTTGGCTCCCTGGACCACCTCGTTAACACCGATTGTAGGGACGGAGTGTGTTGGTGACCTTGTGGTAATGACATTCTCGTTCCATTGCAAGCCTGCATCCTGAAAGGGAGGAGAGGAATGTAGTCACAGCCTCTTTGATAAGAATTGTGCAAAAGTGAGATTTCCTCCCAGCGGTGACTGGCTGGTGTTATGGCCTCTCCCGTGTGTTTCGGGGGGAGAAAGCTGAGAGGTGGGAGCCATCCGTCATTCGAGGACTCGAGCACTCCTTGAGGATGGTTGCTTTTTATCGAGCACTGAGTACGTGCCAGGCACAGTGCTGAGCGTTGTTTAGATGTGTGTGTCATTTCGTTGTTCCAGCCACTGTATGAGTGTGTGTAATTGCTCCCCTCTCTGGGCTGGGAGCTGAGGCTCAGGCTGGGGAAGTGGCTGGACCAAGGTCTCAAAAAGCATTAGGCAGCAGGGTCAAGGTTCCTATAAAGCCCCATATTGTCAAGACCCAGGTTCTTGGCCACAGCTGTAGTCCCTCCCCAGCTACCAGTTAAGATGCCAAATGCTCTTGGAACGTGCTTGAAACAGAGGGCGTAGCCTGGAATTGGAATCAGAAGACCTGGCTTTGAGTCCCAGGAAGCCGTGTGTCCCAGAGCAAGCTACCTAACGTCTCTATGTCTCGGTGTGTTGAAGCATATAACATCCTTCATATTACCTTGCCCGTCAGTTGTGTGTGAGGCACCATCGAGGTACAGAATGTCAAAGCGCTCTGCAAACCAAGTCTGGGGAAAACACACAGGAACTGCTCCCTCCTCCCCCTTCCCTCCCCTTGCCTGCCTCTCAGCCCAGTAAGGGTTGTCTTGGCTCCGGGGGATGCTGAAGCCCTCTTCTCCAGCCCTGGACCAGCAGGCTGCCTCCCTAAGATGAGGTACAGCAAGGCTCAGGCTGGTTCCTTCCGGCGAATAAAGAACAGCAGGATCTGTGCTTACAAATGTTCCCGCCTTGGGAGAAATGCCAGGGTCTCACTAATGTAGGGAAGGCTTCTCGAATAAGGGAAGGGAGCTTGCTTCACATGGCTCTCTCCTGTGATTGCATAGCAATCCGGTGACATGTCCAGGGATGACACTCTGGCCCATTCCATTTTCCAGTGAGGGAAACTGAGGACGGAAGGAAGTCTCTGCGGGCTCACCCATGCTGTCTCCCGGTTCCCTCCCCAGTCTGGTTTGTGGGTGTTTCCCTCTGGCTGGAATGTGTCACAACCTGAGTCTTAGCCAAAGAAACAGGGGCCCCCAGGTTTCAGGTCTCGGCCTTGCGAGGCGCCGCGGGGATTTACCAGCTGGGTTCTACCCGGTCGGCGCCCTCCTCTCATCTGGAGAGCTAAGCTCCAGGCCTGTCTTCCTCCAGGGCTGATGGCCCAATGCACAGGCCCGCCAGGCAGCCCCACAGCCCACGGATGTAGCAACCTTCGTGAACTTTCTCAACGTTTCATCAGCTTTCCTGGGGGTGAGTCAAGCCTGAGGAATCTACTGCGAGAAGGGCTCCAGGTCGGCGCCCCCAGAGGCCTCCCCGCCTGGCTGCTGGGCTCCCGGAGCACGTGTGTGGGTGCCCTTGCTCCCACCTCCCGGGCTGCAGGCCCACCCAGAGGCTGGGCTGGGTCTGGGGCCGGCGCCAGCAAGGCTACCTAGGCGGCTGCGGGGCTCGGTCTCAGGGGCTCGGCCGCCCCACTCCAGACCAGCAGAGGAACGCTCGCCTGTGTGCGCGGTAAGCGTGGGAATGCATTTATTCCTCATTTACTCCTTTACCCGCTTAGCCCGCGATGCGGGGGCCGACTCTGTGCCAGACACAGAGATCCAGGGTGACTCAGAGAACCGGTGTCTGCCCTGGTGGCTCGTGTAGAGTGTGTCTCCTCCCCTGGTGGCGGGAGGAGACAGGCGACACAACTAGGTGATATGGAAGAGCCACAGGAGCTCCAAGGGAGCCAGAGTGAGGGGACAGCCCTCGGAGGCCTT